>WBMZ01007014.1:0-427160 GCA_013400975.1 Atrichornis clamosus | reverse complement strand
CCTTCCCTTCCCTTCCCTCTACATCCTTTTGAAAATTTTCCTGCCAAATGAACTTTCTCAGTTGCTTTTTTTCTCGCAGTGTGGCCCAACTTTTTGTGGTATTAATGAAGGCGACCTCAATTTTCACTANGCCAAATGAACTTTCTCAGTTGCTTTTTTTCTCGCAGTGTGGCCCAACTTTTTGTGGTATTAATGAAGGCGACCTCAGATGCATTTTCACTAAATCCCCATCTCTAATTGTGCTGGTGCTAGAGGACAGCAAGTGGGAAAGGCAGAGAGGCAGAAGTGTGGGATAAGCAAAGCCTTGTTCATGGGCTTTGTAAGCATCTGCCCAAGTTAATGAGGGTCTGGGCAAGAAATGTGCCAAGCAGCCACAGGAAGCACACGTATGGTCACTTTGATGCAGATCCCTGATGGAAGATGGTGATAAAATGCACCAAGTGATGCTTGAGGACAGTCTGAAAAGTTTGTCCTGTCCTGGGAGAAGGGAGGGGTTGAGGGAGAAGCAGTAGGAGACTGTGGGAATCTGGACCAGGATCCAAATGCATTGTGAGTTTTGGGTTGTTTTGGATCTGGGAGTTTGGCGCTGGCCCATCTCTAATTTCATTTGCCTGCTCAGAGTCTTCTCTCTGTTACACAGAAAAGAGGGGTGATTTAATTGGCTTCCCTAGAGTTGCTTAGGATTTGTGCCAGTAAAACTATTTAAATTTGGTTGTGTGCAAGACGTGTGTGTGTGTGTGTGTGTGTGTGTGTGTGTGTGTCAGTGTCCTGGTTTCACATTTCTCTGGGAAAATTGTTAGGGACAGTGGTAACCTCGAGTGGGTGGTGGACAGGACACAGATGGAGAGGGAATGGTCATGTTTTGAGCTGCGTTTTTAATGACACACAGTAACACCAGTTGTACACTCTTAATTGTGGCATTTCCTGCTGTTATCTCCGTAATGTGGTGCAAGTACCTATGCTCCTCAGCTAAGATGACTTTTGACTCATTTGCCAAAGCTAATAACCCTTTAAAAATAATTTAAACCTTCTCAGAATTATTTCCCTGATGCTCTTGGGACCAGTAGTCCTTTATTTGCCATAGAGCAGAGGCAGAATGAATAGCAGTACTGTGGACTCCCTCAAACAGCGACCTTATGTGAGATGTAGTGATTACAGCAATTAAATCCTCTTTGCCAAGGCAACCAGGGCTTTATTTCAAACTGAAGTTACATTTTTTTCCCCCAGATGAATCTCTTCTGCATGCATTATTCATTTTTCTTTGGAACATTTAGCCTGTACGAATTCCACGAGCTCAAATTCAGTATTATTACTTATTAATTATTGTGTTGAGGTAATGTCTAGGACAGACTGCCTCAAGGGGTCAGAGGGCACAGGGCTCCCCTGTGCGGTCACAAGCGGAGCAGGGCCATGACCTTTGTCTCAAGGTGGGGGTTGAAAACTTAACAGCATTTGTAGAACAACTTGTGAGAGTTTGCATTTGCATTTTGCTTGACTCCAAAACCCAGGTCAAAGAAGTCTGGGGTGTTTTGGTCCAGTGCATGCTTAGGCCAGTACAGTTTTGACCATACTCTTAAAGTTAAGTAATTAAGTGTTTGAAAAAGATTGGTCATGTTAGCTCAGACTTTTAAAGTCCAACTACGTTTGGGTGAATTGAATATGGAACTTCTTGTCATTGTGGCACTTTCTTGGAGAAGAGAAGGTCAGTGATCAGCATAATGGTTAAAGTGCAACATTTTATTTAATAATTTTGGGAATTCTAGCTTAGGATGGTCTTTGGAACCCTTTTTCTAAGAGAAATGTTCTACACTCTCATTTTAAGATTGAGTTCATTGTCTCTTTCTGATATTACATAAATAGCCTCTTGATTGACAGGAAAGCTAAAATGATTCTGTTTAAATCTGTACTGCTCTCCTAAGAAATCTACATTCATTATTCCCGGGATGACTGAAAGATTTACAATAGTTTATAATCTGGTATCATTTCATTCTTCTTCTTGGTATTATTAATCACCTTGTCATAAAACGTCAGGAGAACTTTGTTCAGCTCGCATGATTTGGGCTGAGAAAGCCATACTTTAATATTAATGTTTCTTAGGAAATTGGGTAGATATCTTTGCATTCTGGGAACCATAAAATGGATGAATGATGTCCTTTGACTAGGCATTAGATGCTTACAGGCTGCTGAAGCTGAAGAATGGTTGAAAAAGCCCTGCAGCTGTACCACTGTGGGAAGAAAAATGACCTTGCAGAGCAGATCTGGTTCAGGCCAATATCTGGTTGTAGAGATCTGCAATCAGGGGTACCAGGGAGTTTGTGTTTCTCCGTGTTAGTGCCGCACTTCTTCCTTGGCATGGCCGTGCCGATGGTTGAGTCTCACTGGTGACATGAAACCCAGGTCCCAATTATTTGGTCATTTAAAGATTCTGGGTTGCATTTCATAAGCCTTTAGGCAGTCAACCAGGATCCTGGCTGGGTTTCAGCTTCAGTAATTACAACTTGCCAGCTCAGATTTTCTCTGCCTCTTAAATCACATCCGCTATTTTTCACTTCCTTTGCTGAACTGCTGTGTCCCCTGTGCTGTTGGTGGTGATAATGGTTCTAATGCTTTGCCTATTTATGCAGCATTACTTTATCTGTAATGTCTCACGGTGCTTGTACAAGAAATGTCTGTCGTTGCTTTCATTTTACAAATTACTATTTTTATTGCTCATGTTCCAGTGATATACCCCAAAGAGCAGGTGCTTTCCAAGAGGAGGGAGGCAATGCCCCTTCTACCCCCAAACTGTTCTTTTTCAGTGAGGGCTGGGAGGCTGATGGGATGCTCCTGCTTTCTGCTTTTAGTCTGTTGCCAGAGCAATGGATTTGGGATGGCCCAAAGAGTACCCGACAGGTACCCCCAGGTGGTGATGCCCAGTCCAGCTGTCCCTTAGAGGCCCGGGCTTTTCCCAGCCCGCCTGCATCCCTCCATCCTGCCTGTATCCCTCCATCCCGCCCGTATCCGTCCATCCTGCCTGCATCCCTCCATCCTGGCAGCGTGCAGGGGATGCGGGGCGTGCACAGGCTGGGATCCGTGTGCAGGCCAGGAGAGGGCAGAGCGGACTTGTGTCTGGAGCAGAAAACCCCGGCACAAGGCAACACCGGGAGGGGAATCGTTTTGGGAAGGATGTGGCTTGGTGCGGGTTCAGGTGCCCCGGCTGGGATGGGAAGCTGCGTCTCCGGCTGTGATCCCCCGGGATGGACTCAACACATCACTTGCTCTAAAAATGCCTTTATGGGGGGTCATTTAGGAACTTTTTCCTCTCTGTGCAAGCCCCTGCAAGGGGCAGAGACCCGAAAGCCTGCAGGGCTCCCCCAGGTGTTATTTCTCGGTGAGGAGGAGCAGGTCTGGTGTCCTCCACACGTCCTGGGGTGCACCCAGGCTCTGGGCTCATATTTGCAATTTGCTACCAAAATTGAAATGCATGTAATGTGGTTTATTCTTTTCCTTTTTTTCCCCTCCCTCTCCCTTCCTTACATGATTTGTGAAAGCTGTTGAATTTTTTCTTTATGAATGCACTCTGCCCCTTGTGTGAGCTGGATATTGCAAATGCCCTTCATAAAGCAAATTTCCCTGCTGGTCTGAAGATTAGGAAGCTGTAAGTGAGCTTGTCTCTTTGCAGAACAACTTTCTTTTTTGGACTTGAAAAACAATGGAAATGTAGTTAATGTTCAGCCTGACAGAGTCTTAGCAAACATATTAAGGGCTTCATTTAATAAAATCATATTTCACTTTCATAGACAAGAAGCAGAATAGAGTTGAGTCTTTTTTAATGAATAAAGTCCTTAGTAAGGTACTTGGAATCTTTCTTTATGTAGGGCTCATTCTCAGTTTTTTTTATTTTAGGAACCAGGAAGATTTAGTGCAGCATTTTTAAAATTGTGTCGTGCCTCCTTTGGAACAGAATGGAAAGGAAAATGTATCTTAATGTTAAAGAGATGTGAAACAAAAATGTGTTTTTTCCCCAAAGAAAAGTTAAACATTTGCAAGAAAAATGTTCTTCATGGCAATTTCGATTGTGCTAAAAACACATTTACTGTCAGAAAATAATGGTGCTGGATGAGCTCTAATAATAAACCAATTTGGGTGTACCACAGGAGTGGACTTTTTCAGCCTTTTGTTGTAAGTCATGCTGGAAGGGCTGCCACTGGGCTACAAGAGCACAGATATTTTCACACTGGGATTTGTGTCTGCTTGAATTATGTGAATAACTCCATTGAAGTACAACTGGGAAAAAATTCATCATGTGACTTCTTATTAAAACATTGCTTTTTTACTCCGTTCAATGACGGCTGAGCAGCTCCATGTATTTTTCCCTCAGATTTCTCTTTTTAATTCTTTTTTCTTAAATGCCCTCTCTGCACAGTGCCTTGATTGTCCAGCACACAGAGCGTGTGGCAGCAAACTCCTGATTCCTGGGTGACTGGCCTGCTGCAGCTCACAAGCGCCACTAAAGGGTTCCGTGTGAGCTGCGTTCCCCTTTCCCTCATTATCCAATTTGTTGAGAGCAGCAGGTGCACCAAAGCATGCAAACTTAAAATTCGCTTTGAGGAAAACCGAGCGGCGTTTTTCCCTGGAACGAGCTGTTTCCCTGAGCGTCGCTGCCAGCTCGCTTGCTTGTGAGAATATCTGCAGAAATGGAATGCACAAGTGGTACAAATGCAGCCAAACTGGGCACATTTACAGATGTAAAAGGCTGGGCTTTTTTTTTTTTTTTCAGGCCTGTAAACCTCTTTGGGGTGAGGACTGTCACTTTGTGTAGATATGTAGAGTCTTGTGAAATAGGTCCCTAAACACATTGGCCTTCAAGAGCCGCTGACGGGTTTAACACTGGTGACAGTGACAACGCTGGTCCCACCCAGCTTACAGACCTGCAGGTTTCTACAACAGCACAGGTACCTCTTATCCACCTGAGGCCACAGTCAGTCGCGCTTGATAACAGTGTGGAAATTGGATTTGTCAACTAGTAATCCCTCAGTGATCGATAATTAGTTGTAATTATGCACTGTTAAAGTGCTGAGGAGAAAAAATTGAAGTTTGCGGCCAGAGTAGGAAATGAAGAATGGCAGGTGCACCAAGATGTTTGGCATAAGAGAAATTCAGATAAAGAACTGAGCTTGCACAAAGAGCAGTGAGCAAACTGCCTCCTACAGCCAGGCCAGGCCAGGCCAGGCCACACAGCTGGAGGGGCAGGAGGTTTAGGCTAAGCATTTAGGATAATGTAGTCCTCAGTGAGCCTGCTGCCCATAAAGCATCATGATTTGGACAACAAGAAGGTTTGCTTTTCACTTATAGTCTCCCAAAAGTGTGCCCAGCGTGAAATGTCACAAACAAGCTGTTGTTTGTGAGGTATTCTTTGAAACTTCTCCTGTGTTTATAGTCAAAACTCCTTCCCCCACCTTGGTTTGAATTTTTGTGCAATATGTGAGCTAGGGGAAGCTGAAGTCCCTGCTTGAGTGTTCACTCATGGGACTGTGCCATCCTTTGCACTCTCTCCAAAAAGGTGCAGCCCAGACACATGGTTTGGTTTCAGATGGAGAAGGAAAGGTCTTCCTTCTCTTCTTTTTGCTTTCTTCTCTGTTCCAAAGAGCACAACAGGTCAGGTTTCCAGATGGGCAGGAATGTTACTCCAGCTGTTTCTGCTAATCTAGTTGTGTCTGTCCTGGAATTTCTGTACCAACTTTGCAGTTAAATCTGCCACTGGTAATTCTTCTCAGTCAAAGAGCCAGAGAGGGTCTGTGTTTCTTTGTAGTTATACCCATGGGTGACTTCCACTGCCTCGTGTGCCTGATTGTCATTCTCTAAATAGACATGCAAAATGAAACTGTTTAACTGCAGGAGGTGGGAGTGAAGGAGCTGGAGCAGACCTATTACCCAGTGGCATGTGAGAAAGAGCCAGCAAAATTTATGGTTTCTGAAGGAGCAGTATATTTTTAAGCTTCTTGTATTCCTACACTTCACAGCCCAGATTAGCAGATTGTTGACAGCTCCATGATATATTTGCTGTCACCTGGCTGGAGTCCGAAGCAAGTGATAAATTTTTGGTTTGAATGAGCTCGTGTGACATGCAGTGACAGATATATTTTTTGTTACTACAAGTATGTAGCGTGTCCCATGGTTGGCGATTTTGGTGCTATTCTTGGTGTGGTCGTGAGTGATTCGATTGCTTGCCTTGTGCTTCTCTTTCACCATCCCAGAAAAGGTGGAGAAAATGACACATTCCTCATTTCCTGTGATGGCTCCTTTTTTTTCTGCCGTGCTGGAGCCTGACACAGGCTCGTATCATTTTTGGGTTCAGTAGGACCTGTCTTCTGGAAGGAGGGAGCAAGTGTTCTGTGGAAACGACTCCAACATTTCCAGTTGCTGTTGCATTTCACGTATCTTGGATACATGTCACATGAATTTACGTTCAGAAACTTGGGGTGTTTTTGGAGCTATAAAGCAATATTCTGGGAAGATTCACCTCCCAAAATACACACTCAAGATGGGAGAAGGGACAGTGTGAATCAGTTTTGTCTTCATGTGACTAAACACCAGGAAGTGAATTTACAGATTCTGATTGTGGGTAAAACCGTAGTGCTGTGTATTGGTGAGCTCTATTCAAATGAAGAAGAAAGATAAATGCTATTTTATTGGATTCCCTCATATTTATAGTTTCTCGTGTCTAAATTTATCTCAACAAAGTGAAATCTGTCTTCCCCAGGCCTTTTAAAAGGTCTCACATATATCAACATTAATAGGATGTAGCTGTGTTGAAGCTGGTATTCTGCTGCTTGAGAAAAATCTGAATGAGGTGAACTGGCTTTGCTTGCAGTGGGAAAAGGAAGAGAAATGCAGTGTTCCACCCCAAATCAGGCACTTCTGCTTGCTGGGAGAGCTGGAGCTGGCTGTGCTGGAGACTCTGTCATCTGTGGCAGATCAGTGAGGTGTCACACACAATGTTCAAAACCACTGCAAAGCGTAGCTGAGAACTGGGAGATCTGTTTAGGCTACAAATTGTCTATAGCTTGTAAAAGCAGCTTTCACCAGCTTGAAAAACAGAAAGTTTGAAAAACAAGTAATTATTATACTCTCTGGAATAGAAACACTGCATTTTCTCACTGGAGACTATTCAGAAATATGTGCACATTAACTACCTGAGCTCTTCACCTGGAGGAGAAAAGCAGTGGTTTCCAAGCCTTCCAAACTGCCAGGGAGGAGCAGCACCAATCCTAACAAGTGGGAAAAATAAGAAGCTCTGCATGTACAGGAGGCACAGTGTAAAGAAGCAAAGCCTTCACTTCTATGACCCTGTGAATTTGTGCTGCTCTGGAAAAAGGTTCAAACTCTATCTAGAAATGGGTCTTTCTGAGTTTGAGGGCAGTTTCATTGTGAAAAGGGCAAACAAAAAAAAGTGAATGTGCATAATTAAAATGCCTGCTTTAAGCCTCATATTATACGGGTTTAGCTTTCCCAGACAGTTTTCTTGAGGTTTTAAACTCTGGATGCTTCCAGAGGGCAAAAGATTTGGTGCCAGCAGTCCATCACTTTATAGGGCCTGTGCCATTTTTACATACTTGGGATGAAGGGTGCACGAAATTGTGGATTACAGGGATAAATATTGTCTCTTTTACATGTAAGTATGGAAGGCAAATATATTTGAAACAAAGAATTATCCAGGTCCGTAAACCCAGTTCACTTTGAAACAGATGATGGAGACTGAGAGGGATCAAGAGACAGAGAAGCTGGGTCTTTCCATGTCAAGGAATTGTTTTGCTTTCGTGCAGGCAGAGCAAGGGATTAAGGTTGGGCAAAAGGACTGAGCGTTGTGTCTATTCAGCCCTACCTGGAGAGGGGCCACACGTGGAGCTGACGCTCTCTGCTGGGTTTAGTGTGGCTGTGTTTCGTGGGCAGACGAGGTTCAGGGCCCAGCCCAGAAGCACCTCCCGTTTGGGTTGGGTTCTCTGCTGCTTGCTTCTTGCTCAGCCGCCCACACGTCCTCCTGCAGCAAGGGCAGAGACACCGTGTCTGAGGCACCTCCACAACTCTGATGCGCTTGGACATCGAAAACGGAAGGAGCACCTTTCTTGCTGTGGAGTCGTGGTGATTGCTTGCCTTAGGGGGCAGAGCATATGTACAGCAAATGGACACTTACGTAACCCTATTAGCTTATACCGTGTGGCTTCAACTGCTGGTTTGCCACAGGGAGCTGGGGAAGAAGAATTAGGTAATATAAATAGAAAGATGACATCCTCAAAAAGAGTGCCATTCAGCACATATTGCTGGCTGGCCTCGTGGTTAGAGACGATAAGCAAATTTGGCCTGGATCCTGTTGCAGCATTTTGAGATGGCACCAGCACAGCAGAATTGGCGATATCAGCAGAGGTGGACGCTGTGGATGTGATTCCTGCCATCCGCTGCCCGCAGCGCTGGCTGCAGGAGCCTGCCTCTCAGTGGCAGAAACCTAGGGCCAAATTAATTGTGATTAATTTTGATTACAGACCATTCCCTTTGAAGTGACTCTCGAGATGAATTTGTCCCGTGCGTGCTTTAAAGGGCAAGTTGCTCAGAAGTGCTTCTGCTAATGCATCCTCCAGGTTAATTTCAAATATCCTCTTTTTTTTTTCCTTTCAGCAATTGGTTCCTGGTGCAAATACAGACACTTTGCATTAATTCCCTGCAGGGCTTCCATGCCATATTTTTAGGCCTTTGAGTGGCATTGTGGAAAACATGAAAGCATTATGGTAATGATCAAGGGCAATTCTTGTGTTCTTTATTCAAATATCAGTTAGGGGAAAAAAACCTGTGATGCTTAATCATGCAAAAATCCTACTAAGAGCTCATTTAAGGGAGGGTTTGAGTGGGGACCTCAAGATTTGGCCCCTAGTGCATGATGGATTTTAACAAGAGTGAGGTAGTTATTAGGTGGAAGAATGTAAGTATAAGAGGTTGAAGTGCTGGAATGAAAAAAGAGTTAATAGTATTGTCCATTCAACACCACGAGGAGCTGTTGCATATTATTATATGTAATGAAAAGGAAAGTACAATGAATGCACTTTTAAGTGAATTCCTCCCATCGTTCTTTTCATCTGTTTGGGAATATTCTGGGGGACTGACTGAAGGCTTTTTCTGGTCTAGCAGGAGCCTCTCAGCTGCCTAATAGCAGTGCAGAAGGTTTGGCACAGCACCTTTTCTTACTTATTTACTGATAAAAAGGAGTGTTTACAGAAAGCTGTGCTTTGACCCCCGCTTTGAGAAAAGCCACCTGTGCTTCACTCCTTGTGGCCTTCTGCAAGCTCACGTGATGGGAGGCACTTCTCACTAGGAACAAACTGCCAAATGCATTTGAAATGGAAAATTTCTGATTGAAATGGGGCGTCTAGGAGCTTCCAGCTGCTGGCAACCGTATGGCAAAACAATTGCAGCGTTTGCAATCGCTTTGCAGAAGCTGCTCATCTAACAATCAGGACAACTTTAAATATTTATTTGAAACTGGTTGGTTTTAAGTATTGAGGAGCACTGCTTTTTTCCCCTCTTTGCCTAATTAAAACAGGGTGATGGCAGCCAAGGATTGTGTTTACCCATGTCACGGGTGCTCAAGGTAGGTAATTTCAGGGCCTTACAGATTTCTGCAGAGAGGTAGAGGAATTTGGAAATGCTTAGGTTCACTTGGAAGCTGTATTTTGAAGACCTTTCTAAACAAATGTCAGAGGAGGAATCAGGAGCAGAGGAAAACTCCCCAGATTTTTTTCCATTCATAGGTAGAGATTGAGAGGAGCAGGAAGCTCTGAGGTTGGGGCACTGGCCAAGGTCTCAAACTTGAGCTGAGTTGGTGTTCTGTGTCATCTTTCCCCATTTTCAGCTAAGGTAGATGCTGACCTCCAGCTGTGCTGCCTCCTGTGTTCTCTGCTCACGTTCGAGCTCTGTGGTCGAGCTCTGAGTTTGTACTCAGGGGACCTTTTGGTCGGTGGAAGGGGTGAAGGAGAGCTTTACCCCTCCCTTGGCCTCTCGCTCTTCTTCCACAGCTTGTTCATGAGCCTCCAGCAAAGCTTTTTCTGGCCCCACAACTGTGTGACTCAAGTGCAGGACTCTGGAGAAAAACTGATGTGCAGCCACTGGTGCGGCTGCAGCAGCCGCCGTGTCGTGGGCTGAGGGCAACTGGGAAGAGAGGGGCTGGCCATCCCTGTGTCCCAGAAAGTCCTGCACGTAGGTAGAGAGGCTCGCTGGTGCAGAAAGTCCTCTGCCAACGACAAAATGTGATTTTGAAATTTATCCTTATGAGTCCTTCTGACAGCTGTTCCTATTAGGAACTCAATCAGTACAGCATTGTGAATTCCGTCAAGTTTTCCCTTGACATGCTATAAATGTATTAAGTGATGAAATGTCATAGAATCAAAGCAAATTTGCACTTATTCCAGAAAGAAATCTGAATATGTAGCTGTTGGAGTGGTGATGGGGTAAGCAGAGATTTGCATTCCTTTTGCTGCATAATGGAAGTTCTGAATAGTTGGGTTGACCTCCCAGCTGATGTAGTGGTAATCCTGCCATAACCAAATTGTTTTTCATTTCTAACCATTTTTGCTCAAGTTTGAATCCACATGTTTCTGTCTGGTTGGTTCTGGTTTGCAATTGAGATTTAAATTAGTAAAGATTCTGACTCCACTGTTGTACTCCCATGTATTCTTCGCAGAATTCTCTTCCTGAGCTGCAGGAAGTCATCAGGGATGAAAAGGGGGACTTCTGGCACCCAGCAAATCTCTTATTCTTTAAGCAAACCACCTCTTGTCTTGAGTCACCTTGAAAAAAGTAGCTTTTCAGTAAACAAAAGGGAAAATCTGCTTAGTACGTTTTTGGTTTTGATTAAGACTGCAACTTCCAGCAGGCTCTGCCCCTAATCTGCCTGATGTAGAAATGGGCACCTTTTAAGAAGCTGCAGCCCAAAATTAATTTCAGCAAATGCGCTTGCTCTTTGAAGAAACCCCGCTGAGGGTTCGAAGTCTGGAGATGCTGTGGCTGTTGGGAAGCCTGTCTGGCTCAGGAGGGAGAGCTGAGCTCTGTGTGTTTGGGTGCGTGGTGGGTTTGGTGCGTTGGCGCGGGCAGCGGGCGGCTGAGCTGGCGCTGCCCGTCCTGCTGTGCACCGTGGGGCTCGCACCTCCCTTCAACCCTCCTCGCGTCCTTCCTGGGACAAGCCCATCACCCATCCAAGCGCTGAGGTCTGCTGGCAGCTGAGCCGTCAATAAAACACGCTGTAATTTCCCAGCCAGAGCCTTCCTGCTCCTCCGGTTTGTAACACTTGTCGCGGCCGCCGGCCGCGGGAGCCTTTGGCAGCACAGGGCTCTGCATCGAGGGACAACAAGCCACTCCAAGGCTCGGAGGTCTCTCCTTGGTTTGTTTCAAGCCTGCACGTTTTTATTCCAGCCAAAGAAAACTTCCATGGAAGGAAGACGCTCAGGATTCGGCTTTACAGCCTAAATGCGGCCCATTTAGCTACATCAGTGCAGGGAGGTTGATCTGAGCGAGGGCTGCAGCGTTGCCTCCTTTTAGGGGCTTTTTTCTCCCTTTTTCTCCCTCCCCCTCTGCAGTGTATAATGCATTTGGAGCTCTCTGAGGCCATTTCCACAGTGTTGTGGTTCATCAGTAATTATACTGCTTTAAATCTATTGTTCGTTTACTTTTCATGAAAGTCCCCAGCTTTAAAACCCACTTTTCAACTTTTATTTCATTCAGGTTTATATTGGTCTTGGGAAAAAAAAAATCCTCTGCACTTTGATTGCCTTTTAGCATCTGCTTCATTATCCATTATATTTCAATACTTATTTATTCCAATGAAGGACTATAAATGTTGAAACATTCTGCAGAAAGTCAAATGAACTGCCAGCAGTAAATAGCATTTTTTGATCAATTTATTCATTTTTCTTTCTGTTTGCAAATTGCTTGTAAATATGCCTCCATTTGTACAACTCTGGGATTATTCTGCAAAGCGATTACTTGAGTTGTTTCATACTAGGCAGGCTTGCAGAATTTCATCTGATCAGTTGTAAATTAGTGTCATTTATTTTTAAGAGTAACCCTTCTGTCTGCACAGCGCTTGGGCTGGCATGGGCTGTCCTGACACATTGGTTTGCACACTTTCTCTAGATCAAGTTCTAACTAATTTGTAGGAGTTAAATAAATACCAATGACTGTGCTGTTTTATTCCTAGCTTTGATACATTTCCAGCCCTTTGTCTTTGTGTTTGCTTTAGGATTCAAGTTCTTGGTCAGCAGTCAGATTGCAATTAGCTTTTCCCCCAGTATTTCCTATCAATTCTTAATAGGTATCACCTGCCCTATCCATTTATTAGCCTGCTCTTTATAAAAAGTCTTTAACATAGCACCCTCTGAAGAATCTACAACCCACAAAAACTTGAAAACTCTTCTGCTATGAATTTCCAATCAAGTTTCTTTGCTCCACAGAGCAGAGCTGACTCGTGCACAAGTCCTTAAGGCTGGCAAAATTGTTCCTTGTGAGACATTTAATGAAAATGAAATCTCAAATCAATGGTCATCTGCTGAAACAGATCTTCCTAGAAATTTAAGATTTGAGCTTCCTGGTTCTTCATGCCTGGCATCTTTGTATGATGGTCATGGGCAATTCAAGTGCACTTTCTCCCCTTGTGCAGTGCTTTACCTGGCTGTGTAAAAGTGATCTTACATCAAGTGTCATGTTCAGCACAAATTGAGAATGTGGAGGAGGCTGCACTTTTAAACCTGTGGCAGGAAATCACATTAAATTCAATGTAATTACATTGTTCTAGAAATGTGATTATGTGTTTCAACTACCAGCCTCCCACTAAATTACTTCAGATCAGTCTCAATCTGTGGAATGAAATCTGCCTGATTTAGATGTAAAAAATGCAATAAATATGAGGAAGTGCATTTTGCATTTATATTTTATGTTCACCTGTGACTGTTTATTACATTCTCCAAATCTAGCCTTTCCCTATCTCACCTGCTGCATGCAGGGAAATTAAACCCTGACTTTGCTCAATATCACAGTTTAGTCTTTGCAGCTCCACATGTGTGACATTAGCTACTTAATTTCATATAAAACTGCAGAGAGATCTCAACTCCCTGCAGGAATATTCTGTAAAGAAAGGGGTTCCCCAGGTGAAAATAAGATAAAATATTCCCAGGACTACGTCAAAACTTGAATGTGAAGGTACTACTGAGGTTTCAGTGCTCTAAAAAGCAGAAAAGAGGGATAATATTGGTATTTCTGATAGATGAGCCTTAGACTACTTGCAGCCCACTTTTGAAGCCCACTGCTAGTCTGGTGGGCAGTGTTGTATCTGAGAATAGTTGTGCCTGAAGTTAATTGAGGATGATGTCTTGACAGTGAAGATTCAAGTCAGGCAGGCAACACCACCAGGAAGGAATGGAGCACTTTCTCAATGCCACTTAAAATCAAAAGCTGTCATGATTTTTTGAATGGTGCCTTTGTAATTTGTGCTCTTCATCAGCAAATCAGATCATTTATAGCCTAGATATCAGATTAGAAAGCAATCTCAGCTCAGTGACACACTGTCTTTGCTTTTAATATTCACAAGGTATTGACATTGCTAATTGAGAATAAGGTTTTCTATCAGCAATTATTTGTTGTCACTTTAATGCCTCGGTACTTGACTCTAGGATAAGGTCAGATACAGTGGCAGTAATTGCTGGAGGAAATAATTACAACCACAATCACTCAGGCATGGACAAACACCACCCTCTCAGAAAACTGCCCTGATAGGTGAGCTCTGGCTTGGTGTTCATGTTGCAACTGGAAAACAATTGTGATTTGTGGGTGCAAAACTGCATCTGTAAAAATATAAGGGAGATTGCATTGCTTTTGTTTCTTAATCCCATGGATTTTCTGTAGGAACAAGCAGAGTGGTTGGATCAGGCTGCATTTATCAAACTTTTGTCCCAACAGCATCTCCTGTGTGCAGAGCACCATGAGAATGGGTGACTCTTTGAAGGTGGAGAGTTTGATTTATGAATAAATCTTTTCCAGCTGTCTCTTTAGCTTAAGTACAAGATAACTTTAAGCCTCCCTCCCCCACCTCCTTTCCATACTAAGTCTCAGTGAATGGGTCTTCCCCTCTGGTTTAATGGGACTTTGAATATCTCAGCAGTACAGTCAAAAGGGCTGTGGAAATAAAGGTTTTGCAGCTGTAGAAACCACTCAGATGTTCCGTGAAGATGAAGTAGGGAGGAGCATAATTAATCTTTCTGCCTTTTTCAAGACATTTTAAGATCAGACCAGGTCATTTTCTTTGAAGAGCTGGGGAGGAGCTCAGGGGGAAGAGGGCTTGTCTTCAGGAATTAATCCCCTGGTCTCTAGGATTAACCTCCTGAAATATGTCTGAAAGTGACTGCTGTGGCAGAACAAGGAGCATTTCTTCCATCTTGGTGCATCTTACAAACCATTTCAAGTATGATTAAGGTCTCCCCCTACCCACTGAGTTGTTTCTGAGTGTTCACGGGCACGTGATTAATGACATTATTTCTTGAAAAATACTACCTTGTTTTCCCTGTTTTATCAGATTTTTCATGTCCTGAGAAATACATGCTTATGTTAGAGTTAACAAGAAGGCTGGGCTGATGAGAGCTTTCTCCAGCCCTGCTATCAAGCCTGGAGAGCAGAGCTGTCCTGCCTTGTGCCCATGTCCCCAGCTGTGGAGGAAATCTGCTCCTCTGGACACCCTGGGAGTTGAAGACTCCCGAGAGACAGTTCTTCCCTTCCAGGCGCAGGGAAGGAGAGCCACAGAGACGCTTGTTTTACATGTCCCCTTGAAGCAGGAGAGGAGCGGCTGCTGTTTTCCTGCTCAAGCATAACAAGCCATAATTAGTTTAGCCCTGGGTTATTGGTCCTTTGCTGCACCAGCTCCAGAGATGTGTGTGTGTGTGTGTGTGTGTGTGTGTGCATGTTCCTCATAGTTAAGGATTCCGGTGTAAAACCACGTGGGCGTCATCCTCACTCCACTCGCAGCCGCTTTTTTGACCGGCCCCAGATTTACAAGCAGATGTTAAACATCCTTAACACACAAAGACGATTTTGCCCCCCAGATGCCAGGCTGTGAGCCCATCCCGTGGCACCGCGGAGCTGAGAGCACAGCGTGCTGCTCCTTGTTAGCATGACTTAACAGCTGATTTCCTTTATTGAAGGTTTGGAATCCCCCCTAAGCACAGCAGATTCCCTCGCTGAATTAGATTGTCTTTCTGTGGTTAGAGCCTGTATATCCGAGCAATTTCAGTATTCACAGCCTCTAAACAAGGCTCATTAATCAAGAATTCATGACTAACGGGGTTAGGGACTGGTAGAATTGGAAAAGCAGAACAGGATTGGGAAGTGCTTAATGCTCAGTTGGATACAGTATCTCACTGTGAGTGTTTGCCACTGAAAATCACTGAATGTGTTAAAATGGATTGTGGCTGGTTTCACAGGTAGTTGATTCCGTGCCCCACAACTCCCCTTAGTGGGAAAGCCTGGTTTTGGAGTGTTACAGTGTTTCCTTTGAAATGCTGAAAGTTTAAGAGACTTCTTGGTATCCGGCACCCAGGCCTGTGTAGTCTTCATGAAACATGAATTGTTCCTCCCTCCCGTTTTTCGATTGTGACCTTTTGCAGAGGCGGTTTTTCATCTGGTTTCTGAGGATGCGTGCGGAGCTTGAATCATAGAGACTGGTCAAGAAAACAGGATAACCAAAATCAAAGCTGTGAGAGTGGCTCATTCATATCCTCAAAAGTGCTGTGGGCTGTCCTTTGCTGTTTGTCGTATGGAAGTTCCCCAGGGCAGTGCTGGTTGTGGAGCCTCCTCTGCTCCTGATTGTAAGAATTAGCTGCTGCTGAAGGACCTCTTTTCAGTCCTTCACCTTGACATGCTCCTGAATCAATGTTGTTTGCCCCCAGACTAGAGAAGAAGCTAATTTAAACAGGATGTTGTGACTGAGCCATGGTGGAGGATCTGCTGTCCTTACAGGGGGAATGCTGGTTCTGCAGGTGAAACCAGAACTGAGAAGTTCCTCCTGGCAAACAGCTGCAAAGGTAAAGGAAAAAGGCTAAAGGGTAAAGGAAGGTTTAGTATGGTGTTAGGAGGGAAAAAGAAAGCTGCAGAGAGAATGGTCCTATCACCTCTACTGATTTAGGAAGTGAATTGACTCCTTCTACCTCTGTACTCTTCTGCACACACAGACAAAATGGGAGCACCTTCCTCTGCCACTTAAGCCTCCAATTTTCGATTGTGGCCTTTTTGTTCTGTTATGTCCCCAACTTTTTGTTACATGCACAGTGCCAGGATCTAGGTCTTTGTTAGAGATTAACGATCTGGAAATGGATTTGGCTTCCTGAAATCTGCGAATATCCTAAAAAGAAGTCAGAAGCACAGTGTGCAGCTGCCTTTCACCCTGTTTATTGCTGTGCCAGACCTGTCTGCCCATGCTATATCATGTTGGAATCCATCCTGAAGCAGGCTGCTGTCTGTGACTGGTCTTCAGCCCTGTGAACACCAGAGTTTAATTTAAAAATCGCTGTAAGGATTAAAAAATCCTTCCCCAATCCTGCTGGTCCAGGGTGAGTAACTTCTTGCGACAGGCAAGTGAAATGCCATTAGTTTCTTGCATTGCCATCAATCACTGTGGTAAACGGCAAGTAATTTTTGTGTGGTGGCTGGTAAATTTTCCTGACAGCTTTGCAAGGCTGGGTAAGCTTTCTAAGCTGCGGCAGCACTGTGAGCAACACACTTTGGAGGGCTGAAACCTCCTGACCTCTTTGCCCATCTTTGGCTCTGGGGCTGCTGGGGTCTGTCTTTCAGGCATCTGCTTGCAGAATGGTATTTTGGCCAGATTTGAAGAGCAAAAGCTGGAACTTGGGGCTTCAGGGAGTCCAGAGGCAAAAAACTGTCTCTTCATCTTCATAGTTAGAAATATTGCAGGCAAATCCAGGCAGACAGAGCTTTGGCACCATTCGTTTGTGGGGCTTTCCCTGGACTTTGTTGCAGTAGATCATGGGCCCAGCCAGCCTCTGCTGCACAGCTGTGCTCGGAGCAGAGACAAAACTTGGGACTTGCAAAATCCTCACCAAATCTGCAGAGATCCAAAGGGGGATTTCAAAGAGTCGTTGGTGAAAGCTCAACCTACCTGCAGAGAGTCTTCAAAAAGCTCCTGAGAAGCACCACCTGAAGAAACCAAACTGGGCTGCCAAAGACAAAAACCTCTTGGCACAGTGGTCAAAGGGCTGATAGGGCCACCTGAGCACCAGAGTGGAGTGCTGACTCTTGAGGAGGATCTTGGAAAATTGTCTGCGGCTAGGAAAAGAAATCTTATGGTAAGGAAATCAGAATGGAGGGAAAAAAAATGGGGAAAAAAAGTCTTTGATGTTTTATCCCAGCTGGAGGGCTGGTTCTCATCAGAATTCACACGTTATTAGCCTGCTTGGTGGTCACTGGTGCCTGGAGTACAAACCACATAATCATAATGCTCACTAAAGTTTTCACTACCAGCAGAAAAATGCTTTCTTCCTGTAATATATGGTACCACCTTTTCAAGAAAAGTACTGGCCTGAGCCACGCTGGAAATTGAATTCTACCTTGTGGAAAGGGAGATTATTTCCTAAGGTTTCCTTATTCACCGTCCTAGCACACAGTGCTCAAGGTAAAGGTGCACTCCAGGATGATTGATTGGCAAGCGTGAGAGGACTGCTGTTCCATGTGACAGGGATATAAAGAAGGATATTTTTATTTTTTGACAGTGAAGGGGAAATGGCATTACTAGCAATATTCAGCAATGTACTCTGCAGCCCCAGTTAGCTCTGCATATTTTATGGCATCCATTTTCTTTCTTCGATTAAACAACATAAAACCCCATAAAATAATCCAATAAAAACAACAACTACTAGTTCAGGCAAAGTTCTCGTGGCCTTTTTAGTTCTGGAAGGATTTTCATTGCTGTGCTTTTTTTTACAGTTCCCTCTAACTCCATCCCTTGTGCTCAGGTCAGTGTCTCCTTGCCACAGCCTGGGTGGAGGTCCCGGTAACAACCTCTTCTGTGCTGCTTCTTTATGCAGAGTGCTGAGCAAGCATGGAAGAATGTAGGATAGATCCCTTAAAGACCACTCCATGCTGTTAAGCAACTGCTGGATGTGCCAAAGGTTGTGACTGGGTTCAGTGGAATTAGAGGTGTACATATATTTCAAAGCTCTGCTCTTTTGAATGTTCATTTTTAGTTGGCTTTTTTTTTTTTTTTTCTGGTGCAGTTTTAAGCAATCTCTTAGGTAAAGATGGCTGTTACTGAGTGTCCTCAAGCTTTTAGCTTCATCTCCCAAGAGGAGACACATCAAGATATTGTTGGCACATCAACCTCACTGGTGGTCTTCTCCCCTGTATTTTGTAAACCACTGAAAGAGGTGTATTAACCATGTGAAAGGCCAGTGCATGGACATTGATATCTGGCAAAAGATAATTAAGTAGAGTAGTGTAAATTGTGTTTAATAAACAGGAAATGTATGAGACTCTGAGGTGGTGAGCAAATTCAGCTTCAGTGATGGACTATTTTAAATGCTGTAATCCCTGATCCAGTGTTGACCGGGACAATGCCATGGAGCTCATTATCTACTTGTGCAGGGAGAGGGATGGAAAGATTTTACTTTCTTGTTGTTTAGGTTCTTCCAGACACTGTGACCTTCAGGGCTTTTTCAAAATTTTTTTTATTTGTAGAGGCAGAAAATGACCCTTTTATAACAATTCTTTGTCTCCCAGGAGGTCTGAACTCTATTCAGGCTGCAAATGTTTCTGCAGTGCTGATTTCTGAAAGGAACCTTTCAATAAAAGGAAACCTGTAAGTAGCTTTGTCTTTGCAGGAGGAAATCTCTGACTTCCTTTGATTTTTTCATTACTGTTTCCAAAGCTGTGTTTCTGCATGACTGCAAGCATTCCAAGTTCAAGGTACTTTGGGCACCCTCAGACTTGGTCATGCATATTCCCCTGTACTTCTAGGCTTTAAGGCAGAGTTTCATTTATCAGAGCACTGCCTTGGTTTCAAGGTAAGGGACATAGTCTGAGTGTTTCAGATCTTTCAGAGAAAGGTCGAAGAGACTGAAAAGGCTTTGATTTTTGTTCTGCAGACATGTGTTACAGGAAACCACTCCAGCGTTTTGCCTCTCCTCTCTGCAGAGAAGGCTCACCACAAATTGCTATGTTGGAGGGAAGAGGGTTTGTAGTTCGGTTCTTGGACGCATCTGAGGGCACGTGACAGTGGGCACTCCTGAGCTCTTGGAATAATGATCAACAAACACATCACAGCTAACTCAGTGGAGGCACTGGAATAAAGGAAAACATCTCTCCTCTCTCAGGGGAGGCAGAGCTGTGAGCTGCTGGTGCACCCTAATGAGGAAGGGATGTTATGTGTTCTTTTTTGGTAGTACAAGGAACATTTAGGCTTGGAAAAAGACCTGCTGTCTCCTTCTGATTAATAGCAGTAATGGTTAATTCATGTTTATTGGATGCTTTGAATGTGTACAGTGTCCAACGAGTTCTAGGAATTCTGTATTTATTTGCAAATTATGGACAATTTTTCCTGCCCTCCTGGCAGGCAAAGGACAGAAGGCCTGCTCTGCTTCCATGCTGGTGTAGCAGGAGTCACTGGGGCTGGGCTAGTGGGATGCCAGGTTTGGCAACCCAAGCATCAGGCCTGTCCCACTGCTGTGAAGAGTCTGCTGGAATTCAGGGGCTTTCAGCACAGTCTAGACCCACATTTGCTTATACTATAATTAAAGTAATTTGTATGTCAAAGGC
This sequence comes from Atrichornis clamosus, assembly GCA_013400975.1. Lineage (NCBI taxonomy): Eukaryota > Metazoa > Chordata > Aves > Passeriformes > Menuridae > Atrichornis > Atrichornis clamosus. The sequence continues at coordinate 407,330 of WBMZ01007014.1, read as the reverse complement.
ACAACAGCGTTTTCAGGTGGACTCCAATATATTTTGGCTTCTGGTTTTATTAAGAGAATGCCAAATGTTACAGAAGTTTTTCACCTGCAGTTTTAAGTACTACTGGAAAAGTACAGGAATATATTGAAATTCAGTATCTGCATAATTTTTAAGTATACAAATACACAGAGTCTCCATAGAAATAGTAGAGTTTTTTCTCCTTGTATGAATTTCCAAGCAAAGGTGAGTAAGCAGCCTTATTCCCATTTTGAAGTTGCCCAGACAGTTAAATGGTTAACAATATGTCCTTGAGTCAATAGATTTGGACCTGATGTCTCCTGTCTCAGTGCCTGGCAACCCTTTTTCTCCCAGAGGGACAAAATTCCACTGTTGACATATTTCAAAGAAAACAGCGCTCACTGTGGGAGACGGCGTTTTCATCTCGTGTTACATAAAGACTTCAGAACCTCTCAGGTTTCCATAGCAGTGTTGGAAATCCTTATAAAACAGGTCTGGTTTGTGACAGGAATAAATAAGAATAAAAATTAATAGCTTTAATTTCAAACCAGTTAGGATGCCTTTCTGCTGTTTTGCTAAGCTCTGTTTGCTTACCTGAGAGAGAGAGCAGATTGAAAAATAGAGTTTCTGCTGAAATGTGAAGATGAAATCTTTAAATGTCTTCTCTCCTTTAAAAAGTGGCAAGAATTGGGAATTTTCCATTGGGTATGGAAATATAATGTGATGTCTGAGTGCTTTGAAGTTGATCACATCCTCTTTGCTGATTTTATGAGCATAGTCTTATGCCTAGAAAACGCTTCTGAGACACCTTCCCTTTCAAAAAAATTCATATTAGGGGTGACACCTCTTCTTCTGACCTTGTTTCACAGATGTGAATTTAACATTTCAGTGTTAAACAACCACTTTAAAATTCATCAATCTGGTGATCCAGACCAGCTGAAAGACTCTCCTAAAATGTTTAGACATTCTTAGGAAAAATGGGGGGCTCTTGAGAGAAGCTGCTGCACATTTTTTAGAGAAGTTATATGCACAGTTTGATGAAAAGAAGGAGGAAGAAATTTTGGTAAAATACTCCCTCCCATCATCATATCCTGTTTTTCATCATGGTTCTATAAAAGCTTCCTCAAAATCATAAGCCATCATACTCAAGGGGAGGTTGTGTTAATTTGTCTTCCCTAATAGTTAATTTATCACATGGAAAGCGCTTTACTGTCAGAATCCAAATTAAAATCCTGTTTACTCTTTTCATTATTCAAAATCCAATATGCTAGTGAGCTTGATGTTTTACATAATTTGAAACATCTGATGGGCTGAAAAAACCAGGTTGATAGCTTCACCTTTTTGGGTGGAAAAGTGGTAATTGTATCATTCTAAATCTTTAGCATTGATCCCCCTCCATGATTTCAAAGGGTTTTCTGTTCTCTGAGTCATTGGGCTTTTTTCATGTCAGCCACCACTCCTGTTGAGCGGCTTTGTTCCTGCCTTGCACCGTGCTGGTCCCTGAGCCCATTTTGTCTGCTTTGTCCTACCCAGTGCTTTGGCATTGCCTTTCCTCCACGAGAGTGTGTTGGATTGAGATATTCTGATGTGTGACAGTAATAACTGCTTTCAGGGAAACTGCATCCCCGAGTGCTTGGCAGGGTTAAGTAAGACAGCTACAAAAGGTTATATAAAAATAACTGATGCAGGGAGGAAGTGAGGTGTGCCAGAGCGAGGGAAGGGCAAATTTCCTGGTATGGTGAAAAGGTGGGAGAGTGCCGAGGTGATGAGGTACAGAAAGGGCAGTTCCACCAGGGCGTGGTGGCTGAGAAAGCCTCGGCCCTGCAGTGGGGGAGGCGTTTCGGGGGAAATGGGGCCAAGGCAGGCAGAGCTCAGCACACCCACGGCTTGTTTGGGAAACACATTTGGGCCAATTATGCATTGACGGGTCAGTCACTGAGTAGTTTTTAGCATGGATAAAATTTGGAGGTCAAATCTTAAGTTAAACTCCCGTTGACTTTGGAAGTTGCTGCCTCTGTCTCTAAGTTTTGAGCTGTCTTTATCCCCAAGGGCAAACATGTTTTCTTTGGTCCCACCTTTGTTTCACTGGTAACACCTCTTGGCACTGGCTTTATACCAGGGCCATGCTGAGCTTTTTACCTGCTGGTACCATTAGTCAAGCCCTTTTACCTGGGGTTTCCTTCAGTTTGGTGCCTCACAGTTGCTCTGTGTTCCAAATTGCCTGTGCCGGCCATCTACTTAAACCTCTCCATGGGGCTGTGTACTCTGCTTGTTTTACTTTGCTATAAAGCACCATATTATTTGTATTTCTACACTTGTGACCTTTTGGAGAAGGCTCGGGTCTTTGTAGGATCTTTGGGGTATTTTGAAGTATATTTTACATACTTGGAAAAATAGCTTTGCTTATAGTGACATTAATATGGAATTGCGGAAGCAAACACAGCTGGCCTAGTGCTGCTATTTTAAGGAGAATTTGATGGGGAAGTAATTTGAACATAAATCTGTGACAGGTCTTTTAAAATATAAAAGAACAAAGAACTAAAGTTCTTGGAAAAATATTTTAGAAAGTAAACACTTGCTTGGGTTGTGAAGATTTAGGACCCCGAGCTGTTGTAAATCTGGCTTCCACAGGAGGTGAGGCAGTGCCGGATTCCCGTTTCACACATCCCTCAAGCCCACAGCAGCAGAAGGGGCATTTGCCACAGACTGGTCTTTCATGGCCATAGCAGGACAGGCTCTCTGTTATCAGTGGCTCTGCAGCAGGAGAGCTGGGTGGGTTGAGGCTGAAGATACCAAAACATTCCTTGGCAGCTCTGGGTGTAACTCCTGGTTCTGCCTTGTGTTTCCTTTACGTCACCTCACTTTCCTCATATTTCTGGATTACCCATGAAGAATTTTGGCCGGGAAGCTCAGGAAGACACTAAAAAGAGAGGGATGGTGCCTCTCCTGGAGGGAGCTCTGGTCCCACCTCAGCCCTCCTTCTGCTCTCACTGTGTTTCCCAAAAGGTTTTGCTTTCACACTCTCTCAGGGATGAACTCCTGACTGTCTGTGCCTCCCTCCCAAATGCCACGGAGTGTGCTTGGATGAGGCAACTATGAATCACAAGCCTTCTTCTATCTCCCAGCAAACTCCCTTTCCTCCCTGCACCTCTGCAGGAATACTTATATTCCTTCCTAAATAGAAACACTGCCCATCTCACCCACACCCCAGAAGCCCCCAGATGTTACGTCTGAGTTCAGTGATCATGTTAATTCATAACGCTTGGTTTAATGTCTCCTAAAACACATATATTTTAAGTAGAAGCTCCCCAGGGACCTCATTCAGAACTAATTGCTTGCTGTTTGTGCAATTCTTCAAACATGTTAAATGCTCTGTGAGGGCTCAGAATTACTCAGCTCTGCTCTGGTTTGGTCTTAGAGAGGGGTAGGGGTGTCTACCTGCAGTGTAAGCCTGGGAATCAGGGTATATCAACTCTCATTCTGGCTCTGCAGAGACAGTATAATTTTGGGCAAGTTGACTAAACTGGCCTACAGCTTGGATTTCCTGTACGGGAAGGATAATGGTTTTATTTTTAATTGGGCTAAAAATGCATGTTGAAGGGCTGGCTACAGAAATGGTTGGAAATTACAAATGAAATTTATCCTGTTATTATTAGTACGTCATTGAGAGTGAATTTAGCTCAGATCATGTTTTCCCCCATAATGGAGTAGGGGGGAGAATAAGAGGATTTCTAAAATAGCTCAGAAAAAGTCTTTTTTCTCATCATTTTGAGCATTTCCCATCTGCTGTGAGCACATTCCTGTTTTATTTCCCAAATATCTTTTCCTTCTGTTTCTTTTTTAAAGTTCCTTTTGCTAAGGCTTTACTTCCCAATTACTGCTGCCAGGATTGGGTGTGTGGCAAGCGAGGATTTACCTTTCAGATTTTGCACTTAATTGACTGGGAGGCTGTCGATTTCCCAGCACCACTTAAGTGCTTGGTGCTTAAATCCCTCTTGCAGCCTTTAAGTTGCTTTCCAGCCCTGGTGCTTGCTTTCACCTTCTCCTTTCCTTCTGTTGTGATGACTGAGAGAAGAGGTTTAGAGAGGCTCAATTCAAGGGGTCGCATGCATTTCAGGCTGGGATTGCATTTTAAAATAATTCCAAGTTGGCAGGCTGGGAGTGCTGCTGCTTGCCTGCTCCATCCAGTTTCTATCTTTGCGTTCCACAGTAAATGGAGGACACACTGCTCAGGGGGAAAAGTCCCGCCAGGGCTACCAAAGTTATTCCACAGAGAAGCAAGCCGCTTCTCTGGGCTGCCTTCAGAGCTGGCGGAGAGGGTGCGTTCACTCCTGAAGCAGCTTCATGGATTCCCAGTTCTGGGGAGCTTCCCCCACAGCTCCCTCCTCTGGAGATCCTATGGGGAAAGTGGTGTGAGGGGCAGTGCTTGAGGGGTCACATTTCTGTGGGACCTCCTTCACCCCTAAAGGAGAGACACCGTGAACAAACAGGCCCAGTTCCAGAATAGCATCAGCTGAGCTCCCTCAGTATTCCTGTCGCACGTCTCTACTAATTGCTTAATCAAACGCCATGGATGTTGTAATGTTTTAGAGGTGGGCAAGGGCTTATTAACAGGACAGTTTTCTGTCTGATAATTCCTCTGTTCAGAAAGCAAGTATTTCATGGGAATGAAATGTCAGTTGTGCCAAATTTCCAATTGGCTGTCATGTTTTGTTCCTTTTTTTCCTTTTTTTTTTTTCTCATGTCAAAATTATCTTTACAAAAAAGGTAATTAAGCTATCTTAGTAGTAACAGTTGCTTCTTGGGTCAGCTTCTGTGAAATACTTCAGCAACTCCTTTCCATGGTTTCAAGCCCAGAGATGGCAGAAATTTTGTCAGCTGGCAAATTTAAAGGACATCAGATTTTTCTCAAGCAATTCCATTTATCCTTACAGCTCCCTCTGAGTTGGAAGAGCAACACTTTTCAGTATTTTAGATGCGGGGAAGGGGGATATAAGAAAACTAAATAATCCACCCAAGCTTATAATTGAAGCCTGGTGCAGAGTAGGGCCCACACACGTGCCATTCACCATCCTTTCTCCAGCTCATATCAGCTTTAGTAGGAATTTCTTACTCTTTTTCAAAGCCTCAGTCCCCACCACTTACAATAATTTTTGTGCCTGTGGAGTTTGGGGGCAGATATAAAGATATGAATCACTTATCTGAGGAACAGTAGGCTCAAACCTCCCATATGTAGGCTGGTTTAATTTGAATTTCTTGACTTTTCCTAAGTGAGAAGCTGAACGTAGCTTCTTCCTTCTTTCAACCTTCCCGGCTCAACTGATATCCAAAAATGCAAAATGACATCTTGTCTCAGCCCACCAGAGCAGATGCAATGCAAGGGATTAGGCTGGAACTTTTCCTAAAATGCAGCATTCTGAGACGTTTTTGGAAAACGTGGCTGGGGAGCAGCGTGCGATGCTCACTTGATGCTCACCCGGCGAGGCAGAGGGTGCACAGCGAGGGGAGGCTGTAGGCACAGCCAGCAGGGCAGCACGGCCGAAAACCGGAGGGCCTCGGGGGAAGGGCCACCCTGAAGGTGAAGCCGAGCTTGGGTCAACAGGACAGGCACCAGGAGAGCCTCACCTGGTGTCCAGACACGCAAAACCCAGCTCGTAGCTGACCGAACCGTCGCGTTCAGACACGAGAGGATGAACAGCACAGCTGAGGGAGGCAGACGCAGCTGAGGGGCTAAGCCAAGAGGAAGGTCAGGGTGCAGAGTGTCTGGAAGAGGTTGGAACAGCTGGATATGTCGATAGACATGGATGCTTGAAGCTCTTGCATCCTTATCTGCATCTTTATCTGCGTCCTTAGGCTGTGTGTGAGGACCACGGATGGAGGTACAGGGGAGCGGCAGCTTCAGAGGAAGCTGCACAGGGGTCCTGGATGCTTAAATCCTGCTCAGGTGTGCAGGGAACTCTGTCCTGCTGCTCTTCATCCTCGTTGGGGTGCACCAAGCCCAGATTTGGTTCAGAATAGACACAAGTAGCTGCTGCAGAGTGAAGATATCTGTAGTGCAAAAGCTGTGTGGGAGGACATAACGAGCTTCTGGCAGATGGAAAAGGGCTGATGAATCCTGAATTCATGGGTGAGATCCAACTGTCCTGGCCTGTGTGTCCCTGCAGCATCTCCTGCCCTTCAATTAACCTTTAATTAACCAGGATTTGACTTGAGTGAAAAGTCAGTTTAGAAGTTCCCAAACATGTCGTCAATAAAAACTTGAGGGAATGGTGATGTGAATTTGTTAAAAAAATACAATTTTGGCCAGGAAAGAGAAAATTTAAAAAGTGGTAGCTTTTGTTTTCTTGGTTGGTGTTTTTACCAGGACCTAATGGTTTTTTTTTGAAGAGTGGTTGACTAAGTCTAATGAAAAATATTATTTAATCCATTGCTGAGGGCCTAATTCTCTATCTCATGTAAATTAGGAGTCAGCCTGAAATGAAACCATGTAGGTGTCCTGCAGGGAATTATTTGGTCCAGTGTAATTACTTACTACAGAATAAATGAATGTTCCTCTGAAAAAAAGAAGGGGAGGTGATAGGAAAGGGACACATCAGTTTTGAGGCATGTTGTTTGGAGATATGAATGCCTGTGGAAAAGCGTGAAGGAGACAACTGGAAAAATATCAAGTAAAACTCTGTCCTCACAGGGAATATTTTTCATCAGATTGGTTATGCCAGGCATGAATTTAACCCATCAAGTCAGTAAAGCCTTACAGCCAAAAATAAGGATATCATAAAAGCGGGATGAATTAATTCCTTCTCAGAGGAAAAGACCACCCATTGAGTCATGAACTCACTTTGATCCAAACACGTGAACCCAGCTGGAACTTGAAGGAAATATTTAATAGTGTAACAGGAGCACCAACTGGCCATGAGGCACTGGGGCAAATCCATCACAATTCTCTGTTAAGTAACGCTGCAGGTCTCAGCAGTGCTGTTTCATTCCACCATATAACTAAGAGGTCCCTCTTGGCTTTGCTTTTAATTAATTAAGTCACAGTAGTGGCGAACGTGGCGCTGCAGCAGTTTCTTTCTGCCTAATTGTTCTCCAGGCATATTTGCAGCACTGCTGTTGAAATCCCAGGCTTGGTTCAGGAGTCAAGCTGCACAAATGAAGTCCCTGCTATTAAAAGCAGTTTGTTTCCTCTTCCTTGGCAATCTGTTCCTAACGCTGAGCCTCGCTGGAGCATGGACTTTTTATTTTTGGCAATTTTTTTTAAAGCCAAAAAATGGTGACATTTACCAGCTACCACACTGCTCTCAGACTCTAGCTTTGCTCAGGAAATTGAAATTTTCCGTGTCAGCATCATATTATTTTCAGCAACATCAGTTTGATGTACCCAGTTAGATAGATCCTGATCCAATGGCATAATAATTTTCCTCCCTCAGTCCCAGACCTAGGATAACTTACTCTTTTTCTCTCCTTCCTGCATTTTGGTCTTTGAGCAGTGCTACTCATTTTTCCATGCAGACCGCCCTAACCTTAGCAGATACCTCGCTCCCAAAGGTTTTCAGGGGTGTTTCACATGTATCAGACTGGTGCCACGGAAGCACAAACACCATTCTTATTCTCCCCACATTGCTCAATCTAAAGTTGACTGGCTTTGCACATAATGAAACTCATACTTCATCTCTTTAAAATGATTGGACCTGCTTTATATCTTTAAAGCAGAGTGACTTGTGGCTGCGGCGTATCCGTCTGTTACCGATGGGAGAGGGAGTTCCTTGTTTACCTCTCTGGATTTATTTGTAGACCTGTGGCTAAGGCAATCCCTGTCGTTCCCCAACAGAATCAGGACGGCCCTGGGTGTGAAGATCTCGGACATCAGGGTCAGTGATGCCGACCAGTGGGGGGTGCAGGAGGAGACGGACAGCGCCAGGACCACGGCCACCGTCACCTGCGTGCACAACGACCCTGGAGCAGAGGACAGGTAAGCCTTGCGTGCATGAACCCAGGTGAAACGCTGCCACAGACACACTAAAGCTTCCTTAATGAGCCATATTGCTCTTATTAGCAGTATTTCTTCCTCCTCAGCCTCCTTGGAAAAGCTACAGGTGATCTGACGAGAGATTTTTTCCCTTTTGTTTCACTCCTGAGCTTTTGGAAGTAGATTCTCTAATTAAACTGGAGGCAGCCCACTAGTCCTAGCTCACGTCTGCTTTTTGCATGAACCTTCAGGGCAGCAGAATTCCTGTTGAAAGAGCCAACAGAAAAAATGAACTAAAATAGAGAAATATGGAGAACAATTGAAAGCGATATAGGACAATGCTGTCTTCTTTATTTGAAAAGCTATGAAAGTAACAGCTATTCACTGCTATTCATTATTGCTGCAAAACTCCTGTGAGTGTCTATGAACTCTCTGAATGCTCCGTATGTTTGTTATGGTAATGCTCCCACCAGCTGGATCAAAGGTAATGAGAAATTTGCATTGTTAGTCAGAATTATGGATTTTACAAAACAAGCAATTTCTCCCCATTATCATGCACTTACTCTACAGTTAAAGCACACTGTGAATAAATTTAGCTAGAAATTGTATAATAATTAGGAAATCACAAAACTTTATGTCAAAATTTTTATTTGCTAAGTCTCTTGCATCCATCTTTTTTCTGAAAACTCCTGTAAGGGAGAAAAATGGTTGCTAGTAATTGCTTAGACCTAGGAAAGTTATTGTCAGAGGTTTGGAGTACAAAGAGAGTTTCTACTCTGTTTAGTTTCTGGAGGGGTATTTGAGGAGTAAAAAATCACATCCAGCCATGGGTACCTGCCATCCAAGTGTTGAGGGGAAAGATATTTAATGTGAGTTTACCTTTTAGCAACAGGCACTGCAGTAGGCACTGCTGAGGAGAGAGTCCTCCTGGATGTGTAAAACAGGCCTGAGGAGCACTGAGGGAAAAGTGCCTGGTTCTCTCCAGCACTGCTGCAGAGTGGAGGCGACTGAGTGGGCTGCAGACTTTTGCCTTGTAAACTTGTGAAGTGAGGGGAGGTGATTCCCCACTCAGAGTCTCTGGGGAAGTGCTACAGAGCCTTGTGGCGTGAATTCCAGGCAAGGCTTTCCGTTCATTAGCTGTTTCATGCCCAAATGAAAAAAAAAAGGAAGGAAAGGGAAAGAGAAAGGACCGGGGCGGGTGGTCAAGACCCCTGTTTTTCCCTAAGCACGTTTGTCAGTCATAGCACTGAGGAGGTGCAGGAAACTCCAGCCCCCTTCCATCAGTATTTTGCTGGGGTTTCATGGGCTGCTGTACTGATAAAACAGAGCTCTGGCCACTGGATTTGTCGCTTTGTCTCCAAGTCCTTTGCCTTTTGGCAAGACACGCCAGTTCCCCCAAAGCCCTGTAGGAGCCAGCGAGCCCCTTTGGTGGGTGAGAGCACAGGCACGGGGGTGCTGGTTGGAGGGACCCTTGTGCCTGTCCTGGAGCTGTGAGGTGACTCCAGCAGTGAAGGCTCACCCTGAATTAGCTCTGGTGGCTGATCCAGGCAGCTGGGCAGGGTCTGCTCCCTGCGGAACCTCATCAGGTTCTTTTCTCTGACAATTGTGGCCTCTGTTCCCTTCAGAGCGAGGTGGGAAGCCATCAGTTTGAAAGTGAAATGCTGAGGTTAAAGGAAGGTCATCTTAAGATCATCTGGTGTTATAGAACTCAAAATGAAACAACTATTTTTAAAGTCAGACAAAAAAATCCCCAGCATGAACACTGAAACTTATTGCCTTTTTCCTGGTCTCACTAATCCATGAAATTATACCTGTCACAGTAACTTAGTTTTTATTAAAACTGAGTTTTGCTTTGTGTTGAATTGTTAAATTGCACAAAAGCAATGACTCTCAAGTTAATTAATACTTTGACCCTTTCCTTTGTGAGATTAGTTTAATATTTTTGGATTAATTAAAGTACGCAAATAGAAACTGCTGAAAGATCACTTCCAGATTTGCAAATATTGTAGTGCTTAGAGTAAATATTTAACTTTGATCTTTACTTTAATTTGCCTTTTTGGTCATAATGGTGGCCCTCCTGTTTCTTTTGAAGAATGTCAAGTGTTTATGAGTTCTGCTGTTTCATTTAAATGATAGGAGGCCTGAACTTGCTTCTATTGAGGTCAACGTGACAAAACTGTCACTAGACCTGATTCACGTGTTTCTCATTTTAGTAATTCAAGGAGCTTCATTAAAGGCAGTTTATGTATGAGTGAGAGTGCAGGATCAATCTCTTTTGTTGCAGAGCAGAAGCTATTAGTAAACAGAATCGTATCCACCTCGGGGGAGAAGTTTGTTTCTCTCTTGGAAGTAATTTCAGTTCTGCTGACTCGCCCAGCTGGTAGAAGAGCAGTGGGTAAGCCAGGACTGAGCCTCTGAGCTGAACTTAGCTTTTTTCCTGAGTAAGAGCTGGCTGAGTGCAGGGTGAGTTTGAGCCTCCCTTGGGCTTTGTGGGGTGGAAAGTCCTGTCAGCCCTATGGGCCAGCCGAGCTGGGGCAGCTCTGGGGAAGCTGAGGAACCCTCACTGAAATCTGTGACCTCCCCAGTGCCCTTCACTCCCAGACAGGTCTGTTCTCCTCTGCTTTGCACTTGGGCTGTGCTTTGCCCAGTGTTCAACTCTGATAAGAGCCACTGACAGACACTGCCTGCAAGGAGAGCAGTGGCTCTGGACTGTGACATGTTCCTAATCCAGCCTGCATTCCTTTCAGCCAGTGTTATCAGCTGGAGCATTTTCAAATTTGCTTACTTTTCTAATCTTTCTCCTTCTCCCCTCTGCAGTGTTATTGTTATCATGAGTTTTTCATCTCTATTTCTCACATTTCCCTACACAAATTGAGTGTCCATTAAAATGCTTTAAATGAAGACCTTTCCTCCTTTCGTGAAGAGTGCATCATTGCCTTTTCTGTGCATTACTTAAAAAAAAAATCCTTATCACAATGTTTCAGGCAGTTTACATTATATTCTATTAAAAATCCATTTTGTCCAAGGTTGTCGCAATTCACAGATTAAAGCCTTCCAGAGTGTGTTTTGTTAGGAATACATTCATAAATTCACCTCTTTAGTAGTCCCATAAGCTTGTATTTAAAACCTCTTTTTTGATAATGTAGTTGAACAAAGAACATAAAAAAGAGAGATTTATTTTAAATATACACACACCAGTATATATGCCCCCATCTATTCTGATCTGTGTGGAGCCTTGCTTTGCCCTTACTTTTGCTATCTCAAAGGACTTTTTTGGTAGCTTGTTGAGTGAGAAGATTGATTGTTGCCATCTGCATCTCTTCTCCCTGGTGTTCTCTCCTTGGGGCAGAACTCTGTGAATCTCATTTTGGTAGGGACAGCTGAAGCAGCGGTGTGTTTTGGTTCAAAAAGACACAGTTTCTACTTCAGGCACAAGTAGTCTTGCATCACACCTGCACTTCCATTCCATAGGAAAGGATCTCTATGGATTTCTGCATTGGGTACAGACACATCTTGCAGGGAAGTCGGGGCTGGTGGGCCAAGCTGAGAATTGGGTGTTTTCAGCCCTCTGTGCAGAACACCTGAGCTGGGGAAGGGCTGGGCTCTTCCCCTGTGCTGTCAGGCTATACATTGAGTTATTGCAAGAAATGCTTTTGAGATACACGGCCAAAATTTGGGAGTCTCCCAGACTCAAATCCTTGGTGGTTTCCAGAAGACAGATCATACTTTTGTAAAGACTATGCAGGCTTTTTCCACTGTCCTTGCCAAAAGATGGATGGAGCCTTGGAATTCTTGCGTCCTTTGCTTCTGGGAGTTCTCTGGAAGCATTTCAGGAACATGCCAGAAATTAGCCTGCAGTAGTACTAGGGCAAGAGGGCTTGGAAAAATACCCTGAGAGCCTGGTCCATCTTGGCAAGCTGTGGTACCCCATAACTCAGCGCTGATATCCTGAGGAGTAGGATTTCAGGAGCTTTGCCAGAGTGATTTTACATTTCACAGGATTAGGTTGTTTCAAATCATTGCTGAGCAGGAGCTGAGTTTCCGTGCTCTCATTTGAAAGGCTCCACAATACAACAGATTTCATGGTGCTGGAGTCTGCTTGCTGGAGAGCTGAAGAACAAAAACTTCTTGTGACCCCTTTGGTTCAGGACAGAGGAGATGGCACGAACACAAAAACAGACCAGAGAGCTGCAACTCAGCTCTGAGAGGGAGTATCCTTAGAGATCATTTTCCTTACTCAGGAACACTGTCATTACGTTGTATTGGATTATTACCAGGTAAGGAGAGCCTGATCCTCTGACAAACTAGTATTTTAATCAGAAAGGTTATATTTATGCTAACTAGCAAAGTTAATAAAATCGATTTAACCTGCAGTGCTGAGTAGAGTGTTATTGAGACCAAACTGGTTCTTCTCACCTAGAGATTATTTTATCTTCATGTCTATAATACAGCTTCTGTCTCTCAGGATATCCATCACTGCATAAATTAAACTTGCATGAGGGGCACTCAGCATGCAGAAGTAGAAAGAATGAAATCTTCAGAAGCCTTTTTTCAAGTGTCCTCAGAAGTATTTATTCTGTTACCAGGGAATTTATGTAGTTTTTTAATTGATGCAGACCAGCTCAGCTCTGGCATTTGACATCATTTGTCTTTAAACTCGAATGAAAAATTAAGATTCTATTATGATCATTCCATTTCTTTACTATTTTAAGAGGTGTTTGCAGAATTCAAATTATTTAACTTATTTTATAAAACTTTAATTCTAATGTGTATATATACATTTAAAACAGGAAAAGCAGTTATTTTATGTAATTATAGGTATGCAAATACATCCTCCTGTTTTAGAATAATTCACTTTTTTTTCTCTGCTTGTGAATACCCTTTGAACCAAGAATATCACCCAAAAGAAAGATGTAAAGCTTGCTGCAAGTTAAGATATGTGCATATATTTATTTAAAGTAAATATGTGTTATTGGAACTGCTGATCAGCTGAGCAAAGATGTAACATTTGGTTTCGTTTTTAAAGCTTTGGGTATGTCTCTAAAACAAGAGCTGAGGTCCTTTTCTATCTGTCCTCACCTTGCCAGTCTCAAAGACAGCTTTGAGATTGTTGTCCCTTTACTGTGGGAAACACCATTTCCCCCTCTACGTATCCCAGTCCCCACTTTACGGAGGGCTGGAAGCAAATGCTCCACCTGCAAGCCCCTGGGTTGCTCTGAGGCTTCCTGGGACACTCAGCGCTCTCTCTGCCAGACTGAAACTCTCCCTCACAGCTCTGCGGAGGTGTTTCTGCATTGCGTCCCCCACCACTCTGCTCCATGATGGCACAGTTGGGTCTGGTGTTGCCTCTAAGCTCACAGGCCATCAGGAATGGGAGCACGGGGCAGAAATTCCCAGTGTCTCCAAAGCGGAGCCTGCTGCATCCAGGGGGTTTGATGAGCTGATTTACTGCAGTGACTTGGCCTCCTGGAGGACGTGCTGTGGTTGGATCTGCAGTGTTGGTTCAGCACAGGGCAGGCTGATGCTGGAATGAGGAGTTTTGCTGCTCCTGTGAGATAAATAAGCCCATAAAGATGGGCGGCTGTAGCACACAGCAGTGTGCTCTTAACCACACCGGGGAAGGCATCAGGCCGTGCACTGAAACACTTCCTGATGTGTTTATTGCCAAAGGAACTCGCTTGGCCCCAGGACACTGAGTGTGTGAAGTGCCACCAGCAGCAGCAGTTGTCTGACAGAAGATCAATTGCATGTGCTGCTGTACACAAAAGAGCAGTAACTGGTACAGACAGACAGCCTCGCTCTGTCTTATTTTAGGCCGTGCACAGGCAGTGGGCTGGGTGCCATGAAGTTCACATAGTACTATAAAGTGAATGAGTAAGAGGAGCAGAGGGAGAAAAGAAACACCAGGAGGTGTGTAAAGCAGACAGGAAAGAATTGAGAAGAGCTGAGGGGAAAAAAGCAGGGGAGGTGGGAAGGGAAAAGCAATGCTGTCACCCCCTGCCACACTAGTCTGATCTAGGTGAAGTCATCAGACTTCCTCAGGACCTCTTTCCACCACGAAAGCTGTATTTCCATGAAGCCAGACTTCAGCTAGCTTGAAAAGGAAAGCTTTGAATTAAAAATTGGAGGTGCTTACGGTCTGGGAAGAAGCCACAGACCCTGGTGCAGCGTACTTGGGTGTTTCCCTCCTGTTGTTAGGCACTTGCTGCTTTCCCTAGGTCAGAGGTGTCATGGGCAGAGAAATGTGCTTTGAAGGTAGAGTGCCCATGGCCTGTAGATCCTGCAGGAGTTCATTCCCTGGCCTTTGGCCACCCCTAAGACAGCACTGTCTCCTGAGCCATTGATGAAGAGGATTTTATCTTTAACGCACCCGTTTTCAGGCTGTGACCTCTATTACGAGTGGTGGAGTCTGCTCTGCTTTGTATAAAGGGTGTTCCACTGAGAAGCATCTACACACATTTTCAAACACAAGCAACTCAATAGAGTCTCAAAGCAAACCTGAGTTAGAAGAACTTTAACTAACCTTTATTCTTTACATCTATGCCTTTTCGTATGAAAGAACCCAGGCCTGCTCGGAATGTTCCTGTTAGATGAAAGCACTGACACTTCACAGTAGCTTAGGACATAAAAATAATAGACAAATTAATAGCTGTAGGAGGGACAACTTCTTGTAGAAAGCTGTGGTGTGAGGATCAAATATCATTTCTGGATGGTCCTTTTTTTCCTCTTTTTTTTTCCATTCAAGGCCAAGAGCAATTAAATTGTCTGTCCATCTCCTGTAGGGAGCCTAATAGCCTGGAAGCCACATGAACTCTCTCCTGGCCAGCCAACTTTTTGGGATGGCTGTTTCTGGCTCTCTCTTAGTCAGGCTCACTGCTGCTCTGGTAAAAACTCCAGTGGAGCTGGGTCAGAGGGAACCCTGACTGGTAGACCAGATAATTGCTTCCTGGCCCCAGCTCACCAGTCCAAGAAGGTGAATATATAAAATAGCACAAGAAGGTAATGACTTAGTCACTCTTCTTTTCCATCTTGTTCCATCCTGTGTTATGACCCAAGGGTATATTTTTGAACAAATGCACCTTTGGTAGCTGGAAAAGCCTGTTGTCCAATGCAGCAGGGAAGCCCAGGAAAATCAGTATACTCTTGTCTGGAAAACTTAGAAAATGAGGAACATCTTCTTGGAAGAACTCAATACAAACAGAGGCATGAAAACTACTTAGAAAGTTAATATTTGATAAGGATCTCTGGACTTGCCAAAGCGGTAGAAAGCTTATTGTAAATCCAGAGAAATATGCAGATGATTTCTTCTGGCAGCATTTGTTTAATGGACTTACAGTGAATTAGAAAAATATTAGAAAAAATACTCAAACAAAACAACCCCAACTCTGGAACTCCTGACCCTTTGGTCTCTTCCTGGGTGCAGAGGTGAACGTGCAAAGTAGCTTAAAGAAATTCTTCACAAGTGTGGTCCGTAGAACCTGATCCAAAGCCTCTTCTGAGCAACGTATCTTTTGAAAGGCAAACCAAATCATTTTGAAATTAGTCTTGTTTTGCCTCTTCTGAGCAACGTATCTTTTGAAAGGCAAACCAAATCATTTTGAAATTAGTCTTGTTTTTTAATTTGACCTAATTACCTCCGTTTTGGGTATATCATTCCTAGATGTGAATCTTAATATTGATGTAACAGTTGGGAAAGTTTAATTTCAGGGTAGGGTGGTCTGTATAATTAGGACTGCAAGAACGTGGCAGGGAGGCTGGGAGCAAATTTCCAATGCATGCAGATGAGTGAGTGACTGTTCAAATCGTTATTCATCCTTTGGAGCTTGCCTGCTTTTTCCACACTGGATGCCAAAGGGAATGATGACATATTCAAAATCAATGGGCTTCTCCAAGTCTCTGCTGGTTTTCTGTCTGCTGTTTTCTATGAAGTGTGTTTTAATGGCCATTGGGATGATTGCACTTGAGCTACGTCAGGAGGTCCATGACAAAAATCTGCACAATTTTGGAGAATTTCTAAAGCTCTCCGAGCTCTGTGTGCGCACTGCAGCTGTGCTTAATTGATAACTGAAGTCTGAGTGATAAAGCCCAGGTAACCACAGCTGCTGAAATCATCACTGTCACAACAGATCTCCTGACTCAAGGAACAGAAGTGATTGTGCGTTGGATTTTTGGGGTTTGTTTCCATAATTTAATCACCTTTTTCTTTTTCCTGCATGGCTTGAAGAGCCTTTTCTTTGGTATATGCTGGTCTGAATATCCCGGACACACAATTCTTAGTGCAGTTCATCTTTTAAATGCAGGGTCTGCACACGTTTAGGTATCTGTGCAGCAGCTTTTGATACCTCACATCACCTCACAGATGGGAAAGCTTCAATCAGCCTTGTGGAGATCACTGGGCGAGGGAGGAGACATGATCCAAACCAGTATGGCATAGAAGCATTGCCTGATTTTTCTGTAAATATTGTGCTTTTTTATATATTCCCAGATTGCAAGCCTATTCTAGACTCAGGAGAGCACCTTTATGTAGGGTGCCACTTAAGTACCTACTTGGTTTGAAGTGCCTGCCTTGTTTCTGTGGATGGCAGGTATAATGATAAAGGAGGTACTCAGAGCCTGCAATTAGAGACACCAATATGCAGAAAATATAGCTCTTGATGGTGAGCCATGTTATGGATAATGACAGGCATTAGTGTGTCACACCTGAAATACTGTGCAAATCAGAAACTGGAATTTTCTGTAGCGCAGGAACATTTCTGGGTATATTGGAAGTGTTGCTAAGGAATTTATTTTTGGCAACTGTACACAGGGATTTAAGTACCATAATTGGATTGTTCTTTGATATAATAGACTGGAAAAGATTATTGAATGAATGTGAAATCGGGGAGCTGGTATTTGAGGTATGTTTAATTCTCTCTTTTACCAATTTGTGAGTTTGACTTGTAGCAAAGCCTATTGCACACATTTGGATTCCACTCGTGATGTGTTGACTTGCTTACTTAATAGCCAGTGCATTAAAGTACAAAAGCTAACAACTCGTTTACTAGGCATTTAGCCAAAATTTAAACTGATTTTATTGTTAGGAGGTGCTGTTGCTAGACAGGCAAATATTAAGTTTGTTACATTGATTTATTTGAATCATCTGTGCCAAATACATTATAAAACATCCCAGCATTAACTTTGCATAAATTATTTTTTGCTTTAGTTAGAATTTTTCACTCATTTTGCCATTAATATGCCTCACCTGTGTTTACAACTTAAACAGTTGCAAACTTTTTATGTTTATGTTTTTACGGTTAACTTAAAAAGTTATAAACTCTTGTAAAATGAAAACAGAAAAATTGGCTGATGCTTTTGTCAGTGCCAGCATGTAATTTTTGTTTGTTTCTTGTAAACCCCACTGTTTATTTGAGAAGAACATTAAACAGGAGTTAAGCAGTTCGCACCAGAACTGTTGACCAGCTCATCTCATTGGGCCTGTAACAGGAGAACCTCCCCATGTCACTTGGCAAATGTAGGAGACCCTTTTATTATAAACTTGGGCATCCTTTTCTTTGGGAACTTGCACTTGGAAGCTGTGTTTGTTCTTTCTGTCTGAGCTGGTCTATGCGGATTTTCCCAGGATACTTGTTAAGGGGTTTTCTGTGAAATATTACAGTCATTAAGGCAAATCACTAAGGCTTTAGCAAAAAAGCTTTTCTTAAAACCAACTGCCAATAGCTTGATCTTGCAAAAATGCCTTTTTTTTTTTTTTTGTATAATTAATGAACTGGTTTGCTCCTTCTGAAGTCCATGCACTTACTGGGCTCAAAAGCTTGACATGTATAAGTCCTAAGCAGAGTTTTGTTGTTGGGGGTTGCTCTTCTGCACGTGTGGTCTGGTTGCTGCATTTTTTGGCCCTTATCCTGTGCTGGAATTGTGAGCAGCCCCGAGCTGAGGATGGGCAAACACAGATGTGCTGATGTCTGCCGGGGTTGTGTTGGCTGGTGGGCAACAGCAGGACCAACAGTGCTGCGCCCCTTCTGATGACATTTCACAGCTCTCCTGCAGCTGCTGGGCTGCGATGGAGACTTGGCTTCCATAAGGAGCTATCCCTGCTCCTGGCAGCCAGGAAGGGGGATACCCTGCATTGCTCACAGGCTTCACACGTTTCAGCTCTTCAGCCAAGGGAGTGATCAACATTGCACAAGCAAAAAGAAATTTTTGGTCTTTTCTCTTGGGAGTTTTCAGTGCAGAGATTTAAACCTAGGAGTATTGACCTTGGCAGTGAGGTATTTGGATATATGGGTTCCTATTTTCACTCTCCCTCTTGGACAATTTATATCCGTGCTGATTTTTTAAGTCTGTGACTAGTGTATCTCTTTGTTAGACAAGCACTTCTTCTTAATGGTGTACCAGTTAATTTCTCTAGTGACAAGAGGAAGAAATAAGTTACTCCTCCTTTAAAAAGAGTGATTTAAGTAGGGAATAATGAATGCAAAACGCTGTCATTAAAAATCAGCAGATAAGCTGATGGATCATCTGCCGTTCCCAAGCCTTGCCATAAAGGAAAAGTAGATAATTTTTTTAAAAAATAAAAATGGTAATGATGAGTATGGAACATGCTGACTGTGAATGCCTTAGTAATGAAAACTATTATTTATTCAGTCAACAACACCTTGCGACTCGCTGCTTAACAACACCTTGTAGGAGAAAATGACTTCTTTCATACTGAATATTTTCATTTGATTACCAATTGCCATCCTATTATTGCTATGAGCTGTTTATTAGTCAAGACCACAGGGTTCCAAAGAGCCATCTCTGTGTTAGGTGTGCAGTGCACGTGAAGGTCTCAGTGGACTCATAGACTGTTTCTGAAGCTTTGAGCTCCCTTTGAGTGGCTGTTTGCTGCTCCACAATTAGCTCAACTTTTGCAATTACTCGTATTTTACATATATTGTTGCCCCAAGCCAGGTGAACACAGACATGTTCTGAAAAAACTATGGTGGAGGGGAAAAAAGTATCAAATGTTTTCTTAGAAGCTGAAAATGCCAGCAGATGTCTGTCGGTTTGGAGATGCCCAGGCATTTGTACATTTAATCTTTGCATGAGCATTGAAAACCACTCTAGGGCTCCTTTCTTTGTGTTTTGCAGAACAAACTCTCAGATCCCTTTATATATATATATATAAAATAACAACAAGTGCTATAAAGAGCTGGAGAACTGGCTGGGTGGGAAGAGGAATTGAATGGAACAAGAAGTTGATCACCTGCAGTGGGACAATTTGTGGTTTTGCCTCTTGTGATTCAGTGAATTGGAGAAGCTTTGGGGCTGGCATCAGTTAATCCTTTAGTTTCACTTTTTTGATGAGGGGATGTCTGTTGGACTCTTCCCTCCACCTCTTCCTCCACCCCGAAGCTCCAGCAGAGATCAACAGGAGTGATGTGGTTATGTGAGCTGTAATTCTGTTTCAGCCATGATTATATGTCAGTCTGCTGCACACTCTAAGTGGTACTTCTGGGTTCCTGCTGGGAGCAGTTGATTAGATTCTACTACCTTTTATACCATATATAAGGATTCTTTTTTTTAACAAAGCACAGTAACACACAAAAGCCTCAGTTTATATTTTATTCTTTTTCTCCCCCCCACTCATAACCCATGCTTAAATACAGAACCAAAATGTTTTTTGGCATGCCTGACCTTCCTTAACCCAATCTGTCCTCCCATTTCAGATAAAATTCAATGTAAAGGTTCCTGTTGGCCCTAAATTGTAGGATAAGTCTTTGACCTAGGTAGACATTTTCTACAAAATGTGAATCTTAAGCTGAATTTTGGACTCTGACAAATTGAATGCTAACTGCAAGTTTATTTGTAGTCCTACTTGTTACATTTTTCATTGTCAGCACAAGCTTTATTCCCCCAAATATATTATTGAATGAAAGAAAGCAGCTATTCTTTTATCTGTTACTGCTGATGCCTGTAATTCATCCTGTTCATTTTCTGTGCTGCTATTTTCTTTGTATGGTTCTTCCCTGGCTTATGCAGCACAGAAGAACTTAATTGCTTAAGTCTGATGTACTCTTCTATTCCTGGCAACAGTGTAGGTTGCGGAACCATTATGTGGGAGATGCCTTCTGGAATATGAAGTGTGTGTTGCAGTTGGGATGTGGCAGGGTTAGGGCCCAGGCCAGGAGGAGACTTTAAATTGCGTTTTGGATATTTTCTATGGTGCTGCCAATTCTACTGTTATTTCCTGAGCAGTTTTTGCAAGTGGAAAGTTTTCTTTCTGGAGGTCTCATGCTACAAGGCTTTCTTAAAGTGTACGGGGCCATTTGATTTTGGGACATCAGGAATGAACACCCTGAATTTATGACAGCAGCTGATGTTTGACAAAAGCCAGGAAAAAACTCTTCATCTGATGACATGAAAGACCCAATGTCCTTTGTGGCTGATCAAGTCTGGCTTCTTGCTATTCAAAGCTTTATTCAGTTGCTAATATTTGCATATTGCTTGGTTCTGGATAGCTGATAACACTGGATTGTATCCTGAAAGGCTGGGGCAGCTCACATTTACTCATTTGCACATACTGTACCCCATTTTGTTAATTTTCTTTTAAAGGGAGCATTAATGGGGTCTCTGGATGAACAGGTTTCCTTCTGGCCAGGTGCAAGGTGGTACATTGTAGAATGGAGGCTGTGCAGAAGCCCAGACCCTGGGGCTGGTTGGGATCAAATTATTCCCTGGTTTGCTCCTGGCCCTTGGGCAACCAGTTAAACTTCTCTGTAGGTTTTCAATGCTATAGAGGAATGACCTGTATGATACATGGGCTCTTTTTGGATTACATAAACAAGGTTAATATCAGCTTTAGTTCTACCTAATTACTATAAAATAATAGGACAATGCTGGTGCTCTTATGCACAGAGGAGTTTTATTAAGCAGTGATGATGATGCATATTGACAAGTCACTTTTTTAATCATGTCTTTTCAAATATTTACATTCTAAGTCACAGACTTCTGGAGTCAAGTGATTTTGAAGAAGGATTGCACCTGCATTTGAGTGTAAAAGTAAGATTCTGCTTGTTTTGACTAATGAAAAATCTTGAAAATTTCATGAGACTCAAAAGATGAGAGGAAAGATAGAACAGGTAGAGCATTAGGAATCCTCAGGATGAGCTCCTGACTGTGCAGGATGTGATATGTGATGTCTGTGTGTTGGTGATGCTCTCAGAGCCCTTGCAGTAGGACCACAACACGGTAAGGAGGGCTTAGACTTCCAGGCATAAGTTATCTGTCTTCTGAAAGTGGCCATTGAATTTCCTGTCTTGGTGATTAATGATGGAGCAGACAGTAATTTTAATATGAGCATGGTTAGTCTACCTGTTAATACCCCATGAACACAAACAGGGTGGGTTCTGAGGATCCTGCCCTGCTAATTAGTATTTCTGTGGTTTCGCTAATCGCTTGAACGGGGAACTTGGCCAAAACTAACAGAAGAGACTTCCAGTACAATAAATTGTTTTAATTTTGTGATCTGATCTTATGCATGGCTCAGTGTTTCTGAAGGCAAGGGTAGAATAAAATCTCATTTTGCATGATAACATATGCAAATCAGAACTTTTTGGTCCCAGATGAAGCTTTGCTTCCATTGACATGGTGCTAGGAAAATGCTGCTAAGAATAAAAACCCACTAAAACTTTATTTTGCTGATAATATTCCACTATTGCTTTGTAAGCTACTTTATCCATAGGGCAAAATCTGCCAGAGAGATAAGATCCCATAATTCCTGTTTGCTTGTATCATTCCCGTTATGATTTATAGAGTGCTGTAGATGTTCGTGGCATTTTGCAGACATATAAAAGATTGACATGTTCTTGCCTCAAAGAACTCAAAATTTCTGCAGTTTAGCAGCACTCAGCACTTCCTCCTGTTAGAATTTTACTTTTAATGGCACTGTATAAAATCACTATTACACAGCCACCAAATGAAGAGGCATTTTATTTTCAGTTACAAATATGATGTTTTTAAAATGTTTGCTGTAGGTCATACACTGTCTAGGGGATGGGCTGGAAGGTTCTGTTCACAGTTCCCTCCCCAACTCTTTACTTAATTGTATAGAAAACCTGCTCCCATCATTGACTGTAAACAATTGAATGTCATTTTATTTACCAGTATTTGAAATGTCACTTTGCTACTTGACACATCTTCACCTTTTGCATTACGTCCTTACAGTAAAATGTGAGTGAAACCCCCACCTTTATACATGCAACTTTAGGATTTCCAGGCAGTTGTATAAAGTAAAATCCTTCTATATCCTGCCCAGGTAATTTTACAGAATTACATATATAAACATAACATTAAAAGCAATTTTCTGAGCCTCATGATTACACTGATTTTGTTTGTCACACACCTGCATGTACTGACTTGCCATATTCTGTCACTCACAGTAAACTCTGTCTCAGTGTAATGTGACAGATGCTAATGAACATAATACACCACAAGTTTTCAAAGCAGAGATACTTGGAAGGTCTTACTTTTACCTTGTTCCATGCTTTGAAAAATTAATTTTATTGAAAAAAAGTAAGATTCTGGGGGTTTAAGGGGCTGTACATTTGACCCTAAGCATAAATTAAATTCACTTAAATTTTATGGCTTGCTTTGATGAATCCCGGCCTAAAAGATTTTTGAGCAGCAGACTGGTGGGAGGCAGGAATTATTCAGAGAGGTTTTGTTCCTAAGAAGGTGAGTGAAAAAACTCCTGCTAATTTCACTGGAAACTTGAGTAACCTGCAATGCTGTCGTCCAGTTAAATTTTCTCAGTGCAAGGCAGCAGCAGGGGTGGTTTTGTCTGGATTTGTGGGTATAAAATAAGGCACCTGGAGGACTGTAAAGTCAAAACTACTGGAGTTTGTCAGACAC
The DNA here is from genome assembly GCA_013400975.1 of Atrichornis clamosus. Lineage (NCBI taxonomy): Eukaryota > Metazoa > Chordata > Aves > Passeriformes > Menuridae > Atrichornis > Atrichornis clamosus. The sequence continues at coordinate 384,472 of WBMZ01007014.1, read as the reverse complement.
CCTGCCTTTCCCTTTGAACAGAAGCTCGGCAGAGAGCAAGATGGAACAGAATTTACAAAATACAGTTTCAAAGACAGCAAACTTTTTCTGACTTGGGGCGAGGAGTCCTACAGCTGATTCTGCTGTCAGCCTTGAGTGCAGCATTACACGGGTGCAAATATTCTCACATGCAAGTCTGAGGATAGAGATTGGTATAACAACTGTCTGGTAATTCCCTAACACGTGGTTTTTTATTCCATGCTTGCTGTGGGAGATGAGCTGATGTGTGCTGTGCTGGGCGACCACTGGCTCAAATCTCCAGTTTCTTTTCTTTGTATTTCTTTGTGGTTTGCCATCTCCAGCAGCCTGCAAAGGGTGATCACGCTGTGGTATGAACTTTTCATGCTTTGCTGGGCAGTACCTTCCTTGTGGGCTGTTTTCTTCCTGAGCAGTGCAGCTGATCTGACTGTTGCAGGCTTTTCACGCCACCCCTGCCTGGTAAAACCCCTTTTGACTCCTGGCAGCAAATCGGGACTGCCCATTTGTGTCTTTAGTTGAGGAAGAAACAATTGAAATGGATTTTAGGAAACCTTTAGTTTCTCATCACCTGCTTTAACCAGCAACAGGGCGAGGCGAGGAGGGCAGGTGAGGGGAAGAAGCAGAACATTCCAGAAACAGGAGGCCCTGCTCATGCAGTCTCCTTAAAGCCTCCCATGGATGGCAGTCCAGCCTGGCTCTTGCTTCCTGGGATTTGGGAGAAGCACCAGGAAGCCCAGAGCAGGCTTGTGAGGAGGGGTTCCTGCGTGGGCACTGAGGTGGGCACTGCCACACACCCCGTGTCATCCCGGGGCGCCTCACTCAAGCCCGCCACGGCGTGAACCGGGTCAGCGTCTCTCTGATATGCACAAATGTTTTATCAGTCACGCTTTAAACTGCGGGGATCGCCGGCATTTCTGTCACACGCTCTGTTGGGGGGAGTTAATATCCTCCCTGACTGAGTGCACTGCCTGGAGGGAGCATTTTGTGTGTAACACTCTGGTACGAGAGCGGCGCGGGGTAGAGACTGATGTGTGCTGTGCTAAACGGCGTCTGGGGCTTTGCTGGGGCCCTATTCATAAAACACAACAAAGTGGCGACAAGTATAAACCTTGTCAGCTAAAGCATCTGCTGGGAATACCAGAGAGTACTTAGTGACTAAAACAAATCAAATTTTGAAATCCTCCCTTCTGAAGGAAGGCGCAGAGGGGATTTGACTGCGGTGAACAAGTGTATTTGCAGGAAAATGGCAGCAGGAGCGGGGCGGGGGAGAGGAGGCTCCAGCATTAGCTCCATGGGGTTGGGGTGTGGGTCCAGGAGGGCAGTTTGGGAGCTCCAAGGAATGGGAAAAGAAGGGCTGCCTGGCAGGTGTGGGTGACCATCCTGAGCAGCAAACCTGGGCCTGGTTATGGCAGTGCCCTCAGCCTGTGCTGTGGCAGTGGCCGTCAGAGCAGTGGGTGCTTTCCAGAGCCCTTCTGGATAGTGAGACCCTTCCTGCTCAGTGCTGTAAGGGGTCAAATATACGTTGTGCACGTTGTGTATGGGAAGATTCCTTTTTAACTGTGATTAGGCTGTCCTTGTGTTTGTGGCACGGCACGTTTCCATATGGGAATTGTTCCTGACAGAAGCTGTTCCAGGAGTTTGGCTGCTCGCCTGGTGCTGTGGAGCTGGGCTTCAGCTCCCTGCTAAACCAGATGCTCCCTCTGTGACTCTGGCCAAGTCGCTTAGACTCTCTGTGCCTCAGTTTCTAATCATAAAAAGGGAATATTAACATCTGCTTCTCTCACAAGGGACTTAGGAACACGGTAATCAGAGGGAGTTGAATGCTCAGAGAGTGTTGGAGAGAATGGTAAATGTTCCTCAGGCAGCCAGAGAGCAGCACCCATGGGTTTGACTCTGACTTGCACCATGTCCTCAGATGAGAGAGAAAAATGCAGCAGTTCCAAGGGTTGGCTTCAGTTCCTCAGCAAAGCTCCAACTGAACCTGAAGTCTTTGATAGCCACAGAAAGAGAAGCAGTCACGAGAACACTGTAAAATAGGCACTCACTTCCTCTGCCTGAAAATGGACATAAACTTCCCCGGGATTTTTAGCAATATTTGTACCTAACTCTTGTTGAAGTTTGCAGTATATGTCAGAAAATTCTACTGGGTCCTTAGTGGTTATGTCTTCTGGTCACTTATGCCATTCTTTTCATCCTTCCCTGAAGGGCTGTTCATGCAGTGTTGCCTCATGAGCCTCATTTGCACCACCATTAGTCACCCTTGGAACAGGACTGGAGAACTTCCCAGTCCTCACTGGCAGTGGTTGTTTGTCCAGCACAGCCTGGTCACTGGTGTCCTCGTGCTCTGGAGATGGAACATGTGCTGTGCAGGCTGGACCCTGAAGTCCTGCCAGGAACAGGCCCTTTCTTTGGATTGGCCATAATGGTTCATCTTTACCTGTGTATCACTAAGTAGCCCAGAATACTGGGCTGGTAGTTGATTTGTGTCTTGCTTTGATTTACACTTTTTCTCCTTCATTTATTCTCTGAACTATAGCATTGTTTCCCCTAAGGACAGGACAGGGCCTTTGCTCGATTACATGGAACATTATTGGAAACTTGTAAATTATGTTCCCTTTCACCATTCTCTACTATTGCATTAACTTGTTGAGAGAGCTCCAGCAGGTAACTGAGTTTTCTCCAGCAGAGACTCTGCTGCCTCGAGCCTATCGTGTTAATCTCCCCTTAATTAGATCCTTCATCCCATTCTCAGGAACAGATGGGAGGCTCAGGGCTGTGAAATACTTGGGATCCCCTGAGACCCCTGAGGAAGAGTCCTCCACGGTGTTCCACCCCTCCACAAAACCAGTGATCCCCGTCGAGGGTTCCTGTGAGGGTCTGTGCAAGGGCAGTGTGTGTGTCCCCTCTGCTGCCTGGGGAGTGCACGTTGGCCTTGCAGTGTTCCCCCACCTCCCTGCACCTCAGCAGCCCTAGGGAAGTGGTGCGGGGATCTGCCTGTCTGTCCTGCAAGGATTTCTGATTTTAGAATGGATTTTGGCTTAGGAGAAACACATCTTATTGATGAGGAATGTGATAAAAACCTATGAAATTCTGTCTGAATGCTCCAATGCTGTGCCAAAGAAGCACAGAGAAAAGCTCAGGACACCCAGTGGTGATCGGATTTCTCATCAATAATGTGAGCTGTGCATTGCCATGTAGTGTGTCCAGTGAGACACTGCTTTTTGCCTGGTACCCATCCACAGGCTTGGGAATACCCTCATGTAGCACAAGGCAGAAGAGTACAGGAGGCCCTGTGTCATGAGTCTATAAACAAAGCTGCTGAAAAGGGGCTGACAAGGGAAGGTAACCAAAACGCAAGAAATCTGACCCCTTTTCCTGCGGATATTGTAAAAGAAGATGTACTGCTGTGTGCTCGTGGTCAGTTATTTTTTGTCATTATTGTAACCTGTTTACTTTCTTGGCTTGTCAGCCAAAGTTGTGCTGGTCAGCAGACATCCCTGTCTTTGGACTGATACCTGTAGGTTCTCTGATAGAAAACCTGTTGCACAGTTTCGTTGGCTTATCTCCTTCATCCCTTCCTTCACTGGACTAAGCCTTTGGTTCAGCTCTGCAGATGCCAAAGAGTTTTAAGTGAAACACCTGCACGTTTGGATTTCAGTCTGGAACAGAACACTGCAACCATCACTCAGAAACTCTGGGAGATGGTGCAGACAGTGAGCTCAGCCTGTGAAGACTGGGTACGTGAAGAATGAGGAGAAAGCTGTGAGTGAAAACCCTAATGGAGGGTTTTTGATCTGTTTTGTTTGCTGGGTCTTGGAATACAGACAAACCCATTAAAATGAGATCATAAAACAAGCCACTGGTTTTGGTGTATGTACAAGTTTGGCAAGACTCAAAGCACAGAGCGGTGAGATTTAAAGCAAGTATCCTTCTGAAATTATAGTTTGGAACAGGGAGCTCCACGCCAATCGATGGGAGTCTGCTTTTGTTGTGGTCACAAAAGCTGCGAGGCTGACTCATGCTATTACAGTGATGCACAATGTTGTCAAGGTAATGGATTTGGGCACTTGGCAAATACAGGAAGGGTGTAAAAGGCAAGGAGGTATTCTGCCAGCCTCCAGGAGGAAGCTTCATATTAAGGACTTTTTTTTTTTTTATGGCTGAGATGGAGAACACTCAATTTTTGTTGTAGAAGTGAGAGTTTTATGCCCTGGCCTATTGCTGTTGTGGTGCACATTGCCCATGGGAATGCTGTCCTTTCCCAAATGTAGCAGCATGTGTGAACTTCTGCTGCCTTGCCTCCTCCGGCTGGTGCCTGAGCAGCTTCTGTCCACAGGGCTTAAGTGGGAATTTGAAAGGGGAAGAAAGTAGAGATGTTGTGCATATTGCAGTTCCTTAGGGAAAGAGCTTGGCTGTAAAGGAATTGTTGGGCTGAGTTCTGAAGAGATTGAGTTAAGGAGTAAGCCTCCAAGGACCATGTTTGCAACCTATCAAGGCATTTCTTTCCTTTCTTTTTTTTTTCATAATAGCAACAATATTTTAAAGCACTGTTTAAGGACGAGCTTGAAAAGATCAACCAAAAAGGCAAGAGAAGTGGGCTTTCTCTTACAAAAACTTTGCAATCCAGTCAGCCTGTTTAATTGTACTTCAATAAAATAAGAAACTGATGGCAGGATGGAAAAAAAAGAAGAAAGCAACTACCTGTTAAAAATTATCAAGATGAGGGATTGCTGTCTATAAAGCTTCTTAAGGAAAATCCTTCCTTATATAATACCTTGGCTTTCTTTCACTTGCCTAAGTGAAATCAGAAGCTGACGGGAAAAGTGAAATGTCTGCGCTAATGAGATAATCTGACTTATAAAGACCAATAAGGCAAAGGATGCATTAAATGTTTGAATAACAGAGCTGAAGACTTGTCTGTAGCAGGGAATGCTTTTTGGGAATGTGATGGGAGAGGTGTCAGGGGCTCAGAGAACAACAGTGGGAGTGTGTTGGTGTGTGTGCCAAGGTCAGTTCAAGCCCAGGATGGGAGAAGAGATAAATGACCATTTTTGCCTACTCTGGAGCCTTTTTTCTCCTAAAACAGAAAATGAATGGCAAGGGATAGGAAACCCAGAGGAAGAGAGGAGAGTCCATCCAGAGGTTTGGAAAAGGGATGTTGTGGGTTTTAGAGACTGGATGTGAATTGCCAAGAGTAAGTGGCTCGTTTATCCAAACTCGATGTGTTTGGACCCTCTTTTGAAGGTTTTAATCCAACCTCCAGCCAAGCTGGTGGGAAACCTTCCCTGATTTCTTGTTTATTTGGATCAGGCTTTTCGTGGTAGAAATCTAAACCAACACTTTGATACAGGACAGGACTGGGTGGAAAGGAATTGTGAAGAATGCACCCGCCCATGTTTAACTCCGAGCTTGCAGTTACCATGAGCATCAGGGCTGAGCGTTTATGAAGCTCCCTTCAACAAAATCCAAGGTAATGTTTGTTTTTATGTGGTACCAACAGCATGCACACAGGTTCTCTAATAGCCGCTGGTTTTGCCTGAGGTGAGAGATAGCTGGGGCTGGCATTTGTTGGAGATTTATCTTGTGAGAGGTGCACTTTCTGCAGCTCAAAGTGAATGAATTAACTTGCAGTTTGAAATGTCAACCTTTTCCATGAGTGCTTGGAATTCACAAGCACTATTATACTGGAAAGCTCTTTCGGGGGGGCTGTGTTATATTTTGGCAGCAGACGTGTAGCCACTTCAGTGCAGCAGCCATTGAGCCTGTTGGTGACGAGGCTCTGGAACATTCCTGGTGCGCTGAGGAACAGAGCACCACCGCAAAAACAGAGCTCACAAATGGGGTCGTGCAGCTTGGTAGCGGTGGTAGCAAATGGCCCAGGTGATTCAGTAGGTCACCTCCAACCCTGCTTTGTCCTTGGTGTGTATGAGGAAATATCTGAGTCAATTTAGAGTGTCCTAAACTACGCTAGAAGTGACAATATTTTACCGTTCAAGTGACAACACACAATGAAGTTGGATTGTACATGTAACAATTGACTGAGGCTAAATGAGCTGCTGCTTAAAAATAATATGGTGGTAGGCATTTAATCATCCCAATCTAACTGTAAGATATAGTGATAATCCTTTCGTTTCAGTAAATTAAATGCCAACAGGGCATTTAAACAAAAAGAGAGTGAGGCTTCATGAGAAACATGGCACAGTACATTAAAAATAACTGTGGAGAAAGGTGATTCATTAAAGTAAATGCCAACCTTGAAAGAAAGACTCTAGCAACTTATTACTATAAAACAAATAATAGCTTATACATGGTCTTTTGCCATCCCATGTTCTCTTATTTCTCTTTTGTTAGGGAATACAGAGATCTGACAGCAGTGATGGAAAAGCTCATGAGTGGCAACCTTGGGATTGATTGAACAGTGACAGCATTTTTAAGCAAAGATATTAAAACACAAAACATTACCTGGCAGAGGTAAAATTTTTGTGTACAGGAATCACTCAGAACTCAAAATTTAGCCAGAGATGCCAAGTCTTGGATATGTTGCTAATTAACTCTGCAGAGCTGCAGGGATCCACTAAGATTAATAGGAGTTGCAGGAAGCTACAGATTTTATATGATGTATTTCTCTTGTCAGTGTTACTTGTGCAGGAAGTCTATTTTTGTTTACTTTAAGATTTGAATTTTTATGTGAAAATGGTTTCTCTGGACAAAAAAAAAAAAAATCCTTTGGCTCTTTACTTATGTTGGAATACCAGCTTCAAAACGTGTTTCCTAAGAGCAATGATGGCATGCCATAATAACCACACAGAAATCTCTTACAGTTCAGCATTTTTATTGTGAAGGATCTCCGAATCCTTTAAAAATTCCGATAGACATTTCCTTCTCTGACCTGCCAAGTGCCTTTTGCTGTGTTCTCTCTGCCATTCATGGCGCTGATGTTGATTTACCACAAAGGCTGTGAGTGTTGTATGCACAGGTTGGGTCTCTGGGTAGCACACAGATATATTTGAGACCATGATACGTGTTCATAAAACTCTTCAGTTTCACCAGAACAGCACAGAGGGATGGTAATGGGATCCTTCCATTCATCAGGGAAGTTTGCTTTTAGCACTGCTGGAAAGCAGCTGGTCTTTAATGACGGGTAGGAAGCTCCGTGGTGATGCGGCTGTCCCTGGAACACCTTGGGAAGCAGCACAATTCCAGGAACACGGCAGACACGGCTCGGCAGCGTGAGCTGGAGCTCGGGAGTGCTGTTGATGTGTGTTCATTTCAGTTGTCGTGTGGAGCTAATCAACAGAACATCTCACTGCTGGCTGAGGCTCTGGCACAGCGTCGCGGGTTCCAAACCGTCCTGGGCTGAACGCAGAGTTTTAAATGCAGAGGTTTGTTGTAGATCTGTGTGCGTGCATAATCCCCAGCTCTGAAGAGCTTTTCTTGTGAACCTCTGTTGTGAGGGTGTGAAATGTAAACTCTTGTCCTGCACAAGTAGATACAAATTGCTGATTTAGGTGCTAGCAAATATGAGGAGTCTCTCAGACAAAACTAATATCCTGTGGAGAGATTTTTTCCCTTTCTCTCTTGAATCTGTTTTCCCTATCTCTGGTGCCTTTATTTCGTCACCTTTACTATTACTATATTTGACATGTAGCCATAGGCTTTTCAAGGCAATGGAATACTAATTCATGGTCATGTAAGGGCTGTTTCCCAGTTCATCCTGGGCATGTAGAGCATCACGATGAGTCCTTCCTGGCTTTTGGCTAAAAGGAGCTGTGGGAATGGCCAATGAGAAGGGAAGAACAGTCTGTGCTTTGTTGCCAGCAGACAGACCTTTCCTTTCTGCCACTGGGAGGAGCATGAAAACAAGGGAAACCACATCTTCCTCCTTCGAAGCAAAATGCTGCAGCTCCCAGACTGGAAGGACTAAAGTGGACACCTGGATTAGCTTTCCTGATGATATGTGGGAATTACTGGTCTCATTTTTTGGGATGTTGGTGAATGCAATTTTTTTTTTAGTCTTGAATTTTGAAATGATTGGGGCACTGTTCTTTTGATTCCCCTTTCCAACCTTACAAACTGCATAGGGATGTTGGGTGTTTGTCTGAGCATGCCATTACAAATGGACTGGTTGTCACTTTGTGCAGTCCCAGTCCTTTCACAGCTGCTGGGCTGGGATCAAGCTGTAATCCTGCCATCCCTGCTCTAGTCCTGGGGCTTCCAGAGCAGATATGTGCCCCCTTAGCATGATCTGAAATCTTCAGGGATGGAGGGGGTGTTGAAAAATTAACTTAAAAAGAAATTATTATTACCTGTTGCTTGTTTCCCCATCTTTAGTTAAATTAGCTGTAAACAGGTTGCGGAAAACTGGATATTGTCCAACAGGCTGGTGCAGTCCTGCTGTCTGGGAGACTGAGGGCAGAGGCTTTGCCCATACTGAGAGTGCAGGAAGAGCCACTCTCATCAAATGAGGAGTGATACTGGCAGTGACTGTAGTCCTGCTGTGGTGACATTTATGTTTCTGGACAAAATAAATTAAATTTCAGTAAGTGAATGAATCCAGACCCCTTTTGGTGCACAGGGGGGCCTTTCCCACCCTGTGAAATAAACCCACACAGAGTATTTGAGACCTTCTTAAGAGGTCGAGGTTTTGGTGCTGCCTTGGATCCAAGTGCACACGGGTGTGAGAAGGGCAGGGACTGGTGCTCTCCATGCAGAACAAGCAGGGGAAATGTCAGGGAAATGCTTCTGATGTTCAGGAGGGTCAGGGCAGCACCACAGGGATATGGCCCCCTAAAATGGAGGTTCAGGAACCACAGCAAGGGCTTCTGCCTGATGCTACAAATGAACAATAAGGCTCAGGGGCACGGTGTAATTATTTACTTTGCTAAATAACACAGAGGAGCGGTGGTTTAATTACACCAGTTTAGCTGTGCAATAGAATTGCAGAGACTGAGGCTTCAGTGCATTGCATTAATGAGCCTTGCTACCCGTTACTTCTAATATTGGATAATGTTTCTTTTGTTTTAAATCATCCTTTTAAAATGAGTTCCATGCAGATGACAAGGAACCTTTCCAAAGTATCACAATGGATTGTTTTTGTTTCTAAAAGACACAACCCAACAAGGCACTTGATACTACAATTACACTCAGTAAAGCCAGATGCATTTGGCTCTGCTCTTGTGTCATTGACATCCCTTTTGTCCTAGCTTTTGATGAAATTTAAGCAAAAAGGATGTAACAGAGCATCTTCAGATGGCAAGAGTCTGTATTTCTCAATCCTATCATCAATCCAATCAACTTTCATTTAAAGAAGATTGGAGAGAGGAATAATGCACTTTAAATAATAGCCTTTTCTGAACATTTAGAGCATACTAATTAATAAATAGTTCATTACAACTTTAAGGCCAAATTTTATTTTTATTGAAGTCAATGGCTCAGCTCCTTCAACTGAACAAGAATAGTGTTGGTCATTGCTGTGCAGTGTCCCAGAAAATAGATCCTGTCTCCATTGTTACTAATCCCTCCTCTTTTCTAGTCTTTTCTCTAGCTTGTCTGTCCTGCCTCCTCTAGGATGATCTTTCTCTCCATATTTCCAAGCCTGAAGGTACTTCCTTAGGTGCTGGCATCCCACTGGCAGACCAGGAGAGTGTCGTTTCAGATAATGCCCACTTTGTGCTCTGTGATGGAAGATGTCATGCAACCATTTGTCCTGCTGTCACCATGTAACTGTTCAAGGCATTTGTGTCCTTTTTCCTGTTCTGCAATAATTTGCAGCTCTGTGGTTTTACTTTCAAGCCTCTCTTGCTTCTTACACTGAAAGCTCTGCTTGTCTCTTGTTCTTTGCTCTTAAGAGTCTCTTCTAGATTGCCCTGAATCAGTTTGCCATCCTGTAATATATTTCTGAAAAAGATGATGGGTTTGGTTTTCTTTTTTTTCCCCTCTTCACTTAAGTTTTAATTTTCATTATTATCAAATACTTCTTACGATCCCAGAGCCTCCTGGCCTTGTTGCAGCCTTGACCAATAGTCCAGCACAATCTGTGCCTGAGAAGCTGTTCTGCCTTTTTGATGGCCTGTATTGTACAGGAGATTTGGGTTGAGCTGGGAGCCCTGTTTTTCACTGGCCATGATCAAAGTGCTGGTTAGAGTCGTCTGAGGAAGGCTCAGCAAATCGTTTTGAGGAAAGGAGAGCAAAATCTTTCCAACTCCAGAAATTAGTCTTTACCCTTTAATTAATTTCCTCTAAATTCTGGACCTAAGTGATATCTTGGGCCAGTCAGTTCCTCAAATAAACTCTGCAATAAATTAAGATTGAACTATGTACAGATAAGAATACTTCTAAAATGCTGTTGCTTTAAATTTCAATTACATGTCCCATGGTGTCCTTTGTTATGAGAGGAAGGAACATTCTCCAGTGGAAGGTGTCCCTGCCCATGGCAGGGGGTTGGAATGAGATGATCTTTTAACATCCCTTCCAACCCAAACCATCTGTGATTCTATGAATCTGGGGTTTTTTTCATGTGTTTGGTGCTGTGTCTCAGTTTATGCAGTTACGTCCCATTCTCTCTTTTTCACCCCCTCTTTGAGGTGATGACACTATGGAGTGTGAACAGTGTGTGCCTGGGGCAGGGGGCCGTGTGTGGAGAGCAGTTCCCTCTTGGGCAGGACATGGCAGAGATGGTCACCTGCATTTATTCATCAGGTTGGCTGCCTGGGAGATGTAGGGCCTGGGAGACTGACAAGTGAAGACTTGTTCCTTGTTCTTATTTTTGCAGCTTTTATATTTGGTTTCGTAGACTTTTCAGTGGCTCTCAGAGGAACATATTCTATATTTCTCATAGGTGTTATAGGCAGCTGGACTGGACGAGCATTTGACGAGGAAGGGAGTCTGGTCAGTGCCTGCAATTCACACCTGACAGGCTCATTTCATTTTAGTTATGGATGCTGTGCATCTCAACTAGGCATGGTAAATTCATAGTTAGACAAAATGTGCTTTCCTTTTCCTGCCTTGTACCTCTGAAAAGATTGAAAGCTTCTCACAGCCAAACTGATAAAATACCTGAAGTGCTTTGAGTCAAGCGAGGTCGTGTGAACATGGAAATCTGGGTTGTTCACTGATTCAGCTGTCCAGGCTTAGTTAAGTTTCATGTATCCGAAGCTGGTATTTTTCAAACTGTCAATTTTGAGGGTGGATGAGTGACTAAAACAGATGTATTAATGTCTGGCAGTTGAAGTACTGTAGCCTGTGGTTATACAGACTAGGTTAGTGTCTTGCCAAGATTCAGAAAATCAATGGAATAAGTGCTAAAAGGGGGAATGCTGTGTACACCAGGAACAACTCTGGTGCTTCCTCTCAGGAACAAAAGGAAATGAAAGACTGGTTTAGTGCAAATTTTTTCTGTCAGAGGTAAAAGCGAGACTATAATACTTAGAGATACAAGAAAAGTTGTCCTTTTTTCCTCAGAAATGTGACTGTAAGTCCCCAGGTCCTGGCCCCATTGTGGTTTGGGGAATCACATTTTGTAGATAAAAATGTCCATTGTTTCAATTATCTGAAGCTATTAATAAAGGTTCTGCAGTTAATTTTCATTTCAAAATGCAAGTGAATGGCACTAAATAACTTCATTGTGTCCTTGCTGTTGCGGTTGCAAAATTTGGCATTGAAAGATCATGGCATGACTTGGGAACTGCTGTGGTAGAGTGGGAGCTAGAGAGAAGACAGAAGTTCTGTAGTCTCATTTCCTTGCTTTTTTTGGTTTGTTTGCTTCGTTTTGAAACAGTCTCATCCGTTCTCAGTTGTCTACAGTTATTTGTGGAACTGAAGAAAAATTTATTTATTCACTGGAAGAAGTGAATTATTGTATCAACCAAAAGTAGTTATATGTTTATAGCATTTAGGCTATAGATAAGGAAAAACATTTGATCCATATTTTCTCTAGACCTTGGAAAGATAGATGGCTTGGTTTTTGTTCTGCTGTGGGTTTTTTTTTTTTCAATATCCTTGTTTGAAGTTGTTATTTTCTTTTAAAATATTTTTACTGTGGCTTTCAAAAGGTGCAGGCCCTGGCCTTGCAAGAATGATATAAAATTTTTAATTTTTGTTGGTCTGATCTGAAGAAATGCTGCAACTTTTCTCTTTTTCAGATTCACTCATATTAAAAGAAAATAAATTCTTTGCACAGCTCTCTATAGTTGGGACATATATGGGTCTGACTTCAGAGAACTGAGCTTAGGAGCCATCTAGGCAAGACAACAAGGGCAGAACAGGAAACTGAGCACTGGTATTTGTGTCAGGTTTGCCTGAAGAAATGCCAAGGGCTGTGTACGAGGAAACCTCGCTCAGGCAGGCAGGAAGGACATCTGAATTCACTCTGGCTCAGGAGCAAATACAAGCAACAGCAGGACTGAAACGCAAATGTCTTTCAGACAATCTGAAGAAAACTGCAGCAGCAGCAGCAGTGAAACCATCCTGTGTGTCACCAGGCCCTGCTGTGGTACCCACACATCTCCTTTTCTTGTGACCAGCACGTTGTACCTTCAGAGCTGCAGAAGTGGTGATCCATAAAATGTATAAATATAATAAACTCAGACAGCAGCAGCAGAGTTAGAGAAGCCTCATGCCACAATCTCCTGCTTCCCACTGTTCAAGACGTGCAGGCAGAGCATTGTTGATCTGCCTGGTACAATCAAAGATGTTTGCATGCTGCACTGAACATATGCTCTAGGTACTCTCCACAGGGGCTAGCAGATTGCTTCCTCTCTGCAATCATTTGTGTTGCTGTGGCTGCTATCCTCCTGCCCAAGTGCAGGGCTGAAACCAACACAATCATTTTCAGTTCTGCTTTAACCATTCCTGATGCTGGGACCCTCAGAGGACTGCACATTAAACAGGTGCCATTTCTGGGACAGCCCTAAAAAATACCCAGGGATACAGAGAGCCCAGAAGGGTTTGTTGGTTTGTTTTTTTTTTTAAATTATTTTGGGCTAGAATTTAAAGAGTGTGACTTACCAGTTGTTTGAGTGAAAATTCAACCACGCTCTGGTCTGGCTTAAAATCCAAGTTCTCCCCTAAAACTGATCTTGATGCTGAAGACAACCCTCTTTATTTAGCAGCTCTGTGTGTGATTTATGAGCAGCTTATGAAGTGTGCCCTTTGATAACAGCTTGATGACAAATTCTGCCTTACATAAATAGAGTCATGAACTCGGGGTGCCCATTTTGCCTTTATTAGATGTCTCTGGGCTGCTCAGATCTGCAACATGCACTCTGTGACCCCAGCAGGGCTTGGAGGTCCCTCTTTGTAGGAGGTTGGGCCAGAGAGGGGAGGGACAGAAGAAGAAATTGCTGTGCTGTGTCTGTTCAGTTCCTTGCCTCTGTCTTGTACAGCAGAATGACAGACTTTACGTTGACACTGCTGAGGTGTTAACCCACTTTCTGTATTGACAATGCCCCTTTTCCTCCAGCAGAAGCAACTCAATGTTTTACTCTCCTCATTTTTTTTCCCCACTTGTTTTTTTTTCCAGTGGCCATATGGGCATTTTGGCTTTGAGTTGAAGCACAGGACACTACGGTGCAAATAAACAAACTTTGCATATGGGCTGCTGCTTTGTTTCGGCAGCTAATGTCTGTTCAACTGTGAGCAGAAATCTGTTTAGAGAGGATTTGAGACAGGAATATAGCTGCTTAGACAAAAGTTTCCACCTCAGAAAATTCTTGAGAAAATTCTTAAGAAGAATGGGAGTAGGTGCCAGAAGAACAAAAGAAATGGAGTAGGTGCCAGAAGAACAAAAGAATTATCCTAACTGGCTTTATCTTATTAGGATAAAATCGCTCTCCGGATCCGTTCAGGTGATGATGGATGGGAAGTGTACATGGCATTGATCACTGCACACTGCATTTCCCTGGCCTGTCTGCTCCCTACCACGAGGGTGTACTACTGGATTCCTAAGCAGATTCTGCTCATCTGTGAGAGGCACAAATTTCACCTACACTGAAACCCTTTCCCAGTCCTTTGGCAGTGTGAAAGGATCTCTGTCTGGCTCAGAATCAACCCCAAGATCTTTGTTAAGCTCCTTTTCCTTTCCTCTCCAGCATCAAGCCAGAATCAGAATATGTTATTCATTCCTTTGTCAAGTATCTGTTGGACCTGGGGTTGGTCTCCAATCCCTGATGACTGGAAATGGAAAGGGAGCTTCAAAGGCACAGGAGCCATGGAACAGCCAGGCATGTTAGGGGATGCTCTGCCCCACCTGGATGAAACAGGTTAACAGCAGGAGCTGAAATCGGATGAAACAGCAAGAGGTCAAAACCTTGGTTTCTCTCTCAAACAAGGCTCTCGTCTTATTCTGAAAGCTGAGGTTTTTTTCAGGTAGTTTTGCTTCTCTTTTGAAAACTTATTTGTATTTTTCTGTTCCTTTTTGAGTCCTAACCAGTAATGATCCCAAAGTTCACCAGAGATTGTTTCTGCTGGAAACAGGAGCCAGCTCTCCCTACACAGCGTGTTTAGAGGTTGACTTTCTAGGCTGTGGGTCGGTTCCTTTTCAAACAGACACTTCTGAGTCTTCTAAGAGTGGCTACAGGAGACTGAAGGATATCTTTTAATTGATGTCATTTGGATATATTGTAAGAATACCAGGATGTTAAGGGCAAATTGTTGGGTACTCTGCCCAGCACCACAGAAGAGGAATGTCAAACACATCCAGAATGTGCCAAATCTGAATTCTTTGTCAGATTTCTGTTTTGGCCACCTCCAGGCACAGCACTGATGCTCATCCCGTGAAACTGAAATAATCTGTTGAATTTTAAATAAATCCAGACCTTCAGATTGTGGCTCTTGTTCAAGTGAAAGGCACAATTACGTCCTCTATTAAATATGCTAATGAAGACAAAATGGGGGCGTGGAGGGGCAAAGCCATTGTTTGATTTTAATGAAACATGTTTTATTTTAATGAGAGATGGCCTATTAAGCTTAATACAGTCAAACTTCTGATAAAGGCTCTTATCAAAAACCATGCCATAGGAAAATAAATTAATTTAATTGTGGAAGCCAAACAAAATGAACCGTTTTCTTGGGTTGGAAGCAAAAGGGAATGTGATCTAATAACACCACACTTATTAGTATTTCTGATATGTAAATTAAAAGCATTAAGTGAATGGCAAGATGATCCATAGCTTCTCTAGATAGAGTAATAAGTGTGAGCCAGTTTTTTTTTAACACAGAAAACTGATATAATTAGAAGACTGTTAGCAATTTTTTTTTTAGCTGCGTGAAATGAACAAGCCACAGGAGACCAGTTTGTCATAATAATTAAAGTTCAGAAATAGTTTTATATTACCATAAGTGAGATTTGATAGATATCTTTTTAATTTACTGTAAATAGCTGCTTGTTTTTTGTTTTGGGTTTTTTTAAGAAACTCTTTTCTTTTTAAAAAATTTTAACAGAAATATGTCTCATCTTTGGGTGATGGTTCTGTTTATTTCAGATGCTCCATAGTCTGTTATTTGCCAAGGGCATACATTAAATATCTTCCTAATGTGAGTAACATATGGGTTGACACTTCAAAACAGCAAACAGACACAACCATGTCTCTCTCATGTTGAATACACACTGAGCATGATCATTGGACAGTGCTGAATTTCAGGATTTCTCTAAATTCCCAGTGCATTCATTACAATAAAAGTTTATGATATGTTGGGGCCGAATTAATGGCAAGGAAATGATATGTGGGTTAGGCAGGCTTTGTGCTCTCTGGAATGGAATTCCATGTACCATTCCTGTGGTTTGGTGTGGTGGCATGGTTTGCACAGTGAGGGGGCAAATATGACCCCTGTGACCCTGGCCTGGCCTGAGAGTGGGAAGTGACCTTGTGCAGTGCCCGTGGGAGCACTGGAGGCAAGATTGCTCTTCCATCCTGAAATATGTGGCTGTCTTCACCCCTGGCTCTTAAACCTGTCTTCACTCTTTGGGCTCATTCAGTCCTGTCTTGCCCTATTCAATCTTAAATCCTTTCTTGATATATTTGCAGGCTTTCTTAAGTTGTTCCTACATGGATGATTTAAGCCCAGCAAATAACTTTTTCCCAGAGTATGCAAGTGTCTTCTCCAATAAATAAGAACCACATCTCACATCAGTGGGCACCTTGGGACTTGTGTAACAATTCCACTCCTGTTTTGCTGAGATGGGATGGAAACAGAGCCCAATTGTGCTGTGTGTTGCAGAGCCCTGCTGTTTCAATGCAGGACTGATTTTCCACTTTATTTGTAATGGACAATAGGACATCACTGTGTTGGTAGGGAAAAAAAACAAGAAGCAATTGCTGTCTGCTTTAGCTTGTGGCTCTTCTGCTCTGTATAGGTCTCCAGCAGAGTTTAAGTAACTTTAGTTATGTGGTGCAAGAGGCCAAACTTGGAGTTAAAAGGATTTCTCCCCAGTCAATCAGAGCAGCCGTGGGTGCTGGGAGCCCACAGCTATTGCCTATTCCTGAACATTGACATTCAATTCATTTTGGCTTTCAATCTTCATTACAAAATAGATATCTGTGTCAAGAATCCTGTTTTCTCGGTAATGCCCGGGGACACAGATCCGGAACCAAGAGTTGCAGGCTCCAGAAATGGAGGCATGGTGCAATCCTTCTTTGTGACACTCCCAGCACTCTGCAGACGTGAGCTGGGGAACAGCCATTCTCCAGCAGCTGTATCTCAACAGTGTCTGTGAACCCTGCTGGGAGAGGGAGGGCAAAAAATAGCTGAGATGGACCATAAATAAGAGAGGCGAGTTAGTATTTTTCAGGAAATGAGCGTCTGGAGAAAAGGGTAAATTCAGGAGTCAAAGAAAATATTGCTGGCAATCAGAAACTTTGTCTGAATGTATTGATTTATCTGTAGAACATAAATATGATGGCAGTCCTGATCTCATTAAGCACTTTGAACTTGTTATGCTTGCTTTTTCCTAATTGCCAGGAGAGGAGTTAAGAATTGGTCTGGGCTAAAACTACAGGGAAAAGCTGAAATATTCTGGGTTAAATTCCTGGGTCTGTGTGGACTTGAATGCCACACTGAGTCCTGCTCCACAGGGCCAGGTTTTCTGAGGGGACTCAGCACAGTTGTGTTACAGGCTCAGACTTTTCCAAGGAAATTCACAGCCACCACGTTGAATGATTTGTTTGCAAGTCCAGCTCTGGCAATGAGTGCCAGGCTCAATTTCCTGGTAGACCTGCTTTTACTACTAATGATGCTGCTGCCTGATTCAGAGGATGATTGTGAGATTAAATTTTTTCTTGTCATAAAGATTTGGAAGTGTGGGGATAACAGGTGTTCTCCAATCACAGTTGATGGGATTAAGAAGATGCTTTATTGATAAGGATGTATTTGGAAGGGTAACAATTTACTTCTGAGCTCACATACAAACCAGCCTTAATTTTCATCTGCCATCTTGAGGCATGCTAGGGAGGAGAGTAAATTCCTGCAGTCAGACTGGGAAAAGCATTCCAATAATTCTTATTTAGCACCACTTCCTATTAGTCCCAGCCTCTCATCAGCTATACTGAGATGATAATTTATGTTTTAATGGGCAGAGCACTTTACTGCCCACAGGGTTCTAAACCAAGCCAGAATTTATGTCCTGTGCCTCTAAAATACCATATATTTATTTCCCTGGCACTCAGGGTTGGTGGAGTTGAATCTTTAAAGAGCCCAGCTCTGTCCCTGTGCTTTGCTAGGAGAGGACCTCAAATACGGTTTTTGTTTGAAACCAGGTGCAAGAGAAAGCAGTTTAGTCCTGTGATGGGGATGGAGGGGCAATCATGGAAGGAAACACTGTCATGGGGTGGTTATGCTGGTTTAGGCACTGATTTCTCCTTCCGCCTGTTCTAGGGCTCAGCACATGCTGATGCCAGAGATTGTGAAAAGCAAGGCATGTGCCTTGCCTTGGTCTTTGCCCTGCCAGTTTGCTTCTCTCTGTCCTGACTGGAACAGAAATGTTAATTTGTTGACTACCCTAAAAGTTGGAGAGGTTTTCCCTTTCCCTCTAGCCCAGAGGTGTTCGGAGGATCCTTATTTTTAAAGCTGAAATTATCACTATTGCTTGGAGCATTGTGAAGGTGCAGCTCGTGCAGGAGGATGCCATCAGGAAGGAGTTTGACAGTGATGCAGTGATAGCAGTCCTTGACAACTTGTGACGTGTGCCAGTCAGAACTTGGAGCTCTGCCTCTAAAATTGTTCCTAAATTATCTGCAGGCCTCCATGTCCTCAATCTCCAATTCTAATAAGTCTCAATTAAAAGTTCCCACTCAGGCAATCTGACCATTACTGCTTTCAGTAAATCTTCTGCTGCTTTGCAGCTAGTAAACTCTATTGGGCATTTAATTTAAATATGTGGCAGCCAAATTTCTTGTCTAGGTGTGAGATGGGATTCTTTTATTTTACTTACAAAGATAAATTGTATAAAATCAACTGTGGTGAGTTTGTTCCATTTATTAGATGTAGAAACTTCTCACAGCATTTGAAATGCTGTCAGGCACTTGGTGACAAGAAATATGTGTGTGCTTGTGTGTGTATTACATGAAATAATTGCTGTTTGTAGTGCAGAAGACTGGTTTAATCTGGAAGAATATAAAGATTTTTTCTTGAAAACATACTACAGCTGAAAAATAGATTAAATTTAAGAGGTTGGAAAGAAAAATTTTAAAAAATACAGAAAAAGAAGTCACAAAGAAGGAGAACTATAATGGTAATGAAAAATAAACATCATTGGAATTGGTATTTACAGCAGGTAGTGCTTCCAAGCCCTTGGAGAGGTGAGGAATTCTAAATGACAAGTGCTGTAGAAACAAAAATATTATCCCTACTGCTAGACTTTTGTGAACTTGGTGCGAGGCAGAATGCAAGGAGGGTGCAAAGCAGGCAAATGGGAGGAGGAAAGGTGTAGGGTTGCTAGGAAAACAGAAATTACAGCTTGCCACTGACGAGCACCAGCAGGGGCTGAATTGCAGTCATCACAACTGGAACATTTCAGAAGCTTTGCAGAAAAAATGGTGCTTTGTTGTTGCTTAAATAGAAGAAGTGCTGATGTTCAGAGGGAGAGGTGCTGGAAAGGCTGCCCGGGGCGTGGAGAGTCTGGGCCGGTTCCTCAGATGTGCCTGTGGTGCCGACTCGGTGGCATCATTTATGTGCTGTGATGCAGAGCAGAGAACACAACTTACACCGTGTTAGACACCCTTCTGCTACCCTGAGGACTGCTCGCAGTATCTCCACGTCTCATGCTCTGCTACCAATTTGCAATCATGTGTAACGAGGTCTTGTTTTTATCCCTCTGCCTTGCGAGTGCCGCTGGGGTTGACAGTGTCCTGTCACAGTCATTCCTGTGGTGTTGAGGGTGGTGACTGGTTCCCTCTCACAGCCACAACGTCCTGAGAGGTGCTTGAGTTGGGCACTAGGGTTATCATTACTTTGTCACCAGCATTTCAGCCACTGGACATCTCGTTACAGTTAGCAGCTTCTGAAATTATCTATTTAAAAGTCGGTAGTTCTGTAGATAATATTTTCAACATGTGCAAACATTTCTTTCTGGATTTGCCCAGACTTGCATCCCCAATGTTTGCATTGTATTTCACCTTTGAGTGAAACCTGTAGCAAAGTTTAAGTAAGGAATATTAATATTAATTGGGTTGAAACTGAAAAAGGGGAAATTTAGGTTAGATATACAGAAGAAGTTCTTTACTGTGAGGGTGGTGAGGCTCTGGCACAGAGTGCCGCGAGAAGCTGTGTCTGCCCCATCCCTGGAAGTGTCGAAGGCCAGGTTGGACAGGGCTTGGAGCGACCTGGGACAGTGGAAGGTGTCCCTGCCCATGGCAGGGAGTGGCGCTGGATGATCTTTAAGGTACCTCACAATCCAAACCAATCTGTGATTCCATGAATTCTGGGAGTAATGTTTTGCACTGTGTTTTACTGCCCCAAAGGCATGGATCAGTTGCCTTGACTTTGTGTGCAACTGGGTCATATTCATATGGATACGGGATGTAGGGGAATGAGTCAATTGAAAGCTTGTGGCCAGTTTGCTGCATTTTTTCCCGCAGAGGGAATCTGGGAGGTTGTCTGTGCATAAATGATTGTTAAACCACTCATTAACACACAGACCTCCACAGCTCAAACACCAGGGCACGATTCATCCCTGCCTCCCTGCACCTGACTGCTGCAGTTGGGCACGGGAGAAGGGGGGATACAATCTCTCCTCACCAGAGGCGCTCTGACCAGTGACTGACCAACACCAGCATTTAATGAACTTGGCATTTTGCTAGGAGCTCATGTCCTCGTGTCCTCTTCCAGCAAGGCCTGTCTCCCTTAGGAGCTGTGCTGGCTTGGCAGCTCCTCTCCTTCCCTGAGGGTGCTCGGCTTTGATCTCGCTGTTGATGAGCTCTGGGTTGCTCCTTAAACTCCCCTTCGGGGCTGGATGCTGAGTCTGACCTGTCCTGGGAGTGCCACCGTGCTCAACACAGGTGCTTTGTAGCTGGAGTTAAAAGGAAGTCAGACCTGTCTTTCCTGAGACAGGATCGTGTACTTTTTCATCTGAAAGCATTTTACATTTATTTAACCACTGTTGCCTGAAGGAATTTCTCTGAGCATTTAATACACATTATTGTTAAGGAGCTGTTAGAGAGGCTTAAGACATGTATATTCATTTATGTTATATCACAACAGAATATCCACTTTCCTCTAAAATTACATTCTGCTGAGCACTGGAATTCCTTTTTTGTAACGCTTGGTTGAATTCAGTCATAGTGTGGTTACAGGTTTCATCATATCTGGCAGTCTTTGTTCCTCCAGGTTTTTGCTGCTGCTGTTTGGGACTGGAGATACCTGCCTCTTTTAAACTATTTATTTCAGCAACAGGCATCTTCCCTTTAGGATCCTCCAGTTCTTAGCAAGACACTTTGGTTGTGCGTCAGGTCAGCACTGTGTTAGCCTTGCCGTGTATGTCTGCATTGCATCTGCACAATTGCAAAAAAATTAAAGACTTTAGCTTTTGAACAAGCACAAAATCTTTCTCTGCAGAGAAGATGCAGACAGATAAGGTCTGCTGACAGGTAAGGTCCTGTTTCCTTAGATGCAAGAGCCATTTAGTTCTCCATCCTCACATGAGGTCCTTGCTGAATTAGCTGGAGTTGTCAGATTGACTCCCCATGTCATAAAAGAAAATGTTACTATGTCTTTTGCAGCCAGGAAAGCACTGACACTGTAATTCTGTCTAAATTTCAAAGAAAGTACAAATTTTAACCATTTAATTACCAACAAACATAATTTCAATTTACCTTAATGGCTATTTTTCTAATAATTATTATTTAAAGGAATTTATCTACTTTCTTCATCTGAATTTATGCAGACTGCACTCTAATTGACATATGGGACTTTTAGTTATAAGATTAAGGATGCAGAAGGTAATTTCAATTAAGAGAAAAGATAAAAATTAGCAGCTAGGAAGGCAACATCTGTGTTCTTCCGCCGAAAAGGGAATATATCCACTGGCATTAAGATACCCATCTCAGTAAGAATGAGCCAGGTCTGTAGAAATTAACATTGTGACAGGTGAATAGGGAAATTACTGTCTTTTCCAAGAAAGAATTGGTGACATCACTTGAAACTGGCAGCTGGCAGGTTAAAAATGAAAGGAGGTGCTGCTTCACCAGCTGCACACCCCAGGGAAGTCTGTGCCAGAGGCTGTTGTAGATTATAAAAGTTTATATGGGTTTGGAAAGGAAAGGGGCATCTTTGCAAAAGAAAAATCAATTCAGTAATATTAAAATAGTCTCTTTTTTTGCTTTCCTTTTTTTCCCCCCCTAAGTCCTTGCACTGTAAGCTGCTGCTGGCTGGCCGAGGGCTTGGGGTGTGTGTCACTGCTTGCTTGCCCTGACCTGACACTCTCCCTTAGACATCCTGCCCCAGGGATCTTTGGGATCAGAGCAGGACAGGGATAGGTGCCTGTGGTCTGACTCGACTCCTAGCCAGAGCAGTCACACCAGCACAAATCTGGGCTAGCGTGAAAGGATTAGTCCCTACTCTTTCCTTTGCACTGCATGGACTGTTTCTGAATTTGCTGTGAGATGCTGAGATGAGCTGGCACTGGGCAGGGCTGTGACCTGCTGAATCCACAGTGTTTCAAGTTTCAGTGTCTCCAGAAGGAAGCAGCAGCTCAGCAAATGGGACAGTCAGCTCCGTGTGGGATGTTTCCTGTTCTCCCTCGCCTCAGTCTAGCTGAGTAATGGTTATTTACAGAGTGCAGGTCCCTGGCCTGCACGGGGCCATTTGGCTGCAGATTCAGGTCTTGTCCTTTAATGTGTCCCTTAGCTTGAAGCCATCTGAAAAACTGCTGACATAGGATTTGAATTTTCCTAAACCAAAGTTCCTGTCTAACTCTAAAGCAGGACTAGAGGTGGTGTGGGCATGCCTGGTTTAATGTAAATCCCTAGAAGGAAAATTTAAACCTTTCTGGTACATTGTCATGGGAAGACGGAGGCTGCAAGCACCAAAATGCAGAGCATCCAAATTCTGGCTTGCTGTAAAGCACGTAGTGGATGGAGCAGAGATGATGCATCCCCTGCATGGCAGGCTGCTGTGGAGAGGAGCAGGGGTCGGCTTGCCTTTATTTTTGGTTACAGCACACTGCTGTCACATAATTCCTGTTTCCGACACACCTCTATGGGGCCTTGCTCTTCCAGCTGTCTCCTGGGGAACGAGTCTGTCAGATCACATGGATGCCATGGCTGGAATTTCAAACTGATCCACTTTCCCCGTTAACCCTCTACTTTACACCCTCTTTCACAGCCTCACTGCAATTCTCTCATCTTTTCCCTGAGAGTTAAATCAGCAGATGTAAAATCCAGTACACATCTCCCTTTGCTTCCAGGATATCTCTGTCACTTAAGACTGAGTTAAGGAGAAGCAAAGGAGAGGGGAGGAGGAGGAAGAGGAGGAGGAAGAACACATGGTCCTGCTTGAGTCAGGAAAGAGATTCTTACAGTCCTGCCCTGTCAAACATTTCCTCTTTGTGGTGCAACCTTGGCTTTTTTTGCCGACAAAGTCTGCTGGAAAATCTTGTTTCATCCTTGGTGTCATCTAAATCCATTGGTTTGGTTTTGGCCTGCTTTCCTAGAGAGTTGTGTCCTGTTTTCAAGCCAATTTGACAAAGGTAGACTTTTCAAGACATAGCATTCCAATACCTTTCCTGAAATACAACTTTTATATAGAGAAAAGAGTCTGCGTTAGTAATCCTTCAGACAGAAAAGCCACAGCATCATCCCTGTGCCTGTTGAACACCAAGGAGAGCGCTGCCATGAAAAGCCAGGAAATGTCTCAGACCTTGCTAGATCCCAGTCTGAAGCTCACTTTTATTTGTTTCTGATGCTCCCTGGACCTCTTGACATTATTGTAGCATAGAGGCACTGCCTTTGTTTTTAATTTTCCACATAGATGGTTATTTAATGCCTATGTATATTATCTCTCTACGTGCTTTTGTCTAATTCTTTGCCCTGGCTAATGTTTGCTTTTCCTTCCAATTTAGTACTGTACATTTAATATTAGGCATTTTTACAGTAAAAAAGAAAGAGCCATGTTAAAATATATTACTTGATCTAACATCAGTCCTGTTTTGTTTTTTTCCCCATAAATGGAACTGGTTTTTAAATACTGAGTTTGTAAACTGAGGTTGATTATGCAGTTTATTAAAGGTCTTACTCTTAAATAATTACATAGTAAATATGCTTACAGTTCATGTTTTCTTATAATTTCAATTTGTTTCCCTTGAGAGTCTTCAGAAGCGTTTTTATTTCAAGTAACAAGCATATGTCCACTTTCTCTATTACTAACAAACAAACAAACAAAAGAGGCAGTTTCCCAGACAGCACCTGTTTTGTAAGACGGTTTGTAAAGATCTATATTTCAAACAAAAGGGATCATGGTCTATATCTCACCTGTGACCTGCACCTGCAAACAACATAAAATCATAGCTGAAAGGAACTCTAAAGAGGTTGTATTCATTCTTCAGCAAGGATTTTTGCTCTGTGCCGTATCATGAGAGGTGACAAACCAAAACATAACGGTGAGTTATTCAACCTAATTTCTTGAGCTGGATGCAGAATTCGTAGCAAAAGCTTTGTTTTGATTCTGCTGGTTTTGTTCACAGGGTATTTAGGATTTGGCCATGTTACTTGTAATTTGAAATTATTTGCCAAAGTAATTTCACAAATTACTTTATTCTGTAGATTTGGGTGTAAGATACCTGGAGTTTTATTACAGCATAGAATGATAGAATGGTTTGCATTGAAAGGGACCTTAAAGATCATCCAGTTCAATCCCCTGCCATGGGCAGGGACACCTTCCACTATTCCAGGTTGCCCCAAGCCCCATCCAACCTGACCTTGTATTCTACAACATGACATGAAGATACCTATAGAAAACATGATGAGTTAAAGCGAAAAATACCATGAGTGTTTGTTATTTGTAATGTATGCAGATAAATTTACTCTGGCAAAGCTGTCCTAAATTTTTAATTCATGAGTTTGTTAAAATAGTGAAAGGTAATTATCCTTTTAATTACAACAAAACAGTTTCCTGATTGCCATGGCAATAGTTAAATGTATTTCCTATAAATTTATCATGGTGATTGCAATGACTGTTAGCTTTAAATTATTTTTTCCTTTTCTTTTTAATTATAATGCATATGATTTTTCTTTCCTCCAAGGTTAAAGACCAGAAGTAAAGGTGCAGAAAGGAAATACGTTATATGCGAGAGAAAAGGTGTCATAATGCTACTGATGGTAGTGCTCTGTGGGATATGGCCCACTTCCACTCTAAATTTATGTGGAGTATCATGGTGTGGCTGTGTGGGGGCTGATGGCCCCCATGGTGGCAAGTCCTCTGGTGTCCCCAAGGCAAGTGGGGACTCGGCTGGCAGTGGCCACCAAGAAAGAAGCCCAGAGCCCCTGTGCTCAGGGTACAAACCAAGCCCTGCTGAAGCCCAAACCTCAGCAACAGCCCTGTGCTAACTGAGGCTGCTCAGCAGCTTGTCTGTAGAATGTTTGCCAACAGGAATTCCAGGATAACTCAGCTTTTCTGCAAGAATTTAGTCTTCAGCTGGGAAGATATTAATGCACTGCCTTATTTCGGGTAAATCTGTTCCGAGTTGGAATATTTCATTTTATTGGACTGGTCTGGAATGTGCCAGTTGAAATCCATTCAATGAACCCATTAAAAAGCTTTGTCATGTGGGTGAGATCTCCGAGGGTTTAACTGGATGGGGACTTATATAAAGGAAATAACGTTATGCACATCTTCAAAAATGAGAGTAGCACGAGGCCTTGTCTGATTACTCTGCTTAATGGAAAATCTCCTGTGCCCACAGGCCTCTGGAGCAGGTGGCCTCGGTTGCCTTTCCCAGCAGCCAAGGAAGTGAGTGCATCCACAGACACCATGACCAAAGCACAGGAATCATTCTGAAAAGATCATTTATGCATTTACCTTCATCAAAAGCAAAACCACTTCATTAAGCACCCAGGGAATGCAAAAGCGAGGGGAAAAGTGGTTTTCTTGATGAGATAAACACAGTACCAGTTACTCATTATGCATAAAATAAAAGCATAATACCACATGTTCCAGGGGGTTCAGGCTGGAAGATGTGTCACCATTCCCAAGTTCCTCTCGTTTCCTGTGTATTCATCTGAAGGTACTGATTCAGCCACTGTAATTGGCTTGTTATACACTTTAAAAAAAACAGCTCCCCAAATCCACAACAAAACCCTTCAAACTTCTACTCTGAAAGCCGTGTTCTGTGCTTGTATGCGTTTCAATTTGAATTTGAATCGGAAGAACGGGAGCTTGAATTTCCAGTACTCTGACGGGTGAATGAATAGGTGAGTGAAGAGAGAAAGAAGAGTAAATAAAAAACCTCTAAGTAAAATAAAAGGCTTGTAATAAGCCTCGGTTTTGTGCACTGCTCTGGAAGCAGAACCATCTGTCCTTTAGCCTCAGACACCTTCCCTTTTATTCACATGGTCCTCTCAATTTTAAATTCAAATTAAAAAAAAGAGAAGAGGTTTTAGGGAAACCTCATTATCTGTATTTTGTTTATGGAAACAACTCCCAGTGCAACTTGATGTTTAGTTTATTGCCTGGTATCTGTGCAGGTGTGGATGGGGAGGAAAGCCTTTTGGATACACTTTGCAGCTTGCTGTTTTAATTAGAATATTGTCATCTCTTGGCTGCTTGCAGATCTCCAAAGCAGCATTGTGGCCTGCTGGGTTATTCACTAGACATTTGTATGATTGATCTTGCAGTTTTTCCTATTGTGATTTCTTCATTTCTGGAAGTAGATTTGTGATTCTTTCATTTCTGGAAGCAGATTTCCAATTGGGCTTTGGATGCTCGGTAAATGAGACTGGAAATGGAGGGGGAGGAGGGCGTGGTCCTTGCTCAGGCGCATGATTTGTCTTTCCGTGGCACCCCTGCTTTAGCCAGGGATTTGAGCCCTGCGTCTCTGCTTCATGCTGGGGACCTTGGTCTGGTGCTCCTGGGGGCTGGACTGGGACGGAGCTCTCGTGTCCCACACAGGCTGTGTCACCTGTATGGACAAGGGCCCCTCTTTTCTTCTGAAAGGAGAGGATGGAGGGGATTTGTTGTCACAGAATCAAAAGGGCTCTTTGGAAAGATGCCATGAAATTCAGCATTGCAGCTCACAGCGTGCTGCTTCTCACTCACAGCAAATACTTTGTTTGGGGGAAGGTGATAGAGAGGTAAAGTATAGGAGACCAAGCAATAAAATGAGGAGAAGGAACTCCAAGATAATGAAACTTCAACCTTAGGCTGGTTCTACACAGACCTTTGTGTTCTCAGTCCCATGAGCCAAATGCAAACAGTTGTACAGACCAATATTAAAGATATTTTAAAACCAATGTCACTTCAAGTACTGTGTAAGGGGAAAGGAGCCTTTTATCTGGTTTGTTCTGCTTTGTAGGTCTCCTTGGAGTACTTATGTTTTAACTTTAGAATTGAAAATTGTTTTATTTTAAATTAAAGTAGTAGTTCCTGCCTTCACTCACAAATGGTAAAAATCCCTAGTACTAAGACAGCTTGATGAAGATAGGTGTTAATAAAATGCTCTATAGACTTCCTTCAAACCTACTTCCCAATTTTAAAGGTTTTTCTGGGGTTTTTTTTGCATTGCTTCTGCTGAAAGTGATATGCAGAAGTACAAGTCTTGCAGCTAAAGCTGATAATCTACACCTACTTCCCACAGTCTGTTCTGTTTATATGGTGCCCTGGAAAGAAGTGTTTTGAAGGGTTGGGGTTCTGAAGGGAAAAGGTTTGGAAAGTACTGATTTTTTAAAGAAATAAATTCCCAGTCTCTTCTTTTTTTTCTGATTCATCACTTCAAAGAATTTTCCCTTGATTTTTGAAATATCTTCTTCTTTTCATAAATTCCTCCTGCTCTCCTTTGACATTTCAGTTTTTCAGAATTTGTCAGAATATTTATTATTACTTTTTAAAATTGATGGTCGTCCTCAGGAAAAGGGATTCGATCACAAATAGATCTTGTTTGCCCACTGAAAGCAGCTTGTAAATCTCAATGGACTTCAGAGTTAAACCTCCTGTGTGGTCCTGCCCTGTGCCCTGAGTGTCTGCTTGGGGGAGGAATCTCCCAGGTCATTCTTGGTCAAATAACCACTGGGTCTTTAACGTTGGTCGGTGTTTTGATGCCAAGGGATTGTATAAGGATGGCGAACTGGGAGGCCAACGTTGTAATCCCAGGAGGGGTCTCAGGACAGTGAGTTACCCCGGAGACTTGAACGTGCTCTGCGAGAAACCCCCCAGGGAAGGGAGGATGTGGAAGTGTAGAGGGGCAGCGGCTTGGAGCTGGCCAGGGCGGCTGGTGCAGGGATGCACAGGGAGCAGGAGCAGGCAGCTGTGGGGACAGGGGAGGATCTGCCTGGGGACCACCAGGAGTGGGGCAGGCTCTGCTGCAGCCCAGGAAATCTCCAGGTTAGCTGGGAACAAGTGTGGAGAACCTGCCTGCAGTGGCACCGTGATCTGGGGGAGAGCTGTGCATACGCCTTTCCATTTCCCTTCCCTTTGATCCACTTGGAGTTTTCCCTGTTTAATAAGTTACATATTTGATGTTTATTGTGATGAAACCTGCCTTTGTTTGAGCTGCAAAGGCTTTTGGTCTTCTTTAGGGAGCTCATTATGAAGAAAAATTTTAGGCAGTGGATGTCAAAGCCCTGGCTGACCCAGGAGCTTATTATGCCTGGTTTAAAAAAGAGTAAAAAGGTGTTCACAGCATGAGCTCTCCCTCCTCATTTTGCAGGGATTGCACAGGTACTGGAATTTCCTTCCAGCATAGAGTGACCCTGTCTCTTTAGGCATTTGCATCCTGAGCTGTTCATTCATGATGGCTTTATGTCCCCTCTCTGCAGAGGGACACCATGGTTTTCCTTCCAGTGGGAAGAGCTGAACACAGCTCCTTGAGAAATCTTGCAGTAAATCCTTTAGTAAATAAATCCTGAGCAAACATAAACACCTAATTTTCCCTCTGTGGGTGGAATGTGAGAACAAGAGCGATGAAAGCTGAGAAACAAATGAATTTCATTCTTCATACAGTATTATTTGCAGGGCTGTGGGGTTTTTTTCTCTCTCTCTCCCTGCCTGGTGCAGAGAAACACAAGCTGACTGGTTGAGGACCATGCAGGAGAATGCCAGGATCTGCACAGCCACTTCTGTGGTGCAATCTTCCATACAGTTAATTTACTATAGGGCTTACCTCTCAGGGTCTGTTAATTCCCATTATCCTTGTTTTATCCAGCATGAAGTGTTGGACTACTCAGCCAGGACACCAGGTTTGCTTTACAGTGGGTTTGTTACTGACGTGTTTTATATCCCATTCTACAATCAAGTTGCCCTTTGGATTATTTTTTTCCCCCCTCTTAACCTAAATTCAATAGACAACTTCAAGTTTCTCTATCCTGGTATTTAGCAGAGATAAATGATTTTGGAAACTGAATTCTCTCAGTTCAGCTGACTGTTGAGAATAAAATTATAAACACGTGAGATGAGATAAGATTAATAAAAGCCCCAAACTGCTGGGTGGATATTCCCATTACTGTGTACAAGCCAGACAACATCCTCCTCCACCAGTTTCCTAGTTTGATAAATGCCTTGGGCTGATTTAAAAATGTATAGGTTATTTTTAACCATGGTAGCAGAGCCATCTGTATTGTATCTGATGAAGTTCTGTGATAGAGCAAATTGATTTATTCTATCTCCTTACAAGTTATACTAAGCTTTATGTTATAAATAAGTTGGTTTGAAGTACATGATGTCATTGAGCTTGAAAGTCTCTAGATAAATTTGTACTTAAAGGGTTTTGTGCCTTCTGTATGAATTTAAATTGGTGCAGATTGTTAAATCTCTCTTCTGTCTCTGTCTTGTGGACTGCAAGCTCTCTGGGGTCATGGCTGTCTTTAGAGTTGCATTTGTATGAAATACACAGGGGCCCAAAACAAGGCTGGTGCTCTCACACATTTAAGTGATAAAAATAAGAGCAATCAAACCCACCAGAACTGTGCATTTGATGGCAGAGTTTTCAGTAGCCCTGCAAGGAGCTGGGTGCCTAAATCCTTCTCTTTGTTAGGATAAAATCCAGGGAATTAATGAGGAGCTCATTTCACTTGAAGAAGGAACAGTCCTGGCTGTAGCAGAGACGTGCCTCGTGCCGTGGCCGGTGGGCACCGAGGTCAGGTTTGAGATCTGTGGGTCAGTTCCAGGAGGTGAGGGGGCTGCTGCCGGCACAGACCCGGCCCTTCTGCCCCGTGCCTTGCTCTGAGGTCACCAGGGCTTCTCTGAGAGTCCATGGGAAAGGTGCCTATAGCTGTAAGCAGAGGGAATTAATCAAATTCCGGGAAGAATGCGCTAAATCCCATCTTAGCTGACTGCTTACAGAACCAGCAAAAGTAAGGCACAGCTTCTGAAAGAGGTGGACTGGAATCACTGTCCCTGTGTTTTGAGAGACCAGTGTTGAAGACAGGATGATGTCTGGTGAGAGCCACGGATGGTGCAGATTTCAGTGTAATTAAAAAGAAAATGAGCAATGCTTTAATTGAGATCTGAAGATTAGAAGTTAAAAGCTCAGTAGCCTCTATTACTTACTGTCGGACAGGAATTTACGTTGCATGTGTGTAACAAACCGCTGCATTTTAAAAATGAAACCATAAAAAAGTTGCTGTAATTTAAAAGCAGCCAATTTGCCGGGAGTACAGTTTGCAGCTATGTCACTTGCTAATCAGTCTGTTAAACATAATAGCCATTCTTGTCTGGAGGCAGTTAATCATGTTGTGAATGCACTTATCAGCACATATTAGAAATACAATACAAGACTTTCCAGCAGAGGAATGGGTGCAATTACTGCAATCAGTATACATTTAGCTACGGTCTTATGGGTTTTTTTTAATTTCTTTTTTTTTTTCCTCTGTTAAGTAGTCCAACAGTGGCAGATTTTTCTTTTAGAAAAATATAAAGGACACACTTGAAAGTGTTGTTAAACTCCACAGACGTGCTCAAAGGTGACCTGTCCAACTCTATGAGAGATGGCTGCTGGCTGCTGAACCTTTCCTGGACCCAGCAGTGTTGGAAGCTGCTGGCTTTGAATATTGGGGTGATGGTTTTCAAGGCCTTTGAGCATTTTCCCTGATGGGCTGGGACCATGTCTGTGGTGGCAATCATTAGGTGGTGGGGAGCTGAAGTTGCTGCATTTGAATTAGACTAAAGGAGCTCAGCATATGGATGAACTCTCTTTTAAATTTTTTTTTTTCTGTGCTTCTCTACATCTAAATCAATAGAGATGAGGGATCTCAAAGTTTTTGAAAGGCGATATTGAAAAAGCATGAAAGCTAATTGCTTCCAGCATGACTACCCACCAGCAAGGGGTGTAAATACAGCTGTCCAAAGAATGCCAGGACTCGACAAAATCTAAGGATTTCAGCTAAACAATTTTCCATGGCTGAGCATATTCTTGTATGGGGAGGAAGGGAGTCGGGAGGGGGGTGGGAGAAGGGAAGAGATTATGAAATCCTGAAGAGATTCAGAAAAGAGAGGAATAGAAGGAGAATGATTTTGTAAATTCTGCTTTACATTAACCTGTAATGTTAGGGATATTTTATGTCGTTTAACATCATTTCCACTGCTTACGGGAACCTGCCTTCTTTTTCTAGAAGTCCTTTTATCTGTCTCTTTGTTCTTTGTGACAGCTGGTATTTTGGCTCGGGCAAAATTTTTAATTGTAGCAAGGAAAATTAAAAAGAAAAACTATGCCCAAATTGTGTGATTATTACAGTGGGTAATAAGGGAGTCAATACAACACCATATCCACTGCACCAGCAATTTTGTTGCTGTGGTGTTTGGACCATTTTGTCATTTTGGGTAATTTTGCTCAGACTCTCTGTAAAAAAGGTGGGATGAAAATGTCCTCGATGTGATGCCCTTGGCATGATTTTTCCCAACGTGCAGATATATGGCCAGCAGCTCAGCTTGGACACTCATCCCCACTCCACCTCAGGTTGTCAAAGCCTTCACGGCTGAGGAAATTCATTGAAATGAAGTCCTGGGATCACATTTTGTCTTTTAACACATGAACAGGGGAGTGGGACATGCCGGGTGGAACACCACTTCTTCCCCTTCTGTTTCTAATTATTCCTTTTCAGAGCCTAAATGAACTAACCTCACTTATTACTCGCTTGTGCCTTCACCCATTTGCTCATGGCATGACCTTGGCTTTGGGCGATGTCCCAGCAGCCCCCCTTTAGCTGTCACCACATGGGGAAATCATTGTCTTGCAAGTGTGACAAAGTCACGATTGCCCTTCGGAAAGGTGCCCTGGAGACGTTATGGGGTGACTGCTGTGCTGACCTTACTTTCATGCCATTAAAAAATAATTGTGGAACGGTTTTTAAAAAGAGAAATATTGTATACACCCCTCTGCGTTTTGTTATTTGGAGTTACCTTTGCATGTCTAGGGCAATTTGGATTCATTTTTAGGACAAAAATAGCCTTTTAATGGGGTGGCTTGCATTAGAACTTCTTGTTTATCTCTTGCTTTTAGTTTTGGTGTGAAGATCAGGACTTTAAGCTCAACTAGCAAAGGGTGGAGGTACATAGACTTACTGCAGATGGCTCTTTCTCTTCATACACTAAATGCAGATTTGATCCACCCTCTGTTTGCTCAGCTGGATGAATTAATCTTGTTTATTAATTAAAACATGGGAAACTGATGTTTCTGTGCCAGTTTCACTTTCATGTTTTCACTGTCTGTTCAGTGGGTATCAACAGTGAGAGGAAAAGCTTATCTCTTTTGTTAAACATAATTATCAGCCTTTAAAATAAAACAATTTTATGCACACCATGTGTCTCTCAGGGAAGTGGGGAGGGAGGAGGTCCCGTTGGTGTTATTGTTGCTGGACTCCCCTGCTCCCTGCCCTCTCTGCTTTGAGGATGTTGCCATGGCCATTTATTTCTTAGCACAAGTGTAGATTAGCCACAGGACACCCTGCACATTACCTCTCCATCAAAGAGTACATTAGGTTCAAAGAAAGCCAGGTCTAGTTCATTAGGGGCTTAAACTTGTTTGAATCTGGAGAGAATGTAGGAGGAATAAACTAATTCTTTCCATGTCCCTATTTTGATATTTTTCTTTAATTATTCCATGCAGATGGCATTACATAGCTTGTACAGCAGACTTGTGGGTTCTGTGCAGTCTTAGCAAGCTGTAAAAAGAAAAAAAAGGGCTGTTTTTTAATTTCCCATTATCTTTGCTGTCTGTTTGGCATTCTGTTATTGAGTTGTTTACACGGTCTGCCCACTGAGCAAAGGATTAAGTTAAAAAAGTGTTGAATTAGACTTTTTGAATCCTCAAGAGGAGAGCCCCATTTGTCACTGTTTCATGTATCCTCCAGCACATTAGGTATGTTCGTGACACAGTCTGCAGCTTGTCTCTCTTTTTCTTTCATTCATAAATTCAGTGCATGGGGAATTTGCATCTCCAGATCCCCTCTGGTTGATTTTTCTCCCCAGGGAGATCCAGCTGTCAGCCTCAATTGTAATTCTGAAATCAAACCAGCAACTGGATTGCAAGGAACTTTCTCCTAGTTCTAGTAGTGTTTTTCTTTTCTCATGGGATTGGTGCATATGAAAAGGTCTGATCACATAATGCTCATGTCAGGCACATAAAAACCATGAAGTGCTTAAAATGTCAAGGAATCGTGTTGCTGGAGATGTGATTTGAGCTGTTAGGGTGTCTCCAGGTCACTTATCCAAGCTTTTATCTCTGTCTAGGCAGGTGAGGAAGTTGTGTATGTATTTGTAAATATAACACTCAAGAGCCTCACATAATTGTGTACACTCTGGAGCTGCCATGTAGAATCACTCTTCCTGAGATTCACAATAAATACGGGACAAGTACAGATAAATTCAACTGTTGCATTTCTTCCATTTAATAGTTGTTTGGGGGAGAGCAAGACTCTGAATGAAGCATCTTCAGCTCTGCTGAGCTGGTGGCCAGTGTGGGGATGGTGGAGGAGCTGGGTTAAGAGTGGCCTTTTTCTCCTGCTTCATTGCCTGCAGGGAACTCATGCATTTGCCTGGTGTGTGGTGGCAGTATGGACAGCCCAATGTGTCACCAAGGATTTCCAGCTGATAGCTTTCAGGGAATATTTCCTACCTCCACCACAGGAGTCTCTGGATGCCCCTGCCCATCCCCTCTGAAGTGCAATGTTTGCTGCATTAACTTTACACACAGCTTGGCTGAAGTTCCCCGTGCCTTGGGTCACTCAGCTGAAGCACAGGCTCCCAGAGTTGTCCTCTGGTTCTTTCAAAGGCCTTTTGAGAGTCTGTGCTGGGAAGGTCTTTGTACGTGAGTTCCTGCACTGCAAAGAGCTTCTTATGCCACTGAATTAATTATCTTTAATTTTCAGTCACTGGTTATTTACAAATTCATCTCTGCTTTATAATATATTTTAGCTGCTTTCACAGCAATGTTGAAAATAGACCATGTGATTATGGCATGTGAATATGTAAGAATATTTAAAGAAAAATTGCGAGCATAATTTGGGCTGTTGATATTTATTAACTGGATAGTTTTCAGCATAAGTCTTTCATCATAAAATCATTCTTATTTTTTAAACAACAATAGCTCGTTCTACATTTGCATCCAACATCAGCTAGACCCTGGCCCCAGTTTCTTACTGGATGTGTTTATATTCCCCAACAAAATGCTTCCTCCTGACAGAGAAGCTTTATTTTAAGAAATATACAACACAGCAATAAAGAAGTTCTAAATAGTAGTCAGAAAAATATTTCAGTGTAATCAAAACGCTTTTTTAAGCCCCAAAAGATTACATGCTGTTTCAAAAGGGGAGAGTAATGGCAAAGGTACAAATGGGGTCCAAGTGCCCAGCAATGCACTTTACCAGTGGAGCTCACCAATTATCCCCATCCTGAGTTCAGTCCTAAAAGTTGTTTTGTTAGAGGTTGGCTGAAAGAGTATCTAAGGACTCTTTTAGCAGAAACATTTCTGTACACTGTCACAAGGGTGCAAGCAAATAAAAATAATTGAAGCAATTGTCTCAGTTGTCTCCAGGGTTGTCATGATGATGTTGATAAAATCAAATAAAGTGGAAGTTATTGCACATTGTTAGTGAGCAGCACAGTTGTGAATTGGCAGTGGAAGAAGCTGAAGAGCTTAAAGGGTTTGCTCATTACCTAGATTTATTGTTTTCAGTTGTGGGAAAATGTTGGCTAAGCAAAATAACATAATAATACCTGGCCTTGGTGGTGTGTTTTGAACAAAAATATTTTCTTGTTTTTATGGCTTTTATTTGATTATTAAAACATGCTGTGTCAATTCATACATTCTTAATGGATTTAGCAGCTTGGGTTTATCCTCTGTAGCTATTTTCCTTGCCCATATGTCTGTGAAGAGCATGAATTTTTATGGCAGTGAAAGAAGAACAAGATCAGGCACCAAGAAATGTTTCGGAAAATCAGGACAACAAATCAAGTTCTCTGTTAAGACAGCAGAGCAAATGGCAAATTGTGATTTTGAAATGCATCATGAGAGGAAACCATGCAAACTTTCTCTGTCCCTGCAGACTTAATTTCCACCTGCCCTCCATCCTTTGTTTGGGACTCCTGCCCTGCACGGTGGTGCTGTGGCATGGCGGAGGCGTGAGCAGGGCGTTTCTCAGGTGTTCGTGTCTGCCCTGCTGTCCGGCTTGCCTCAGCAGAACAAAAACCTCTGGGGGCTGTGCAGTAAGGGACAGTGGCACTGTGTCATCTGAACGTGGGTGCCAGAGCTTGCAGGGGTGCTCAGGACGTGTGGGCAGTTCCCCCTGGCTTTTAGAGATGTTCATCCACACTGCAACACTGCCAGGGACCCCTGCTCTCGTTTCTCCAGGGCTCCAGCCAGGCCCATCTCCAGGGCCCTTCCTCACAAACCTTGGGAGGAGAGCAGGGCCAGCCAGCTCTTCCACCTCCTACACATCTTTGTGTCCTTACAGCCTCAGCCAAATTATGCGTGCTGGGAGGAAAGGGTTTCGGTTTTAACATCCTTTATCGAGTCAAACCTTGTCTGTAACACGAGGTGCAGCGTCTCCCCGCAGTAAGGTGTTGTAAGGATGTTGTAGCTGTGAGAGGATACCCAGGTGTAGAAGGTGGCAGATGCTGCCATTCCTGTGAGGAGGTGCCCCCGTGCAGGAAGGCAGCGCTCAGCCAGGCAGATGGGCTGTCAATATGCAAATCTTCATAATTCAGAAACGGCATGCTGCCCTCTTAGCAGGTATTTGCTTTCATTTCCTTCATCTTAGGCTGCTAGGATCTTAATTTCCTCAGGGGGAGAAGGTCAGGACCTTTAATCTGGATCTTTTCCCCAAGAGGTCCTGGCCATCTGCTGCTTCATTTGACTTCAGCAGGAAATTAGGGTCTTGAGCATTTCCAATCAGTTTTTGAAAAGCCTTCTCTTGTAAGTGTTTGCTCTTCAGCAAACTGTACTTACAAAATTAATCCTCTTGAGATCAAAGGAGTGAGACCTTTTTTACTGAAGTATTTTATAAACTAATGTACCTTGGTAATGTAAGGTCAGTGAATTCTCATTGAATTTGGTCACAGTTTCATTCTTATTGAATTCGGTTCCAAATTGCCAGAATAAGAATTGGCCATTCTTAACCTTGTAAACATTCTCAGGCAACATGACACCATGATACATTTAATTATTTTCAAATACCTTGTGTCTACTCCATGTTTTAGAGTTTTGTTTGTACTGCTGTGGGCCTCATAAACAAATTGCCATTTACCGAAAACATTATTTTATGAATGAATGAAAGTCATGATTTCCTGTAATAGCCAACTGCACTAATAGAAGGGTCTGACTTTTATCACCTCAATTATGAATAATAGGCATTTGTTTATTTAAGGTAAATACAAACCAATTGAACTGTCTCTGCTGTCATAACATCAGTCACTGAGTACCATTCCAGTGCTTAATTCAATAATTCCATGTTTGGCTAGACAAATGAAATTCACTATTATGACAATGTCAGGTGATTTTCTGGTACTTGTTAAAACCTCTCAGAGCAGGGCTCTGCTGGACCTTCACAACGATCTATTACTTTGAGAAAAAAGGCCTCTGCAGTTCATATAAACACTTAATGGGGACCTTAGAGATCATGTTGTGCAGTCCCTGTCATAGGCAGGGACACCTTCCACCATCCCAGGGTGCTCCAAGCCCCATCCAACCTGGCCTTGGACGCTTCCAGGGATGGGCCAGCCACAGCTTCTCTGGGGAACCTGTGCCAGGGCCTCCCCACCCTCACAGGGAAGAATTCCTTCCCAATATCTAATCCCAACCTTCTCTCTTGCAGTCTCAAGCCATTTCCCCAGGCCCTGTTGCCACATGCCCTTGCAAATAGCCTGTCTCCAGTTTTCCAGCTGCCCAAGTGGATGTGTCTACTGGGGAAGTTCTGGGACTTAGCAACACTTTCCTGTCACAATAACCCTTTTTATTCTGAAGTTGCTTGGAGCTAAAGTTGGCTTTATTTGGAATGGTTCTGTGCTGAAACTCCTCTCCAGGCTGGGATCACAACCATGGCTCCCAACTCAACTGCTAGGTGTGGAAGGAGGACTGTGTGTGTTACAAAGCTCGACTAGGCTATTCAGGACCTG
The DNA here is from genome assembly GCA_013400975.1 of Atrichornis clamosus. Classification (NCBI taxonomy): domain Eukaryota; kingdom Metazoa; phylum Chordata; class Aves; order Passeriformes; family Menuridae; genus Atrichornis; species Atrichornis clamosus. The sequence continues at coordinate 347,212 of WBMZ01007014.1, read as the reverse complement.
GTGTAAATGCATTACATAAATATGAGGCCAGACAATAGGAGATTGTGCAGAAATCTCAAGATTTCCGGGGTTCTTCTAGTCCCTAGCAGAGGCAGAATTGTGAAAGTACGCAAGTAGGTTTATAAATCACAATTGAAGAAGAGGACCTACTTACAGGAGTTTGTGAGAGGAAATAAATCCAAAAAGACCCATGGGGTTTTTTTTCCTCCTCTCACCAGAGAGAAAAATGTGTAATGAATGTCTCATGTCTGAAACACTGGGCTGGATTCATCAAAGGGAGTTAGTAATTACCAAATTGAGAGAATCATGAAGCGCTTTTCTAAATTTGAAAGGCTCATCAAGAATAGATCAGGAGCAGGCAAAATTAATAGTTATGAACTCATTTCCATAGAAATGGACTTATTAGCAAGCATGCCAGCTGCCTAAAATTATAAGGTCTTTTCCTTGTGCTTGCAGGAAATAATCTTTTTTTATAAAAGTAATTTGACTTTTTATTTTTTATTGCTTCTCTAAACAGAGAAGTTTGGCAAAATCCTAAACCAGGAAAAAACTTCACTGGACAATAGAAATATTTAACTAAAAAGAGAGGAAGATATGGAAAAGAGAAGTGATTTATAGTCCTTGGATTCCATCAGACTCTCCCCAAGACTGCAAACATATTTAAGAGAAAAATGAAATAAGTGTCCAGGAAAAGCCAAGAAATCTTGATAGGATAAAGTTTGGTTTAATGGGATTTAATGGCTGATAACTGCATGAGTTACAGTCCTTGCCTTCTCTGCTCGTGGATTTTCCCAGTGGTTGCATTTTGTCTTCACCAGGCAGTGGCAGATGGACAGTGGCTGCAAAGACCAACGTGCTGACCCCCAGTTACAAATCAGAGAAAAAGCTGAAGATTTGCCATGGCAGGGTGGAACGAGTGCTTTTAGAAAGGGGTACAGTGATATGTCGCACAGCCAGGAGAGAAGTCGAGGTGTGAATTTATCAGCTAATGGAACTGACATAAGTAAATGCTAACGTTTGAGGTCTTGATTATGGTCTAATTTATCTCTGGTTTTACTTTAGCAGCCTCCATCAGTTTCAGGGGAAAAAGGCAGTGGTCTCCCACACGGTATTACAGAGGATGGTTAATAAATTGCAAGAATTATGAATGTAATACCAGTCTTTCTACTTGGAAACCTCTGTAGGATAAAAGAGGCGGCAGCCAGTGGGCGAGCACTAGTCTGAGCATGAAAGAAATTCACTTTTCAGGTATTATCATGTGTTTGTTATAGCTGTAACCTGGGAAGAGGTTTAGAACAAAGAGGGTGAATTTGTCCGTGGGGTACCCAGTGTCCCAGATACTGTAACACTTGGCATTGCTGGAAGGCTGAATCTCTAAAGAGGACAAAAGGAAGATCATGATTTTAGAGAAAATTCGTTCACCTGCTGTTTCAAAGGTAACTGGAAACCTGCTGGTGAATAAAAGAGTCCAGAAAGCTGAATAGTGGTTTGGCAAAGCTGTGCCAAGGGGCAGCTTCTCAGGGGAGAAGCCCTGTAGGTGAAAGATGGTGAGAGACAGCAAGTCCATGTCTTTCAGCAGAAGTCCAAGCGAGAAATGGAGCCTTCTTTAATCAATATTAAGATGTCATGCTACATGATTTGCTTCTGAGACAAAACAGAAAATGTTTGACAAGCCACGTTGTTTTCCCAGGTGTTGACAAGGATTCTCTTTGGAACCAGGACCAAGACCTGAAGTTAGCTTTGTCTTAATTCACATGTTAATATAGTTGGATCTGAGAAAGGTTTACATATAAAATACAAAGCCACTCTTGTGGTTTCTCTCTGGATGTGGAAAAGGAAAAACAGAAAAGGAATAATTGAAGATACGATGGACTGAACTCAAAAAATTGCCAGGCAATGGGGCCTGTGGAATGGATTTATCACTGCAGACTCACATGACATGTTATTTAATTGGTGCATAGATACCAAACCCTTCAATTGGTGGTTTTGTTCTGTATTTGAAACCACTCATGGGTGTTTTGTGTGTGGCAACTATTGACTTGAACAGATTGAAGTGAAATTGCAGAGCTAAACATACCTTGAGAGGCCCAATATCTAGATCCATAGTTAGTGCAAGGCTCATATCTAAATTTTATTTCTGTGTTGTGAGCAAATTAATTTTATGTAATTTAGATAAAACAAACTGCTGGAGGTGACATGCAAAAAAGCATGAGGCTGAGTTGGTGCCCATGATGGTTAAGTTTTTAACAGAAATGGTTTAATTACATCCCTAGTATTGTGTAATAAAATTTATCTTAAAGGTTTTTAGCTGGTTGTCTGGTTGGCCACACAAAAGATGCCTTAATAGCTTCTAGTTTTGCCTGAAGGTGGATATTATCTTCTGTCAGCATGGAAAATATTTATCCTCCAGGCATTGAAGCATATGTTTGTGTAGTTTGTTGTCAGAGAGAAAACGTGAAAATCAATAATTCCTCTTCGGATTTTTTTTCCTTTACAATGCTCCTTCAAAAACATATGGCCAACCCAGATTCTGCCTCTGTGCATTTGGGAAGAGGAAAAGGATGTTTTAAATCTCTGTTCTCTGTAGCAGCAGCTAAAACTTTCTGCAAACACAGCCCTTGGAGTCACACAGAAAATGTACCTTGGGACAGGACAGGACAGAGGGTGGAGGTGCAGAGCTGGGTGGTTACTGAGGGGTCCCTGCACTCACAGGGAACATCCCTGCATGGGGAACAAGCTTCTCGTGCTCTCAGTAAAAGCACATTCCAGTCATTACAGAATGGCCTGATATGCAGCAAATTCAGATTTTAACCAATTTTATGAGCACATGCCCCATAACTTCTGCAATATGGATAAAATCGGTTGTGTCCCCAACAGATTAAGAAGCGGGGTCTGCAGTCGGGTTTAGATGCCTTCTTCACGTTTTGTAATCTCCATCAGGTCTCCACATTGCAAGTGTCTGTCTGGGAAATTGGGGCAGTGCCTTCTACGCTGATTTGTAAAATACCTCAGTTTTTGTGGAAATTCTGGATGAGCAAAGGTCAGCTTTCTAAAGAGATCCCTGCCGTGGATATGCCAAGTGCTGTTGGTTAAATCTAGGTGTCTGCTCCTCTGTAACATGAAAATAAGATCTGTCTTTCTAACCTGAGGATTAATTATTAATATTTACATAGTGCTGGACCTGAGCAAAGTGCTGAGCATTGCTGTTAAGAAAGGAAGCAGAAGTAATTTTTAAATTCAGTTCAGAATGCTGTGCATTGGCATCTATTTCTTTACTTTTAAACTTTTATTTCCAGATGAGAAGTGTATGATTGCCATATAATTACAAGTCTGCACCACTGACGAGGAGAATGTTGTCATGAATTGAAAATAAGGATAATCTACCCCTCATTTATTGTCATGTATAATTTCTGCAAATCCATTTTTTCACTGAGATAAAGACAAGTTTGGGTTTGAAAGACTTTTCTTCCCCCCACAAGAGCTCACTTCTGATATAACATGAGGAATGGCCAAGTATTCTGTTGTTTTGCAGCATCAAAATTATAATAATGGTATATTAAATAATTTAGCAACATCTGTGCAATGCTTTTCCCAGGGTTTGTGGCTTATTCTGTAAGTTCATTGTGATTATGGAGAATGAATGCCTGAGTTTAATGGGAAAAATGCCTCAATTTCAGGTAACTAAAGGATGCTGTTTCACCTTATTTAGAAAGTTTAGCAGTTGGCCCAGTGTTCAGTTGTATTTAGGTTTCTGTCAGTGTCTTCAAGTTGAATTTAATATCAAGTCTTCTGTTGAGTGGAAAAATCAAAATCTGTTTTGCAATTAACATCCTGATGGTGTCGCAGGGAATTTTATCTTTTTTTGTTTTTTCTCCCCCCCCAGAGCAAACACGTCCTCCTACGAGATCCTGCAGATGGACTTTGAGATCGACAATGCCAGCAGCCTGGCAGGGGCCCAGCAGATCACCTGGCAGGTGGAATATCCACGGGACGACTCCGTGAGTGAACTGGTGGTCTCCGAGATCTTCGTCAGCCGCACGATGTTTGTGGGAATTGTTCCCCTTGCCATGGTGAGAACCTGCCCCTTCTTCTTTTCGCTAAACATTTCCGTTGATCCTCGTTAGTATTCCAGGGAATGCCAGCCTTTTTATTATGAGCCACTTCCTGTGCACCTGCTGCAAGTGATTTAAATGCAAAAAATACATTTCAATAATATTTTATTTACCTGATGTGCCACAAGGGCTCCTTGGAAACCATTTGGGTCTTTTGTGAAAATCTTTTACCGTTTGTGGATTATTGGCCTGGTGCGTGGAAATAGCTCCTCTGGAGCCGTTGTCTTCTGGTGTATTAATGTGACTGCCATGCCTGTGCTCTGAGGGTAAATGTTGTAATTACTTGGGACATTTTCACTGAAATAAATTAGCATGCATGTGTGGGAAGCTTCATTGCTAAACCAAACAACTGGACTGTTTGCTGCTTTGCTTTTCCCCCCAAAGAGCCAAATAGTCCAGTGAGCTGCAAAGTGTCAATTTAATAAAAGGTCTGGTTTGAGTTGCATAGAAAGGACAAAATACTTTCTGAAGATGTAGGTGTCCAGCAGGTTTAAGGTGTACGTGTGCAGAAAGCTTGAAGCTGATAATTTATTTAAAAAATGCAAATATCTCCTGGTAAAATCAGAGGCACCTTTTCTAGGAGGGACCTTTGACCTGTGTTTGGGCTTGATGGACTTTTTAGTACTCCAGCTTTACACATTAACAGGGAGTTCAGTGGGGATATTCAGGTGTAAAACTAGAGAAACAGCCAGAGAGTCTGGATGTTGCACCAGCTCCCTCAGAAACATGTACACTTTTTTACTTCCTTCCTCATGAACATTTGTCCTTCTCTTCTGAAATGATCTGTGCTGATTGTCTTTCTGTTACACCATATAACCATCAAATATTGGCATTTTCCTCTTCATCACCACTGGCATGACCAGAAGCAAGGAAAGATGCTTGTAATGGAAACAAGACCCCAAATAATTTTAATTTCCAGATCCTACTGCCAAAGGCTACACTTCCTGGCAGCCCAGTGCTGGGGAAGAAATTATATGCAGAAAAGCAATTTTCTTCTACTCTTTTTTTTTTTGGAAGCATGTAGGAGATGAAACAAAACTCTAATTGTGTGGATGGAATGTAATCAAGCAGGAATGGTGAATCAGATATAGTAATGACAGGATGTGGTGCAGGAACATCTTGCCTGTGGCACTGTGGTTTCAGGTGGATAGCACTGAGTTTGTGCCATGGCAGAGCACCGTGGATATAAAAGAAAGGCAAATCCAATGCAAAAGCCCATGGTGAATGTTGGATCAGAACTCTGCTGCTGTCTCTGCCAGGGATTTGCCAGGGTTTTTCTTCATCTCTTTGCAGTTATGGCAGCTGTCGGCCACTTCAGCTCTCTCTAAATGTTCTTGGACAAACTCTGAGGCTGAACATGAATTCTGATCTAATCTCTGACACTTTGTCTTTGTAAACTAACTGTAGAGTAAAGGAAAAAGGTTTCATTTTGGTGAATTTATGACCCTAATCCTTGAATGGGGTTCTCATGTGGGCTGTCGCTTTGTGGTTGCATGTGAGCATCCTTGACTGACTTGGCCCAAGGCTGATTGGTGAATTGATGGCAGCAATGACAGGGACAACAGCTTGCATTTGCATTTCTTTCCCTTGCATTTGCCAGTTTGCAGCGCTGCCTCATTTAACAGCCACTAATTGGTGCAGGTCCTGGCACTGCGTTGCCTGGTCAGGAGCAAAAAATAACCACTCTGTGCATCATCCTTTGATGATCAGAGACACACATTCCTGAGGCCCAGAGCCCCTGACTGAATTAAATGTATTTTAATGCTCATTCCCCTTCAAGATTTGCCTGGCCCGTTGCCTCCCTCTGAGTGCAGCTGGTCTCTGTGAAGGAGAGTTTGGTCATCCCCTGGACCTTGGCCCCTCAAAACAGCCCCACAGAAGGGTTCACACACCAGAGTGTTGCCATGCCTTTGTCACTGCACCGAACAGAAATTACTCGCTGTGCCCTTGCAGTGTATCCACTCTTTAATTGGAAGCACTGAATATTTATAGATGAAAACACAGAGTTCCTGTGAGAGTTTTAAGGTTTGAGAAAAACATGGAGTGCTTGGTTTGCAGGAGTGAATGTTTTGATGGGATTACCAAACCCTCCTGGTGTTTCAGTGGAATGGCACCAGGACTTGCATGAAAAAGTGCGGCACAGCGTCATGAAGATGAAACATTTCTTTCCAAGAGGAAAGAAAGAGTGGAAATATTAGCTGTGAAATCCTGCAAAACAAAAATCAACTTTAATTCTGCCTTTCTGTAGGAAACTTTGGTTTTTTTAATCAAAAGGCATCCTCTTCCTTGTAGTTTGAACCCCCTGGTTTGTTGCTGCAGTTGGTCATGACTTTTTTTTAACCCAAGCTATTTTTTTGTACAAACAGGAGAAAATTGAAAGAGCCCCCAGAGAGTTTATCCTGTCACTGCACTTTGGTGACTCTGGAGGTAGCAGTGGGGATATTTTTCTCGTTCTAACTTGCTTTTTTTTTAGTAGATAAAAATATTGGAGACTGTATTTGAATATTTGAATAATACCCTGATGAAATGGGCGGATATTTTGCCTTAGTGAGTTAATGAAGCCTTCAGCATCAAATCTTATGTTGTTAACATGTACATTTGGTAGCAAGCTTCGAAAGCCATTTTTTTGGTTTTCTGCTTTTCGGTTTTTATAAGTGAAGATAAAACTGATTTTTGCACATTACATGGGAAAAAATAGCTCTTTATTAGCAGAGAGTCTTGCTGTAATGAATTGATACTGCATATTATTTTTGGTGAGTCCTTGGATATCAATTTGGCAGTGCATTAACAAGCAGAGTTTTGAGATTGAAAGGAAGGGAAGAAGGACTGAAGGAAACAGGGCCAGGGAGAGCCTGCAGGAGAAATCCTGGCCAGGGCAGCACCCACCAGTGCTCTGTGCCTGCTCTTGAGGGGGATTATCCACCACAGCTCAGCCAGAGAACCCCATGGTGGACTGCAGCACTGTGACCAAACAGGAACACAGGGTTTTAAGCCTTGATAGGGACGTCAGGAAGTAACTGGAATCTTGTTTGCATGTGAGAAAAGTACTTAGTGTAGCAAACCCAACTGTTCTTCCTTCTCTCTGATAACTGTACAAAGGCTCTGGGTTTCTCGTGGTTTGTTTTTTGTATTTTTTAGAAAAGGACTCAAGTACAATCTTGGAACGTTGGGAATTCCTCCCAAACTATCCATTTAGATTTGAATGATCCACCGTGTAATAAATCTCAGTTTTATTTATGGCCAAATTGAGTGAATTCAGAATATGTAAATAAATAGAACTTTTGCACTAATGAGAGAAGCTAAAACAAAATTTCATCTTGAAAGAGAACCTGCTTTCGGCACCATCTCACAGTTCTCCCCAGATCTTTGAGCTCCCTCTAACTGAAACATCCAGTTTCAGCAACTGCACAGGGCCAGGCAGTTGGGATTTCCAAGGAAACTACACCCAGATGGAAACAGCACACTCCAGTAATTGAGGATTTGCTTTCTGAAAGCCTTATCTCTTCTTCTGGATGAGCAGTGTAGACTCTGCCAGTGGGAATGCAGACCATCCCCAGCTGACATGGCAAAGAAAAGGGAAAATATCGGGATGGGTGATCACAATTGCTCGCAGCCTGCACCTCCTGGGAGCTGGTTTGGATGCCAGCTGTGCTCCCCTGCTGCTGCTGGAAGGGCAGGCTGGCTCTGTGGAGTTGTTCTGATGGCTCTGCTGCTAAATCAGATGCCTGCTGCTGAGACAGAGTCCTACAGCACTTATGATAGGGGCAGAGAGTGGGGAATGCTCTCGTGAAGCCGTGCTGTCATTTCCCTCTCTCCCAGCTGCTGTGGGGAGCGTGGAGAGGGAAGGGACCCCGTGTGCCAACAGCCAAAGCCATGTGGGAGGGAACATTCGCTTTTACTTTGTGCAGTGTGCAGTGCACAACTTCGCAAGTGCTCCTAAATTAATTTTCTGTGAACTGTAACACATAAAATATGTGAAGATGCATTGTCCTGTAACCGCTGAAGTATTATTTTCTACTAAAAAAGCTAAAAGGGATTGGATGGGCCTGCTTACACGGGGGGAATAAATAAATGCTAATTCCTAAAACTCCATGCAAATTAACAAATGAGCTTTTCCTTAAGTACTCTGTTATTATTTAGTATTTATGTAGTGTTTTATATTTTCAGAACACTTTACAGACATTAATTAATCAGACCTGAATAAACCAAGCTTGATGAGAATAGAAAATTAAATGGAAATTAAGTCACTCTTAGTTTTACCTGTTTCTGAATGATTTCTAAGTCACTTTTCATATTCTTAAAGGTACTTTTAAAAACACTTAAAAAATCCTATGATGCTATTGCTTATTATCTCTAAAAACTATTTTGGTTAGAAAAGAGGTAGAATTTATTCTGTCAAGGACTAATGACAGCAGGGATGAGTGGCTTTGAAGAATTTAATGCTGTTTTGTCACCTAAACTGTGCATAACTGTTTAAGCTGATTTAATTCAGGTAAAAAAGCATGGCTGGGAGGACTGCTCCCTTAACTTGAAGCCTGTTTAGAAACTGCAATATTTGACTCCTGGAGGTTTCTTTGGAGGAGAGTGAAAGGAATATTTAGTTTTATCTAAGTTTTGTGTCATGACATTTTGATAAAAGTTGTTGGGAAATTTTATCTCTAGAGAATGGATGGGTCTGAAAGCTGCTGAGGTGGGAAGTTCGGAGATCCATGCAGGTTCCCGGCTTGAGCACCACCCTCCTGTGAGACACAAAGGTGTCCCTGAGTGCCCTGAGGGTCTGGCTGTACAGTTTAACATTCCGTGATCTACAGTCAGGTGAAGACATCATCCCCTTTGCTCCTGGGAGCTTATCTCATTTTCTTGTTGATGATAAATGTCTCTGATAATTGATTCTTCCAACATCTGGTGCGCAGATTAACACATGGAACTAATGCCCCCCAAAGTAGAAAGGTGATCCATTTTCATCAAATGCAGCAGAATAACAGATCAAGGTGAGGAAAGCACATCCAAGGCTCTTTTTGGTTCCACTGTTTGTTATGCTACTGAATATCAGGAAGAGAATCTGCCTTCTGCTGTTACAATTACTGACTCGAAGCACAGCAGGTGATTATCTTACAACAAGGTTTATGGCATTAAATTAGGATGAGAGTTCTGAATCTGGTTGACGTCTGATGCATCTGAAGGTGTTTTAGGCATCCAGAAGGTCCATCAGAACCTTGTAAAGATGGTTCTAAACTAGACACCCTAATTTGTCTTAATATAAAAAAAAAAAAGTGATATAGTAATCTTGCAAAGTGGAAATGTGTGTCCTGCTAATTGCAGAAACTGATAGCACAGATAAATCTGTTCTATCCAGTGATGATTTAATTCTCAGTTATCGCTCTTGATCTAGGCAGACATAATCTGCAATTTCCATAGTTATGGAAAGTTGCTGGTAGCAAGGTCGTCAGTGGAGTCTGGCACTCCTGGGATGCAAGAAACAAACACTTCACCAGCTTTGAGCCTGTCATCCAGGTTTCTGTCACAAACAAATGTGATTTGATTAATCTGTTATCTAACTAACAGTTGGGAAAAAAAATCTAAAGCAAAAGAGAAAAAAGAAAAATCCGTGTCTTTTAGAGAGTTTCTAGGCAACCAGGAACTTAGTCAAAGTAAAGAACAAGACATTGAAGAGGTGTATTTTAACTGTTTTTTTATAAGAAGGCTCCAGCTGAGGCTGAAGGCTTGAGGAACAATAGATTTATTAATAGACCAATATCTGGCATTCTTTTCTTATCTAGGAAAATGATGGCTTGGTCTGTGACTGGCAGCACTGGGCTTTTAGATACGTGCTGCAAACCCTTTCTTGTGCAGTAATGGAACGGCAAGTCCCAGGCTGTCATTATTCTGAAGCCTTTCTCAAATACCACAATCAATATTTCACCAGGACTCTGCGCCCCTCAGCCCGAGACATTTCTGTATTTCCTGCAAGGGTTTCGTCTATGTCTTCAGGAATCCTGTTTCCTCCCCCAAAAACGTAAGCTGTTGGTTGACTAATGGTTTGCTAATGTTGTGAATCACTGACGTAGATGGCTGGATTTACTCTGGTGAGGTTTCTTTTAAATGGGAGGCTGAATAATGGCATTTCTGGTTGCTGCCAGCAAATGTCTGGACAAGAACACCAGGAAAAAGTGTCCTTAAAGGTGCCCATTTCTATAACTCAGGCTGAAAGGGAGTTGCTGAGTGCAACATTTGGCTGATTTTAGAAAAAAACTTCAAATAATTTATTTTTCCTACAGAAATAATGGTTTGCTAATGAAGGTACAGCTTATATTCATACAGCAATTAAAGCAGCACACTCACTCCAAGGTGGAAGGTGATCCAGACTTAGAAAGCAGCATATCTTCACCTTAAACTAAAATAGAAAATGTCAAGCTTTAGCAGGTTTTTTCTTTGCTTGCTCTGGGGTCAGTTATGAAAACCAAAACCACTTAATTCTGAAGTGTAAAAATGCCAGGATAGGATCAGTCATTTCCTACAAACCCAGATGATTTACATATTTTTTAGAAGTTGGTTAAATGCATTTATGTGCAAAACCGTTCCCTAAGTGTTTATCCATTGCACTTTATGCATATTTCTTACTTGAAATCACTTTGACCTTTGGCTTTTCAGTTCCCTTTTAACAGTGCCTTTCTGTTGTACTTTACATGCAAAGGGACCTACCCAAAATGGGATTTTGTCATTCCCAATGTTCACTATTTCACAGAAAAAGTATTTAAATGTAAATTCAATATAGAGTAGATCTTCATCCCAGAAATATTAGGGATTACCAACATTGTTTTAAAATAAAACTGGGATCTCTGACTTCCAGATCACGGATTTCATTGTGAATTTTAACACTGATTAATGGCATAAGGATTGAAACCTTGAGCTTTCCTAAAATCTCACACTGGAAGGATTGATTTTAAACTCAGAGCAAATTAACTACTGTAGAGAGAGTACAGAATAAGAAGAAAGAGATTCTTCTTTTGTATTACTATATTTCCCATGCCTATAGTGAGTGTTTTATGTCTCTGTTGCAGAGATAGTATCTTGTGCAATTATTACCAGCTTCAAATTAATTGTCATAGAGAATTAAATGGTTTTGTTTTGTCAGGCTGTTCTGAAAACCACAGGGTGAATTTTATGGAGAAAGATGAAATTTAAAAAGGTTCCTTGAAATACATCAGCCAAAACACAAAGCACTGAAGAGTTTATTAAGTTTGATCCAGGAGAAGGCTTTGACTCTGAAACATGCTGGAAGAGAAACGTGTGGGGAGCAGATGCCATGAGGAATGTCCACATGGGCTTTGTCTGACTGCACAAAGCCAGGGGATTTCAACTTGCGTTGTGAACAGACATTCTGAAAAGTGATCTTGGAGTGATCAAAGATGTTTAATAGCTGAAAAACGTGTTTCCTTGTAGAACTGAGGTGTTTGATTAAACTTGATTAAATCACAGATCGCAGAATGGTTTGGGTTGGAAGGAACCTTAGAGATCATCTCATTCCACCCCCTGCCATGGCAGGGACACCTCCCACTATCCCAGGTTGCTCCAAGCCCCGTCCAACCTGGCCTTGGAGTCTTGGACACAGGAGCAGCCACAGCTTCTCTGGGCACCCTGTGCCAGGGCCTCCCCGCCCTCACAGGGAGGAATTTCTTCCTAATTTCTAATTCTGCCCTCCTTCAGTGTGAAGCCATTCCTCCTTGTCCTGCCACTCCAGGCCCTTGTAAGAAGTCCCTCTCCAGCTCTTCTGGAGCCCCTTTAGGCTCTGGACGGGGCTCTAAGTTCTCCCTGGAGCCTTCTCTTCGCCATGCTGAACATTTCTCAGCCTGTCTCCAGAGCAGAGGGGCTCCAGCCCTTGGAGCATCTCCATGGCCACCTCTGGACTCGCTCCAGCAGCTCCATGTCCTTGTGCTGGGGACCCCAGAGCTGGAGGCAGCTCTCCATGTGGGATCTCGCGAGGGCAGAGTAGAGAGGCAGAAATATCTCCCTTGACCTGCTGCCCACACTGCTTTGGATGCAGCCCAGGATATACACAATAATGTACAAATATTTTATTTTGGGAGAAAAAAGCACTTTTTTTTCTGAAGTTAAAATGTCCCATTCTGAATGTGGCAGAGTTGGACCATTTTGGTAATGTCAGCATTCTTTCTCAGTGTTCTTCCAAAAATGAAAATCCAGACAAATCTCTTCAATTTCATCGAGTGTTTCATTTTTAACTGGACTGTGTTTTCCAAAGGATATCACATTTTTTCCTCTTTCATTCTAAATCTGGGCATCTGAAGTAGGTTTTGGAATGGCTCAATGTGAACCATTATCCCTTTTTTTCCTCTGCTCAGTTAAACATCCTCTACCATTTAATTTTGGGAGTGAAAAAGAAAGAAAGAAACTAAAGGAAAATTTGCTATTGGTGGGACCAAAATAATGGCATTTTGAATGTTTCCATGAAAGCAATGTGACATGACAAATTTTAAGAAGCTCTGTGAATACTATTAATATTTATGATGCACTCAAGAAAACAGCTATTGTGTGCCACATCCATCAAAGATAAGAATTGTATTCAACTGTGTTGGATGATAAACATTGAATGACAATAGCTGGAGATTATATGAGGTTTTCATGCTCGTGTTTTATGCCTGCTTGAGTAAAGCATCATGTTATTCCACTGTGAACCAATAATTTTCTTTCATGAAATTAGATACATTTGCTGATACTTGTTACAGTCATGGTCCAAAGTATTAATGAACACGCAGGGAACGCTGATGCCAAGTGCTTCAGAGATCCTGTTGCAAACTACTCAGGATCGAGTCCTAAAGGCAGCATTTTCCACTAATCCACATCTTGCAGGTCACTCCAAAGCTCACCAAATTACAGTGGTTTGACCACATTACCAGTTGTTTGCAGTTTGGATGAATGCAAGTGATTACCCCACGGAATGAAGGCCCTTCCAGCATAGCAAGCTGGCTTTTTATATCCCATGTCTCTCCTTAAAAAAATTCCCCAGCGCCAGGAATGGGGCAGGATTGCCTGTGGGAACTCCTGCACTGATCTCACACCCAGCACCTGCCTTGGATAGTGTGCCCAGGGTCTCTTAAGTCTGGCGTTGCTTTTCTTCTTTGTAATCTCTGTAAAATGCAGTTTTGGAGTTAATTTATGGTCATCCAGGCAAGCAACACTGGGGAGAGAGAAAGGAGACTTCTCTGCCCCCTCCTGCTCCCCACACTGGGTGGGCACACCTGGCAGGATGCATGGATCCTCCTGCTCCCACCCCGTGCTGTGGCTGTTCCTGTGATTAATTCCTTTGCCATGGAGGCTGTGCAGTGCCACGTCCATGTTCTTCCTGCCCTGCCTTCTCATTACGAGGGCAATGCTCTGGACATAGTTCTTTCTGAAGATCGGACTGACGGTGCCTGGATTCTGCCCTGCACAGCCCTTTTTTATTGAAAAAACCCTGCAATTCAGAACTGATTGATGGATATCTGGAGCTTCTTTGGTCAGGGGTTTCTAAATAAAGCTGTGTTTGGAAGAGGTAACCTGCTGACCATATATCAAGGGTAGGAGGACATCCAGGCAGTCCTGCAGCCAGAATGATCTCAGGTCTCTTTGATCCATGTGGACAGTTACTATTCTTAGAAAACCCTCTCCAAGGGTGCACAGGCACTAAATTCCTGTTAGAAGAAAGTGATTCCAATAATAAATGTGCAGAGGGAAACGCTCAGAGGTGTCTCCTGCTGAGCTGGGCTGTCTCAGGAGGGCTGTTGCGATACCTCTGCTCCGTTAGGTTTGCTTCCTTTTATGAAAAATTTCCCGATGGGGGTTCAGTGCAAGCTGATGGAAGGGATCCCTTGAGAGATGATCAGGAGTGGTGGGAGCTCCTGCAGGCCAGGAATAGGGCACAGTGAACCTCCTGACAGGATGATGGCCAGAGGGGTGAGCTGAGCCTGCCTGAAGTGGCTGTGAGTAGTACAGACCATTAGCTGAACCCAGGCTGAGGAAAGAGTGTGCTGGAGGGAGCCACAAAGCTTTTACTTTGCCTACCTAAAAGGAGACTCTTCGTGTTCCTTAACAATTACCCAAGAATTTGGCTCATCTGTAATTTTTTCCAGCATGCTCAGTCTGGTTTTATTGCCAATTAACTTAACATTCCAGTCTTGGTCTACAGCTGATTCGCCAGTAATTTGAACCAAAGCCCTCATCAAAAGGGCATAATTTGTAAAACAGAGACGAAATCGCTGAGATACTGAAATTACTGTTAATTAAATCAGCACAAGAATATAATGGACACACATGAACAAAATTTTGTTTGTTTTTGAGCTGTTCTGTTAGTTGAAGGATAATCCTTATTAGGAATATTTGGTAGTCTGTGTTTATAAGATGTACAGCAAGATCAGTCCTTTCTGCATAAATTAACTTTGTATTGTGTGTATATACACACACACACACACACTATATTTCTTTTGTACTTGCTGCAGTGAAAGCTTTCCTTTTTAAACAGTCATTTGTGTTCTACACAAGTCGTGTTCAAAGCTGTCACTGACCTCAATGTAGTTACTTCTGATTTACATGGCCCCAATATCAGTTAGGCTTAGGAATTATTTTTCATGTAATTTCTATTTTTTTAATTAAATTAAAATAGCATCATAAAGATGGAGCAGAGCAGCAATCAGAGAGCTTTAGAAGTTGTAATGTAGCCTATAAGCAGCTATTGTGTATGAAGAAATTTCTTCCAAAGGTGCCTTAGCTTTACTGAAAATGCTAAGCTGCAGCTTTATTAATATAATCAAGACACTCCAACGTGGTGCTTTGGGACAGCCTTGTAACATTCTGCATTGCTCCGTCCTGAAGTTTGTGAATTTGCAATTTCCCAGCTCTGCTTCTGGTGGGGCTGGGAGGCCGAGCTGCATTTTGTGCTGGGTGGCACTTTTGTGTGAGCTCTTTTGGGATCGGTCAGAGGCAGAAGGCGGCACTCCCTCGTGGGGGGGTGGGAGTGAGCCACCAGCAGCGGTGAGGGCAGGAGGGAGCAGGCATCACAAATTCCAGGTATTTCAGAGGGAATAAATGTGCTCACTGCTGTGGCTGTAGGGGAAGAAATGGATATAGTGAGTTTCAAGGGGTAAAATGTTGGCATCATGCTGAAATATGTGAGCAAGAAGAGGGAGAAACAGGGAGTTTTGCATAATCTTTGGGACCTTCAAATTCTGGGTTGGTAAATGCATTGATATGGCAATGACTGTCATCATTCCAGCTTGCTTTCCACAGCTCCTGGGAATATCACTGCCCAAAACCCCAGTGCCGTGAGACCAGTGCTGGTGTGGCTCCTATGCTGGTGCTTGGGAGAGAGCCCAAACCTTCTCGTCTCAACTCCTACTCTCCTCAGTGCCTGCTCTCCTCAGTTCTGTGCCCTGACTTCCACACAGATCACAGCCTGTGTTTGCTGTTGCTCCTTGTGCAGTGTTCCCATAGGGTTGCTGTGAAGAGTGGAAGGAAAAAAGGCAGAAAATATAATCTCAAAATCAAACTTCATTAATCCCCATTCCTGAACGTGTCCTTCCTCCTCCTGTTGTTTGCTTGTGGTCAGGAGCAAGATAATTCCTGTAGGGTTGGCTCGGCCCTGAAAAGAGGGGGAGTCACAGGAATTAAGTTTGATAGAAAGAAAATGTGGGGCCATTTGGACCCTGCAGCGTCCTGGTGTGCCAAGCATGTGTTAATAACCTTGATGTACTTCATGTTGCTGGAGATTTTAGTGACAAACAGAGCATTTGATCTCTGTCTCTCATTAGTGTGTCATTTATTTCTAAGTGTATGGATGTAAAAAAGCATTTGATCTGCTGCAGAGTTAAAACCCTTCTTTGTTTCAGTCTCCATTTTGAAGCTCACCTAATCAAGAGCAAATTTCAAAGGGAAAAACATGCTATTAAATTCTATGTCAGAATAGGGAGCTGTAATGGTTGTTTTAGCTTCTTGTCTCTACATTGCAAGCTCAAATCTAACTCTGCCCATAGAAATCAGAAGAAATGTTTACAGTGTAATATTATCTGGTTTCTAGGGACCAGCAATTTATGTTAAAAGCAAACCTCCAGCCCTATGAAGTGTGATAGCCCCATGACAGTGAAGTGCTGCAAGTCATTGTAGAATTTGAGATGAGGTTTTCAAGAGTGCCTCGTGGCTGGATTTCTGAGAGTTATTAAGGCACCAAGAGCTGCAGACAGTGACTTCATGGGACTTGTGAATGGAGCTTGCTGTTTATGAGCCACGATTTGCAGAGAGGTGTCTCTCAGGTACTAAAGAAGGGTGTTTTCAGTGGGCTTCCAGTGAGTTTTGTGTCTAAGCCTGCTTATGCTGACAAGAGGAAGGGGCACAGTAGCTCTGGGATAGGGGTGAGCAGAAATTCAGCTGCCCAGTGATACCAGGAGTCCTGAACTGTCTCCCCAGCACCTCAGCAGAGCTTCCTTCAAGGTGGGTGATGTGGGAGCTTCCTGGTGGGGCGAGTGCTGAGAAGGTAGAGGGCAGCACCTTATCAAGAGGTGATGTTGCAGAGATTTTAAGGGAGTACCCAGCTTAGGATAGTGAGCAGTGACATAAATACCTCTTCTCATTTCAGCCAAATGACACATTTTTCCTGTGTTCCAGCAGTTCATAAGCTACTGCTTATTTTTTTCCCCTTTGCTTGTGGGTGTTTAAACTCGCAGTGAGGAAGATGGGCTCCCCATTTCACCTCTGGGTTATGGACTGCGAGGAGCAGCCTGCTCTCAGTTCCTCATCTTGAACCTTTCCTGCTCAAATACTCACAAAACAGGCACAGCTTCAGTGGTTAGGGCAAGGGGGAGGCTTGGGGGCCAGTCTGTCTTGCAGTTGCTTTTCCAGAAGTCTGTAATGCACAAATGTACCCGGGGACTTCAGGAGCGTGAAAGGATCCAGTGCAAGGATTTTTACTGAAGTATTTGCATAACAGGGACATCCTTTAATGAAATCACAGCTGCATTGGAAGCTCCCACACAACATCCAGGTCTAGGGTCTCCCAAGGATCCATGCTCTGAACAGGAAGTGACCAACAGGTAGTTTGTACAAATAAATGTGTTAGAGATCTACAACACAGCTGCGAGGACCGTGAGGAATTCCCAGGAACACATGCATACTTGAGCTTTTATTGATCAAATAACATCCACAAAGATTCATATTTATCAGTTATTTTCAGTTCTAAATTTGCTATTTAAAATTAAGAATTAGTTATTGCTTATGAGTTGAATAAGTTTTCCTAATTATGTAACTTGTATAACAAAATGAGCATCAAACTGTTTGGGTTTCCTTTTTGTAAAAGAACTTTAGCACTTTAGCTAGTTCTATGATGATCTGCTTAAGAAAAAAGGAACAACAATCCCAGTGATCTCCATAGCTTATATCCCAGAATGTGAATTTCAATCCTCAAATAAGAATAGTTTGTTTGGTGGAAAAATGTTCAGCCTAAGAATTATTCACAGAAAGTAACTCTGATAAATGAGTACATTTTCAAGTTTTCCATGGACATGATCAATTCACAAAGAGGAAAAGGAATGCAAAATTAATCAAATAAATTATTCATTATATTCACTCAACTATAGCTAACAGTGAATTGTCTAGACAGTAATTACTAATTTTTAACCTATGCATGTTCACATAACACTATTGTGTGAATAGGTTCAGTATACAGTGGCTTGAGATAATAGTAATGGATGTAAGTCAACTAGCAGGTGATTTTAATTGGGAAATTATATTGGATTTTTCTATTGAACTTCCATAAAACATTACATAAATATTGAATCTTCTCAATGTTTTTTCTCCAGTTGAAAATATAGGCACATGGAGTTCTGTGCTAGTTTGATCAGTGCATAAGCAAACATCTTTTTAAAATTTTTTTTTATTTTTAATTCTGCTGTAAAATTCTCCAGAAAGCCATTACATTCAGAATACAGCAAGAATTTACAAGGAGCCTGATGCAGTAACAACATTTTCTATTTCAGTGATGATTTTCCACTAAAAAGTTTGAATCCTTGAGGAGGGTTGTGCCTGTGCTCTGTGTCAGTTTGCTGTAATGTGCTCCCCAGGGTGCAGGGAGCAGACCCGAGTCCTCCCACTTTACTGCTATGGCAAAAAACCAAGACTCTGGGGGGATTCCCTGGATTTCCTGGGCGATGCAGGACCTCTGCAGTGAGGGATCTCACCTCTTTCTGGGGGATGCAGTTGCTGGGATTTGCTGGGTAGAGCTGGTGCTTGAACAAGGACCTCAGAGCTGTCCCAAGAAGGTACCTGGCCACAGCTGGCCAGCTGGGGCTCCTGCGGCTCTGTCAGCACTCAGCAGTCACACAGCCCTGTCACTTCTGTGGCTGCGACAGTGAAGAAAACTGAGTTTTCTAATCCTTTGACTTTTTTTTTTTTCTTGAAGAAACCTCTATTACTATTACAGTTAATTAGAAAAGAATTAGATTGAAAATAACATCGAAAAATCATAATCTCAGATGGATTTGTTATGGGAACTTGTGCCCTGCGGACTAATTGCAAGTTGGTAATTTTGCGGTTCTTAAACTGCTCCGAGTTGATCAGAAACTGTCATTTATAAAGCTCTTCCATCTCGCTTTGCCTGAAGAGAAAAATAGCAGGAAACCCACACAAACAATTGGAAATGATGCAAAAACTAGGACATTGTGAAAGAATATTTGCATAAAGCGTTGGCTTTGTGTGTGTCAGCTGCATCCCTTGGGATATGGCTTTTGGAGAGGTGCATTAAAAACTAACCACGTACAGCTCCCATTAACCCTAATATAAGCTCTGATTCTGACTTCCTGTGTGCTTAATGTTATCTTAATGCAATTTCATTTGATATTTAATTGCAGTAATTTAATTAATGGTTCTGTAAATAAAAAGGCAAAGTTGTGGCCTCCTACACACACAGATAGGCACAGCAAGCAGCCCTAGTGGTTCCTGTGAGACTCGAATGTATGTGTCTTAGAGCAGAATTTAACCCTAAGGATGTATGATAAAATGCCCAAGTCCCAGAATAACACGGTAATGGTGTTTGCATTGGAAATGCTACAGTATTAGTTCAAGCTTAGGGGAGAAGAGTGGCATCTAAAAACCTAACCTACGGATTTCTCCCTAATGCTTGTCGATGGGATAGGTCACCTCTTACACAGGAATTGCACAGGATTGCTTCCCTGTATAATTGGATTGCATTTAAAATAGTTTCCAAAGACTCAGTTATTAATGAAACTGTTATTAATTGGATGACTTGCTGTTAATATAGTTCTATTAGCCCAATGAGTTATTTGTAAGTCAGAGCTTATAGGTGTTTATAACCCTGCTGTCAATGTGCCTTTGACCTTCTCTAACACATGCTGCTCATGTCTGCTGCACACTTAAAATGTCTATTAAATATTGATTAGTCTCCCCTATAAACCATTTATAAATAGAAACATGTAGTATAAATGTAGGCTAAAATCGTTAAGGCTACATGGTGTGCAAGTTAATAGTAGCAATGTTGAAAAGTTAGGGAGTGCATGAATTAAGGGAATTGGATTCATAAACTGTTTTCTTAGTACAGGAGAGTGGAGTTCCCATTGAAGTCAGGGATTTCCCATAGCATCCACTGAAGATTTTCCTCTATTTCCCCTAGCATCCACTGGAGATTTTCCTCTTTTTCAAAATCTATTTATAAACAAGAGGTGACATAATGTAACTTCCCATTCACCAGGAAAGCTGAATTCTTGTTCCAAAGTAGAGCTG
Organism: Atrichornis clamosus; assembly: GCA_013400975.1. Lineage (NCBI taxonomy): Eukaryota > Metazoa > Chordata > Aves > Passeriformes > Menuridae > Atrichornis > Atrichornis clamosus. The sequence goes on along the minus strand of WBMZ01007014.1, from coordinate 327,323 downwards.
TGTAAACTACAGCTGCAAATATTTATGCAAAGGAGCAGGAACATCCTATATTCATGTATGGAAAAGAGGTCCACATTCCTGACTCTTACTGCTGTGAAATGCATAGGTTTTCTGCTGATGTTATTGGAATTCTACTGTATTCTCTATACCATAAATCACAGCCAGCTGTTTCTAAATCAACCCCTAAACTGAACTGAATTCGATATGAGCAGCATCCCACTTCTGCACAATTGCTGCCTGTTAAGCTTGGAAGTAAATCACATTTATGTCCCTTCAAATCTGTACCTGGTATAAGGAGGTCTGAGTAAGACCCTGTGCCTGAATTTGCCTTGCCATGTGATTTAGTAGTGTTGCAAATGCCCCTGACGTGCACTTTGCAAGTAGGTTTTATTTTGGACACGGCACTTGACCCCTTGAGGGTAGACCAGATTCTGTTGTCATTAACAGGGTGTTTAGATAGGCAAGAGCCAGCTCTGGTTCAAAGTCTGATGTACTCTGAAAACCTACAAAGCAGTGTGGGAATGACAAGTCCAGCCTCCCAGGCAGTAACAACAATCGTTAGGCCTTTCACATGCCAAAGGTAAAATCAGATAAATAGAAGCAACAATAAAATTACAGTGGTTCAGAGTGCTTTCTTTGGAAACATCTCTTGCCATTTCCAGCTGCCTGCCTTCTTTGTCACATCTCACTTCTCAGATAAACAGCAGAATCAGGCAGACACACACTTTGCAGTTTTCACTCATCACTCGGTGCCTCTACCTGACCCACAGCTCTTAAAAGCCCAACAATTAAGCAAATTCCAAAGAGGATTACAATTGAGAATTAGAGGGTATAAATGTGATTTAGCACGGAGTGCTGAGCATGACAAATCATTTCTGTGCCTAGACCTTACTCGTTCTGCAAGGAGTTTCATTTGGAAGCGCAGAGCAGGTTCAGCCGTGGCCCAGTGCCAATGTCAGGTGCAGCCGTGCGGCTTCTGCAGCTCGGCCCTTGCAAGGCTGGCCGAGGCTGCATAACCTCTCCTGAAGAACAAAGTGCCACCTTTTCTGTCAGCTTCTCAGTCATGGCAGGGAATACGGGGACATGCATGTGCAATTCAAGCTCCCAGGTAACTTCCTTCTCTTTGGAAGAGCTTGACTGAATGCTCGGATTTGTAGCATGAGGACACTGCAAGGTGGGCTCAGGCTTCCGTGTTTACGTGGCTGGAGGAGACAGGAGATCTTGATGCAAAAAGCTTCCAGAACATGTGGTCTAAGTGTACAAAAAAAAGGGAAGGGTTTCTTGAATGTTTTCCTGCTGTGAATTACTCTTAGGCTTTCACTCCTACAGAGGCTGCCGAGTGTTTCATTGATAACTGAAGACACTTCTCCCATCCAAAAGGAATATTAATAGCACGCACGTGTGTTTGCATGTCTGTGTATTGAGTTGCCTTGGAAACAGGGAGAGAAAGCGCCATGAACCAGGACATGATTTCCATTTAAGGAACACTTGTGCTATTGTAAAACCACACACTAAAATAATCAAATTCATTCATCCACTCTGTGAGGATCTTGCTACAGGGAGCAGCCCGAGAATGTGGATCCCATGTAAAGATGATAGAAAGCCACTTGACTTTGGGTTTGAGCATATTGTTGAACAAATGAGTTGACATTGGTGAAGTTGCTAAAAAGGTGGGGAAAAAAAAATATATGCAAGTTATACAAAACCTTGGCAATGCTCCAGGGGTACATTAAAGTCACTAAGATAGGAAAGAGGCCTTGAGTGTTCACATTGCAGAACAAAGCAGACAATTTTACCTTATGTGTAAGAACAGCTGTTTCAGCATATTGCCCTCAAAGACAGTATGTTGAAACAGCTGTCCAAGTGTTTTGGAGGTTAATCTACTCAATTAATCATTGTGTATTTTTTTTTTCCATGTATAATAATGTTTGAACTGTTCCTTGTGGGCACGTGAACAAAATATCAAATATAAAGTTTTAGTCATCAGTGAAGTGCCTGTCAGAACACTTCGTGAGAAAAATTTTGCCTTCAAAGTGACACTGGGTCTTGGAGACATAAATAGGTGCTTCCCTTGGGGAAGCTGGAAGTCACACAATGTCCCCCTTCCCGTGGTGCCGCAGAGATGAGGACGAGATGTACAATTAACACACGTGTGGTTGTTGCAATACTCAAAAATTATCTTCAGTGAGGCTTTGCCCTGGAGAGAGGTGTGTTCTCGGGTGTGTTGTGCTCTGAAAATCAGGCACACACCAGAAGGCTACTTCTCCCACCTCAGCTGCAGTAATTTTGCAGTGTTTTATGAATGAAATCCTAAAACCTCGCACATTTTCTGCATATTCACTGCCACTGAACTGCAGACAGGCACTGTCAGAAAAATCCTCTGGCAATCCACTTGACCATAAATAAATAAGATCTAAACATATTCCCAACCTTTCTAAATATCACTGCACATGTTAAAGTAGCAAAATCTTTATATATCATATCCCAGTCCACCTTTCATGTCAAGGTTTTTTCAGTCAAATGTAGGGTTCGTGGCTTTGTTTACCCCAAGAGACCATGCAGAGTAAGTGGGGAGAGCTATCACAAAAGTTGGTGAAGTACAGACTATAAGAGCTACACACAGCTATGCTTAATGGAGTCTGAAGTCTTTTCCTCTGCCCTAATTTTCCCAGATTATAGGTTTATTCCCTCTGGACTCAATAGCAATGCATGCTGGAATGAGGCTTTTCAGATTGAAACTCTGGTTTTGAGACTCTTGTCCAAGAAAGGAGAAAATTAAAATGAACCAAACCAGACCAGAAATGCTGCTGTAGAGAAGGAAGCTGCTGCCAGCTGGGGCTGCCTCCTGAGATGCTCCTGCTCAGCACGTCCAAGGCTGGATCTGTCTCAGGCTGTTGTTGTTTCTCAGCCTCATCAGTGACACAGCCTGACATTACCTGGCCAGGAACCATCATCTCCCCCTCCACTCCTGTCACAACTTGTCTTTAGGAAGAAGTAAAGTTGCAGTTTTATTCCAGGTTGTTCTCTGTAATTGCTTTTGTCAGATTGCATTGGATATGTGTACCAGAATTAATTGCAACACTGCTGGGAGAAAAATCCCCAACTAAATCAACAACAACTTGCACAATTGCCTTCATTAACAAAGAGAAAGAAAAACAGCATTAAGGTGCCAGGCACCGATGCATTTGAGAGAGTGTAACTGGTGGGCAGGTAGCTGAATGTCAGGGTCATTTAACAAAAGAAATTAAAAACACATAGAAAGGTGTGTTTGATGTAGTTACTGTGGTCCTGGGACTTCAGAAGCTGGGCCCTGATTGACCACTTTGTATCATATTGGCCATGAAAAGAATAAACATCTGTCCTTCAGAGCAAACTTGCGATAACACAAGAGAATGCAAAAGGCAACTTTTGATTACCCTTTTTTTCCTTTTCTAGAGAGGCCTCCTGGCAATAATTTTTGGGCTTTAGGAAAATTCTTGCATCACAACAAAGGAACAAAAATATACAGAAACACATATTTTGTTTCAAGATCCAATTTATCCATTGTCAGATCATTCCTGTTGCCTAGAAAAATTGGAAATGCAGTAGTTTAAAAGAGATACTTTAATCACCATGTTTAACTTGATTTAGGTAAGAACCTCCCTTTTTGGAGGAACACTTTGAAAACAAACTGTAGGAAGGACTGCCCCACATCTGTGCAGCCCGAGGGAGATGTCACCAGGAAGGGAGAGCGTGGCTCAATATTTCAAGGCGGAGGAAAAGAAGGAAAAAAAGCCAAAGTTATAAGAAGTGGAAGGCGAAGAGAGCTTGCTCTTTTCTGTGTGGTAATTGTACAGGGGTGCTTTCAACTGAAAGCACTTTGCAGCTGGAATTTTGTGTCACGTTTATGAAGGCCTTTAAGTGCAGCACTTTTTCTGCCTTCGTCAATTCTTTGCTAAAATTATGTGTCAAAATGCCAGAGAACCATATCTTTTCTTTAGCCGTGTTTTCTGCAAAAAGTATCTTCCCTTTTATTCGTCTGTCCATTTAGCAGGAGCAATGACTGTGCAGGGAGGGGACCCCATCAGCTGCAGGACAAGAAAGAGTATGGCCTTAGACCTGGCCTTCCTCCCACCTTGCAGCAGTAAACAATTTGGAATTGGTACTGAAAAAGAAGAAATAAATATATTATCATTTGAAAGTCTGCCAATTTTTAGAGGAAAACTATAGAATGAATGGTTAACACAGCCAATTTTGAGGGAGATAAATTTCCTTAATGGAGGCGAATAGCAAATATTCATTCTATTTGAACAGTCCTGCAGTGGTGACCTGATTTCTCTCTGCACCTCAGGGTGTGGATTTTTGTGTGTCACATTAGGGAAAATGGCAGAAAATGGGAGACGTTTTCCTTCACTTAGTTCCTGTAGATGAGTCCTTCGACACAAATTGGGTAATTCTCTTTCTTCCTCTCTTGCTGTACTTAGTTTATCTTTCTGGAAGATCGGTGCTTTTCCCACTTCTCATAATGGAACAGGTTCTAAAGAAATAGATTGTAAAGTTTGAATTTAAATAATGTCTTAATGACTTCTAAAGGCTAATTATGAAGACAATACATTGGAAGAGAAGATAGAAGTCTCTTTTCCCTTTCCTGCTGTCCTTCAATGTCTTTTGTTGAGACGGCAAACCCAGTCAGCCACTATTTCATATATTTTACAAACAGTTCAAAATGAAAAAATTTAAAACTTCCTTGGAGCCCCTGCCTGGACTGGGTTTGGTGCCAAGGGGTAAGAACAAGGGACTATTGTTAAAACTCTTTATCAAGGAACTGTGCTGTGATTTTGCTACATACTTCCTTTCATGGAATAACAAGTGGAGGACCTTTGTCTGTTTACAGAATACTTCTATCGAAAACCAATAATACTGTCACTTTATATTCCTGAGAAACATTAATGTCATCCCCCTTGCCTACTGTTGTCTTGCCCCATTTCAAACCACCTGTGAGATGACAATGGGAGCCCCCTCCAAGTGGAACATTTTGCAATAGTTTCATATTAGGAGATATTCTGTGATTTTCCTCTTGAATGCATTCAGCTGTCAGTGGCATTGTATGCTAATATGCCATTATCATTTTCCACTTAGGAAGGGTGGGAAGTAAAACTGTTTTTCTTCCTTTCTTTTCATCAGTTCCTGGTTGCTGTCTTTGTAGCTCTCTGTATTTCCTTGCAGCCACTGATACTTGTTTTGCTGCACAGCTGAATTTCAGTGAACCAGCCACTAAAATCACCATTTGAGAATTGGCACGCTCAGCATTTACTTGTTATGCAAAAAGGACGTGTAATAGGAAAGATGTGGAAATTGGTATTTAAACTGCACAGCACCAACAGCCTGAAGACAGCAAGTTTGCGTGTAAGCACAGAAAAAGCATGGACCTGGGACACAGGGAGTATGGATTTGTCACTGGCCTGGTGGGATTTCTTCTGCCTCAGTTACTTTAGATGTATAATGAAAATAACTGTCCTGTTGTTTGTCTCTTTGACAGAGCTGAGAATTGGTTTTGAAGCATTGTGGAAAGACTAGATGCTATAAGGACTAGTTTAAATAAATCATTCTATATCTAATTCTTAGAACAGATGAAAGAGAGATGGAAAAAGATGAAAAATTCAATAGTTTGATGCTGATTTCACAGCACTTTTACATTTCTGTAACTACATGGTCTTTATTATAGTTACTATCTCCAGCCCGTCTTGTTTTTTTCCCTTTCTCACAGATTCTTAACACATTCTTTCATTTGAGGGACTGTGTTTCCTAAAAGCTGATGGATTCTGGAAAAATATTGATGTTCTGACAGCAGTATCTCAGCTTTTGAAACACAGATGATATTGTCCTAGTCTGCAGGAAATAAATACACTGCACAAGAGTTCACTGGGAAATTCAATCATGAAAACAAAAAAGGGATTTCATTTTGAACTTGAATAAAAAAGAGGTCGTTCTTTATAAAAGTTGAGCAGGAAAAGAAATAATCAGACATCGGGGCATGTCAGAACAAGGCAGCACGTCACACAAGGTGAACAGACTGACAAATTAAAGTGCAGAACAAAATTCAAGCCAAGAAGAAGCAGAGGAAGGAAGTAAAAAACCTCCAGTATTTCTTAGATCAGTCAGAAAACTCTCAAAAACTCACCTCAAATAAATCAATGTTCTGATTTGACCAAAAATCTCATTTTTTAATTTAGTTTCTTTTCCAAAGAAAATATTCTCAAAGGTGTTTCCTTTATACTTCTTGATTTTTGTCGAGAAACCTGTTTGTTTTCTCCTAGCCAAAAGAGTTCCCAGGCAGTTCTAAACGCAGACAGGTGAGATCTTCTCTAGTGCTTGTATGAGTAGAAGCTAAATGTTGAAGACTTGAAAGGCAGCACTTCGTTTGAGTGGAGTGGCAGTGCAAGGATGAGCAATGTACAGTTGATGGATGCTCCCAAAATCGGTGAATAAAACAACAGAAAGCTCCGAGTGTGTAAGGATAGAAAAGGCTGATGCCTGGCCTGGCTACAGATGTGTTGTCCTTCTTATTTTCCCTGCCTCCAATACAGCAGTAGGCAACTCTGTGAAGTGAAGTAGGCAAAAGGCACAGGTGCATCCTCTGTGAGTCTGTGTCACTGTGGGGATCGTGCAGGGCTACAAAAATTGTTGGGAGCACCCAACTCCGAGGAGTGAAGAAGCCAGCAGCAGTGTGTAGTTACTGAGTGTTTATGATTTTGACAGCAGGAAGGGATAGAGTTTCTCTCCCCTGATTCTTGACGTCAAGTGCAAAGAGACATCTGAGCCCTTTAACAGGCAGTGGAGAGAGATAAATCTTCCAAAGTGTCTCTTGTGCCATGGACTGGCAGGGAATGAATCTGAATCACGCACTGCAGGCACTTTGGCGGGGGAATCCTGTGTGAGGAGAGCACAGAGCGGAACCAGCCTGATCCACAGCCTGTGCTGCCTGAAGAGCCAGTCCTGCAGGGGGCTGTGTGTACTTTACAGCTGAGAGAAGTCCACTGCAAACCCGTGAAATTACTTAAATAGGTAAAAATAAGTAAGTACGGCAGTCTGGTCCTGACAGATAAGACAGCCCGTCTTCAGGAATAAAATATAGTAATTCTTTGGGTAAGGCACAGGTCTTTCCTGCCAGATCCATGTTCTTCAGAAAACGAAATCCTCCTTTTGCAGGACAATGAATGTGAGCACCTCACAGAACTCTGCTGAAGTTTAAACTCCATAATGCACTTCTCAAATAGAGTTAATATGCATCTAGCTCTGTCCAGGACTTACGCCAGCATTTGAACTATGCTGAGGGAGAAAATATAAAATCCATTTCTTCTGAACCTCTTGTCTAGGGAATGCTGGACAACTGTCTCCTATCAGGAGATCTCAGAGGATTTTGCACGGTGTTATGGTCTCTTTCCCGTGGATCTTTTTCTGCTCACAAATAAGTTCTTTTCCTAAGCCTTAGCCACTCTGAACGGGTGAATGAAACAAGTCCCTGTGTCCAAAGCAGGGGAGAACCCACACTCCCTTCGTGATGATGCTCCTGCAACATGTTGGGAAGCGGTGTAGACATGCTGTAATTAATTTGTGCATTCTTCTATAGCATTAAACAGCTGTTATTACAGAAGGACGTGGATTTCTGCCCAGGTAGAGCTCATGGTAGAAGATGAGCACACAGATTGCGGCGGGAAACTCATGTGATCTGCAACCTTATGTTTCAGTGTCTGTAGTTTTGCTCTTGTGAAACTGAAGCTTTTTCAAGCCAGTGAGGTGACAGCTCTCCCATTACAGCAGTGCCATAGAATTCCCTCTAGAAAACCCTCCCTCCAACTGGCTCCCAAAGAAATTGTCAAGACCAGGAAAATATTTAGAGAAGTTTGAAAGAAACTTTTCAAAATGGTCATCCCCAAAGTCATTAAATATTATTAAGCCTGTGGGACAAAGATACAGAGCCAGAAAATTATATCTTTAACTACTGCTGGTGCTCAAGTGGATCCGATAATTATGTTCCATGGCAAAGCATGGCCTCCTTAGACTTCTCTGTGGAAAACAAAATGCCTTTGAGGAATGCTCATATTAATTATTTCATGGCCATTTGAAAACAATCATTAGTGTGTCAGTTTGTACTGAGGCTCGCTGCTCTTGAGTAGACAACTCTACCCATTTTGTGTCCACTTGCATGCAGGGGGATATTGTTGATTTCATTTGGAGGTGACTCACAATTTTAGTAAGTCAGAACATGATTATGTTTTTCTGGAATAGAAAGGGAAAAAACCAATATCTTTAAATGATCTGTGAAATTCAAAACACGCTTTAAAATGGTTCCCAATCATCCACTGTTGAGAAGAGCTGGCTTGAGTCTGTCAGGAGAATGTTCAGATCCTGCTCAGATTTCTAAACACAGCATAAATTCCAGTGTGAATGACTGGCAGAGTTTGCCAGACTTTTAGGCTGACTTTAGGCCCTCTATTTCTTGGTGTACTAAAAGGTCCTGAAACACAAGGCAGGAGCTCTTGGTGTCTGTTCTCTGTGCAGACAACTAAAATCTGGTACATAATAGTTGCTCTCCAGCTCCTCCAACCTCAGGTGTGCACTTCAGAGCAATGGTGTCACACAGCAGGTTTGGACATAATGTGCTGAGGTGAAATAACACGAGCCCAGCCTCAGGAAAGGGCTTTTGCTCCCGCAGAAGGCACTGGTACTTAGCTGAGACAGAGGAGACTGCCTGACAGGTTGCAATTACTTCTGCCAAGTGCACCAGGCTGTGTTCTGAACCTTTGCTTAATGGGGGCAGATCTGTTCTGAGTTATGACAAAAAAAAGCCCAAACTGCCTCAGGTCACAGATATGACAGTCGCCGTGCGTCTAATCAGGTTTCACCTGCAGCAGCAGGTTTTGCTTATTCATCCTACATAAACCTCAAAATGAGCTGAATTGCCTGCATAAAAAAACATGAAATGGAATCAATCTCAGCTTCAGTTTCCATGAACTCCAAGGCAGAATTACCACTCCAGCTGCCTGCGTGTGCCAGGTACACTCAGCTCAGGCAAGAGCTTCCTTCAGTGTCTCTATGGCAAAAAGACAAGTTACGAAATCAGACTCTGCTTTGGAGTCTCTGGTTCATGCTTTTTGTGCTATAGCAAATTGTTTTTGCGGCACTGATACATATCTAGAATAATATCCAATTAGGCTGATGGTTGCTGCTTACATTGTTCAGTAAGAACCAGTGATTAGGAACCTCTGTGTATGGTTCAATCTGCATTAATTTCTCCTGCAGAATACGTGCACCTGCCTGTTCTTCCTTTGGGATCCCCATAGGAAATAAAGCTATTGAGCAGGTAAACAAAGGAGATAAAGGATGGCCTTTAACTTGGACACGGTAGCCTGCAGTATTTGTGATTGTCCATCTGTCATAGCTGAACCCTCCTAGCAGTGATATGCCAAGAAAGAGGCTGGAATGAGGAAACAGAGACAGAGGAATGTTGGAGGGGAGTGGGAATTACCTTCTAGCAACACACATGTTTGTCAGGGCAGGGGGACTTGTGCTGACATGGGAAAACTTGGTAAATTGTTGATTCCACAAGTGGCTCCACTGAAATGATGCTGGCAAAGTAGGGAAGTAGCTGTACTTCGGCCCTTTATGAGGAGGGAAGGAAGGAAAGGAAATGAAGAAGGAAAAAGGGTCAAAGGATGCCATCTCGTTGCAAGGTTGTTTATGTTTTCTAATGTTTCATAAACACATAATCCCAGTTGTTTGTTCTCACCTTTGGGTGATAAAATGGTATATCTTACCTGATATAATGGTGGAAAATATAGATAGTTTTCTCACACCCAGGCTTCATTAATATGTATAGGAAACCTAAAATGGTATTCAGCCACAAGGGGGGAAAAGTACAGAATTGCTGTGGATTATAATAATTTCAGCAAAGCATCTAATTTATATATTAAGCTTGCTTAATGGATTTATATTGCCTTACTCTTTGATCTGAAGAAAAAGGTGATGAATAATTTATCAAATATAAAAACCTCCCCTAGCCCAGCCCACACGTCACAACCTGCCCTGTAATTTACATTTTTTAAGAGATGCCGTTTCCAGGCAGAAGAAGTGGTTCCTAAAGACTCCTTCTAATATTACAAATGTATTTTCGTGAGCTACACTCTGGGGAAAGAAATAATAATGAAGGAATGCAATTCTACAGACAAATGTTCCAGCTCTCTGCCTTCTTCACTAAAGACAGTCATTTCAGCTAAATGCCAGAAGGCATTTAGCTGTAGCATTTGTCAGTGGAATAGGGTTGGCTTTAGGTTTCCCTCCTGATTTACAATTGAGTGCTTATTGGGTTTAGTGTACTGTAGCATGTTTTGTTAACCTCTAGAAAAACACAGGCAGCTCGTGCATTAATCACAAGGATGATATCTGTCACGGTAACCTGGGCTGCTGTGGTTCTTCTGCGCCTGCCAGACTTTGTGGGAAGGATGCTGGCTGCTCCCATAGGGGTAGGAATCATGCACTGGGGCCGAGGTAACCTGGGCCCAGCTGCTGGCTCCTGGGATGCTTTCTTGTGAGAGGTGTAATCTATTACTCCATGTCCTTATTTTTCAACCAAAAGAGGGTGAAAAATCTGTATCCTGTCATCTAATGGCTGGGTGAGCTGCCACAGAGCCACCTGCCTAAGGAGGATTTAGGTCACCGTGGTGTTGTTTAAAGCATAATTATTTGGAACTTTGTGCCTGGAGTTCCTAATTTGATTTCTGTCTTCCTACTGGAGTCATTCCTCAGTAACCCCTGCTGCTGGCCACATCCACAGGTAACAGCAGTGTTTGCAGTCAGGGCTCTATCATGACTCCTGACACGTGTCCCATTCGCTTTCCCCCCCTCATTTGTCCAAAACAACCAGTTGTCAAACATTTACTACGGCTGTGTGCAGCATTTATTCATATTTAAATAAAGCCATTATCCTGGCCTTGAGTTTCAGTAGTTTTCAGCTCTTCCTCTTGAGTATTTCTCTCAGTAGTGCCATCTAATCAGCTTTAGGTTTTAATTAAACAGCTGTCATTTGCTTCCTAGTTCTGTTGCGACCTGATGTTGTATTAAATTTTAATTTAGCCTAGGCTGCATAAGAAGTAGATTCCTTCAGACAACAAAGAAATGCTATTAGCAGGTTACAGTTGTAATTAAGAAGAGCTCTGCTGAAGTGCTAATGCATTCAGGTACAGAGAGCTGGAGATAAACACGCACATTATTATTATTCAGGGATGGAGTCTGTGATAGCAATGTGTAGCTTCCACCCAGGCTGCTGAGCTGAAGGTTTTGGTCAAGATCTGGCAGCTGAAACCCTCAACAAAAGAAATGGGAAAGGATTCCCAGTTTTTCACCTGGGACCTCGCAGTGTTTACAGTTAGAGGTTTGTGCTGGTAGTCCCGGGGTGTTCCAGGTTTTTCTCTTAGGCTGTGCCTAAGAAGGACCTACCTGTGTAAACCAACACACTGACCTCTCTCTACATTTCCGATGCTGTTAGTAACAACCAGCACAGGTATCTAAAGTTTAGTAGCTTTTTTTTCTGCAGTAAACCCTACCATGGAAGTATAAACCAAGCCTAACAGAATTTAGATGAAATGCTATTACTTGTTGAAGAAACACTAAAAGTCTGTTTATAAATCTAATGGACAGTCAATTAGTTCATATTTCTTCCCCAGAGGAAATATATTTTTTCAGTCTATAAATAGCCAGCTCTTAAAAAGGTCTTTACACAGCCTATTATACTTGTGTAACACTCACTCCAGGCACCAGGCATCTGAAATATTGATTTCTCTGCTGGAATCGCTTGCCAGTGAAGTGCAGGCTTTGTAAGGCAGCACCAGCTAATTAGCACAGGTGGTCCCTGTATGTGCTGGGGGGGAGAGAAGGTTCAGGACAGTTCTGGTGCTTGTGCTGGTCTCATGCTCATCTTCACTGAGAGTTTATGAAAGGAATGCAAATACCTTTATAAACTTTGCGCTATCCTTCAGTGCATCAAAGCCTTACTTCAGCTTTGGTAGCTAAACAGCACTTGGAGTTCAAAGGAGGCTGGAGGTTTTGTTTGTGCTTTGTCACACATGATGGTCAACACCCAGGTGATGGAATGGACAGTGCAAGAAGCAAAGGAGAAATTAGATCAGGCCTGTTGAGAACCTGGTTCCAAGTCCACTGAAGTCCAAAGAATCCTTTAATCTGTGGCTGGGTAGTGCTTTGGATCAGGCTGTGATTGCATACAAGTGCTGCCTCTTGACCTGCAGGAGTTCAGAGCTGTGCTAACAGAGGGTTTGGAAGCAGAATTCGTGGTGTGCTCATTGTTTGTGTCCTTGGCCAAAATAGTGTTTCCCCAGAGGCACTGAAGGCAACTATCAGTTGTTGGAGAATGTTGGAGAACTGCTTCTTGAGAGTCTTTTGACACAGCACCACCATGCCTTCATCAAATACCTGGCATATGTTCGTGTTGGATTGATGGCTTAGGATATATGGGATATTTGCAGTGTTGAAATCTAACTCCCTTTTCTCTGACTTGTGGATGAATTACCTTCACTTTCTCTTTGTCTGCCTTATCCAACCTTTTTCCACCTGAGGTGTCTCTAAGTGTTTTCTTTCACCTGGCAATGCATTTCCTTCTTAGCTCTGTTCAAATCGCAGTCTTTGTAAAGGATTTTCAGTTGTTTTTTCACACTTCCACTTCTGTCACATACTTCTCTCTTTGCCAGTGTCCCTCTCTCATGGATGGCAGCTGGTTATAAGTGAGCCCATTCAGCATAAACCAAAACTAGACAGTCATTTACTGTGTAAAACATCTGGTTTGTGCCTCGCAGAGAACAGAACAAAGGCATTGCACTCTTTTCATGAGGTGTTATTCAGAAAAGCATCTCTGCTCAGGATGGCTCTTAAATCACATTGAAGTCTAAGTGTCAAGCTGAGCACGTCCTCTTAGTGCTGTTCTGATCAGAAATGGACTCGAGTGTGTGCCTGATGCTTTTCTGGGACAGGGCTGCCCATAAACATCTAGCAGACTCTACAAGTTAGCTGGCACTGGTGTTATCAGTACTTCAGCTCATTTAATTCAGGGCCCTTTTTGTAGAAGTTTCCGAATATTGATTAATAATACATCTTAGTTGCAAGTATTTATTGGTCCTCTCCAGCTGTCCTTAGCTTGTGGTCAATGCCCATTATTCTCTATCAATCTAGCCAGCAGCCAGAGCAAATGATAGTGAATATATCTCCTTATGCAAGCTGCCATCAAATTTTTCACTAAAATCCATTTCTTCTTCCACCAATTCTAATAATGGAATTTAAAGTTAGATTAGTTTGAAGCAACTTTTTATTTTCCTCCCCCCCCCAAGCTGGCAAGCAATTAGTTTTATGGAAGTTGAAAAATGAGAAGCGGATTGATTCAAAGCAGAATTTCCTACTGCAGGCTTTTTGAGACGGCTGGGATGAATCCCTCTGAAATCCCAGATCATTCCTTGCCCTGCATGTGTGTCAAGTTTTGGGCTGGCAGTAAGCACTGCTTATGCAGGGACCAGCAGCTCCACAGGCATTGGGAGCCTCTTCCCCTCCAGTCTGTACCTGCTTATGCAAGGCAGGGGCCTCTGAAGCAACTCATTTGGAGTAATTAATCAAACTGCAGCCATACTGAGGCGCAGAGGAAGGCTGTGTTAATGGAGTCATTAGAGTGCCAGCACTGTGAATTCATCAGGATGAGAGATAAATGTGGTTGAGCATCTCTAGGTGGGATTTTGATGGGGAAAGATTAAAAAAATTGTGTATGGATGCATAGTTTTTCTCCTCATGTATTTATGGAAATAAATGGTCAACTCATAAGATTGATAGCTGGAACAGTAAGGAAGAAATGCTGTTGTTGTAATGCTTGATAATCACCTCCCAAATCACTGGCATGGTTTGGGGCAAAGGAGTGGGAGGAGTTGCTGATGCCCTGCAGATCCCACTGAACAGTGCTGTGCTTCTGCCTTAGTGCCTCGTAGCCTTACAGTTTCCACTGCCACGGCAGCCAAACCTGTAAATGGGCTCAAAAAGAGTAAATTCGTGTTTGTCTAAACCAGAACTTGGTGGTCCAGGTGCAACTTATGGCTTAGAAAGTTGCTAAACCATTGACTGCAGGGAGCTCGAAGGTGTGTGCAGGGGAGGGTCCCACCCCCGCACCTGTGGCTGTCAGGACCCCCGTGACGTTCTGGTGGTTCTGTGCTTTTCTAACGCCCATGCTGTGTTTGTGTGCACACAGGACACAGAGGTCCTCAACACAGCCATCCTCACGGGCAGGATGGTGTCTGTTCCAGTCAAGGTTGTTGCTGTGCAGGAGGACGGATCCGTGGTCGACGTCTCGGACTCCACCGAGTGCAAATCCGCCGACGAAGACGTCATAAAGGTGAGGCACCCACACGAGGTGGAGAACAGGGCGTACAGCCCTTGCTCCTCCAGCACCACCGCGCTGGGACCTCGCCCACACTTGGGATTTTCCACCAACTTCCTGTCGTACAGTGCTGGCTGCTGGCTGGCACCCGCGGTGTGATGGGGAGGGTGCTCTCCAGAGGTTGTGCAGGGCCAGCACACTCCCACTGCTGACGCAAAGCTGGTTGTGCTGGTCTGTTCCGTGTGGGAGAAAGGGCCAGGGACACTGAAAGAGTTGTCCCAGTCTTTCTTTGCTGGCCAGCCAGTGCTGATGAGAAAGAAGATGTTGCTGATATACCACACTTAGGAAGATCAGCCCCTTCCAGGGGGGGTCTTTGTTCTTGTGTGGCTTTTCTGTGTCCATCATTCCACAGCAATAATGCAAGATATTGGGACGGAGTGTGGGAAGGTTTCCTTCATGATTCTGGCTGCATCACCTGCTTCCAGTCAAGAGTTTCTTATCATTAAAGATACTGAACTGTACCAAAATATGGAGGAGTGTGACAGGAATAGAAAATAAAACCCAAAATTCTCAAAATGAGAGCTGTAGGATTTTAAAAAATGTTGTGCTTTGTTTTTTTTTTTTTTTAATATTTATTTTTTTAATATTATGTNACTGAACTGTACCAAAATAGGGAGGAGTGTGACAGTAATAGAAAATAAAACCCAAAATTCTCAAAATGAGAGCTGTAGGATTTTAAAAAATGTTGTGCTTTGTTTTAGTTTTTTTCTTTTTTAATATTATGTTCAACCGGTTCTGTCTCCCTGACAATGTGATGAAAATTGTGTTGATGTGACTTTATCAAGACTCTGACTGCCTGATTTCTGACACCATTGCATGGCTTTCAGCTTTTAGCTCATTGTTATTTTTAGGCATAAAAGAGGTGCTTTTGAATATCTTTAATAGATTAATTTGTTTTATTGTGTGGTTTGGGTGTGTTCTTGTTTTAAATGAATTTAAAAATTGACTACAGACCATTCTGTATAGGGTGGGGTTTTTTGGTCTTATTTATTAGTTCTATATTTTCCCTTACGTATCAGATAGGGAAAGAAAAAATCCCATTTTGTTTTTCTGGAAACCAAATTTCTTTGAAGGTCCTTACCAGTGGAACATAGATTAATATCTTTGTTTATGACTAACTTAATTAATTGTCAAAGGAACAGACTGCCTTGATAAATGTTACTATTCTTTTTTTTTCCTGTGTAACATACAGCTATTATCTGATTATTGGCTATTATTTATCAGTTGATAAATATGAAAAATTCATTGTTCATATGATAACCTCAAACAACAAGTTATATATCATCAACATATTGTTGAGACTCTCTTCTTTTTGCCCTTCAGAATAACAGATCCAGATCTAAAAGACGGTGTGTGGAGACCTTTTGCTTCTATTAATTGAGTTTGTAGTATCTCTAGGACTTGCTGTAGTTTGAGAATACTGGACTGAACCAGATAGGATTTGCATTGTAATTTATTTTTTGTCTTTTGGTAGTAACTAAGTTGATATAAATCAGGTCTCCATTTGACTGCTTTATGAAATTATTTGGGTTTCAAATCACTGACAGTAGACAATGCCTCTGGGACCCTTTCCCAGACCTGGTACCTGTCTAATATTTTGACATAATGAACAAAACCAAGAGGTCTCAATGTGGTCTTCACTGAGTTCATATTGCCTCATCCTGGTGATATAAACTGGGAGTAATGTTGTTTTTGTGAATATTGCAGCATACTTGCATGATTTCAGTCACAAATTACTGCGAGGGGCTCTCAGACTGAATGCTGTTCAGGCATAATTTTTTAACTGCAAATATATGTATTGGTTGCAAGATTGAATCCATAACAATTAATTAGCTGAGTTAAAATTTAGTACAGAGTTTACACGCCTATATTTTTTCAGAAAAATGCATATTCCCTTTACAAGCCCCTTTGGTAAAGTCAATATTGACTTTGCTTCTGAATTTGTGTTGCCTTTTCTATATAGGTTGTACTGCTAAACCCTCTAATCAGAGTTGTCAGGCATTTTGGATCTAATTACCTAATCTTAAGCTTCTTTTCACTGTTAATTCTGCCTTTATTGTTTCTTTGTAATTGGAGACATATTCATATTCTTTTGGGCAGAATAGAGTGTTGCATTCTTAACCTTTTATTTCTGTTTAATAGCTAATGATTTAATAGGCAATTAATGAGATAATTCTTTGATCACTGCTCTAACATCATTATTTTCAATTAAGACACAATGAATTGAAGCTAGATTAAAGAAAAACAGACTTTTGCCCAGGTTGTTATGTACTTATACAAAATGTGTTTCTCTGGGCAGCTACCTCGGTACCACCTGATACTGCTGAGAGATGGGCAAGCAGATAAGAGATGTACAAGTGATTTATTTGTATGCAAGAGGTGTGGATCCTCCCCATTCTGAGCCATATATTCCCTCAGCCTAACAGTTTAATAGCTTCTCAAGGAGAGAATATTTCAGTCCTCTTTTTTTCAAAGCCTACCTAATTAGTGGTAAATATAATGAAACACACCCACTTCTGTTTGACCTTGCATTTTTTGACCTTAGCACGATATGATCCTCAAAGGATTCTCACAGGTAAACTTGTTTTAGTTCATCTCCAATCCCTGATTCCTACAACTGGACATGGGTCTTAATACTGACCAACCACTCCATTCCCTCTAAAATATTTTGATGGAAACATTGCTGTAAGTCAATGAAAGTCTTATGCTTATTCCATTATTTAAAAGGAACATTTAATGCTGTTGGCATTTGAGGGAAAAGATTGGCTTTATGATTAAGGCACTGAAATGCTTCTCAGCATTAATTTCCATATCTCTTGCTGATTTCCTGTGTAACTGTGGGTAAATCACTCATTCCCCTTGGAATCTTGTTTCCTTATCAGCTAGCAGGCAGAGAAATACATCCTTTTCCCATCCTCCACCTGCATGATGTAGTTTCTGAAGTTTCTGTTGACTCTGAATGAACAAAATCCTTATCTTCTCTAGAATTTCAGTGGTCTTCTGCCACAGACTCACTGGAAAGTCTTCTCTCCCAGTGCCCTGCTTTTCCTGGAAACCATAAAGAAATAAATCAGGTTGTGAAGCTGAAAATAAAGAAATGGTGGAAACCTGACACAAGTTCATTACAGGTTTATTACGGAAGGAAATCTAACCTGAGGGGCTTTGGCATGGTCAGTCTTTAGGCAGAAGCTCCACGCAAGGTTCATGCACTCCTCTTTCCTCCCTGTGAAAGTGCTTTTAGAAGTCTGAACAGTAATTTCACATGAAGGAAAATTCTGAAAACATCGTAGTTTCATGGTAGTTGTAAACATCACTATCAGCATCAAGGGAAGAAACTCTAATGAGGACAGCTTCTTAGTCCAAATGTTTATCTCAGTAGTGTTCAAATGAAAGCGAGACAGCTGCCCAATTAATTCATTTTTAGTCATCTTTTCATGTCCTTTACAAGTTATGCAGAGAGTGACTGATTGTTCCAATTCATCTCTGCAGTCACTCAAACAGCTTCCATGGGGTTGCACCATGGACTCATTTAGCCTAATTTTTTTGTAGGAGAAAGGGCCCTCAGTTGGACCGAAGGGAGTCAGAGGGTCTCACCCTGCCCATTTCTGCCCACACATGAATGGCAGTAGAAACAGGCTCCCTGTGCCCAGCAGAGCCACACACTGAGAACAGTGGTGTTCAATAATATCCTGTGAACTCCATCTGTGCCAGAATGTACCTTTCTTGTTATCTTGCTAGAGGAAAGCTCTTCAATGAATTATTTTTCACCTTTTCATAATTTTCTGTCTAATTATAATCAAAGGAAAACTCAAACCATTCCTGCCCTCTGCTTTTCTAACACAAACCTTATCTTGAACTCTCCATAATTAATGGTAAAACAATAGAAGACCTAATTTTTCTGGCAGCAGCCAGCCAGGCTTTATCTAATGTGCAGTAAAAACAGTGTAACAAAGGCAGGAAAGGTAATAGCTGAAATAGATTGTT
Source organism: Atrichornis clamosus (assembly GCA_013400975.1). Lineage (NCBI taxonomy): Eukaryota > Metazoa > Chordata > Aves > Passeriformes > Menuridae > Atrichornis > Atrichornis clamosus. Next base: position 308,878 of record WBMZ01007014.1, on the reverse strand, counting down.
TCTGAGGAGAGTTCTTCCCTCTTCCAGACAAAAAGCAGAGGAGTGACTGAGGACCTTATCCAACAGCCCTGGGCACAGTGATCTCCAACCCCAGCACAACAGCAGCTAGAAGGAACCACGGGGAAAAAACAAACAGGGAAATGGAGGGATACTGAGCTTCTCCAGTTTAGATGATACTGAATTTTTGGGAACAATTCCTTGCTGCAGACTCACAGCACATTGTGAGGACAATTTACAGAAAGAAGGCCTGCCTGGAGTCATTAAATACAAGTATTTATGCAGCAGCTCTGAAAACAAAGCCAGAGCTTGTAATTTGCAAGTTCTGCAGCTGCTTTGCCATTAAAATATGTGATCAAGAATGTAATGGACTTGCACATAAAGTAGACCTAATCTTGTTTCTCCATCTATCATATTTTTGAGTACCTATCACTATATTACCTAAGAGCTTTATTTTGTGGTCACTTGTGCAGAAATTAGCTCCCTCCAGGAGTCCAAACCCTTTCTGGAAGCAGTGAAAGTCCTCTCTGCTTCTTTATATGACGGATTTACTTTGGTGCCACTTGGTTTGCTGCACAATTAATTTTGAACTAGATCTTATTTTTTAAGCGATCTTTTTCTCCTGTGCTGGTGAGTGGTCCAAGATTGACAGCCCTGGAGGCTCGAGTGCCCCGGAGCAGGGGCGGGGTCGGGGCTGTGGCAGCAGCCGTGCAGCTAAAAAGCTTTTGAAGTGCGAGTGTTTAATTTGGTGAGCCTGTCTCCCTGTCCATTCTGTCCTTTTAATCTCACCTGATTAGTGCCAGTGAGTCAGCGCCATCAGCTCTGTGAAATCAGCGCTTAGCAGCCACAGGTCACCGTCAGCTTCATCCCCATCCTCGTCTGGGAGCTGGGAGGGAGCGGGCTCTGCAGGGCATGGCAAAGCCGCTGAAATAATGACTCCCCTGGCGGAGGCAAGGGGTTTGTGGCAGCGAAGCATTCCTCAGCTGAACAGAAGGGTTACTTAGGAGGTGAGGAGCTTGCTTGGGACTGAGAAGTTGTGGTTTACCTCTCTGCCTTACTGCAGACCTGCTCCCGGGAGCTGCCGTCCCTGTCTCAGCAGCGCCATGGGGATGACAGTGATACTCCTGGCCCAGGAGGATTTATTGGCAAGAAACAGTTGTCTTGTCTTAACATCTTGTCTCGTGTATCTGTAGCAGATATGCCTAAGTTGGAGCAATAATGAATTATCATTGAGCTGTTTGCAATTCATCAGACTTATAAATTAGAGCTTCTTATGATTTCTAGTTATTTTGGACAAAAATCCCATTCCCTTTGTCCCCATACAAAGTTCATCTTTATGAGTCATTAGAGATGGGCAGGAGAGTACATCAGATCTCTCTGCAATATGTCTTCTGTTGAATTAAGGATTTTGCTTTTTGTTGAAATATCAGAGGTTCTGACATCCAGGTCACCAGATTCTGCTAATTAGTTTTCTAGCTTGACAAAGTATGATCAGAACAGAGTACCACAGCCACTTACTGCATATTAAAGATTTAGCTTGAAAGGCACTCTTGTTAACACAGCAACAGGTTGAAATCTATATTGTTTTAGGATTGTGCCAAGCTAAAACTTTGTGTCTAGAATAATATTTGCACACAAACCAGCTCCATGTATAGCAATAATGATGCCAGCGAGGCAGTCTCACAAAATCACATATTGAGGAATTAATATTCTGTATACAGCACACGTTGTACACAGTTTATAGCAAAATATATGTGTGTGCCTTCCTGAAGCTATTTTTGAGCACACACAGTCTTCAAAGCCAGCTTGAGAAAGCAGTGTTTTGTCTGGGAGAAGGATACGTCGAGAACAGACCACACCGACATGTGCAATTACACAGATTTCGGCAGAGATACTTATGGTGTCTTCCAAGGCACCAGCTGCTACTTCAGAGGAGGAAAACAATTCTATGGCTTAGCATTTGGCTGCTCTGAGAGCAGAAATGCAAAGGGCAGGGATCCCAGTCCTGGGAAACAATCATTAGCTAAGCCGTGGTATTGCTTGGGATAAACCCTGACTGTTTTACACTAAGAAATGTAGAGTAAACAACTCAGTCCAGGCTCAACAAATGCAGCAATAAGTAGCTGTTGTGGGGAGAAAGTGAGAAACTTTTGGAGGCTTTTTCTGCAAATTCTGTAGGACATAAACTCTGCTTTATAAACTTTATTGTGGCTGGCTATTTAAATATCCTAATTGCAGCTTTGTGAACCTCATGATTCTGAGGCTTTTATACCTCTTGAACTATCATTCTGGCTGGGCAAATTAATTCAGATTCCCGTTGTCATCAGAACCCCTGGGGCCAAAATGTGCTCTCAGCTAAAGTCATGCGCGTGTCTGACAGGCATTGAAGTGACAGAGGTGCTACAGAGGGCAAAATTGGCTCCATGTGAAAGTTAAAACAGCCATTAGCTGTCAGCTACAGGATGAGAGAAAAGTCTTTATCTGCATCTCTCCCCTGATGTGGCAGTGGAGAGAAGTGGGACTGGGCAGCACCCGATGCTGTCTGCATGGCAGAGCATCCCATCTAACCCAGCAGTAGTGGTTTGGGCACCGTCCATGTGTGCAAAAATGTACGCACAGTGCTGAATCAACCCACAGGTGGCTCTACTGCCAGGGCACTTTGTGCTGAGGCAGCTTGGCAGTGATTTGCACTTGCAGCAACCAAACCTTTGCGTTCCCCCCACTCCACGGGTCACAGCTGGATTTTGAATGTTCTATGTTTTTGTGGTTTAACCTATCCACACCTGTGTTTTAGCAGTGTGTTCTGAGATGCATTCCCTTGGGATACATAATTGGAGTTGAAGATGGAGATGAGGAGGCTGACACGCCACCATCATTTTGAAGTGCACTTAATTTATTTGACAGAAGATGCACCTACTATTGACAGTAACCAGCTCCTTTTCTCCTCTGTGGGTGCAGGCAGTCTTTTCCTTGCTATGTTTTTAATTATTTATATTTTTGCATTCTCACTACATGGAATTGGAATTCAGAATGAAAACTAATTCTTTATAGGATCAGCAACAAGAGGAGAAATAACACATAGCTTGGCAGATCTGTGCCTTTGTACATCAGGACTGTGATGTATCTGGGATTTTGAGGGGAACGGGGAAAATCCAGCCTCAAAGAATAGTAGCTAAATGCTGGATTATTGAATCAGACAACTCATTAAATAAGGATGAAAGAACAAAGTGAAGTTATAAATGGATCTCTTTTTCCATTTGCATGAAGTGTGAAAGAATTGCACTGGGGTGTGGTTTTCCTCTTCTTCCAACTAATTACACACTCCAGTGAGAGTTCATCTTCAGTGGGAAGAGCAGCTTAAATGGTTAACTAAATGGCAGGATTTAGCATTTTGTTTTGTGTTGTCAATTCTTAAGGTCTGATTAATACTGATGGCACTGTACCAAGACATTCACTCCCACATCTAACACTTCCTTGAATTAGTGGAGTTGTTTTTGCGAGATGAGCCAGGCCATTGGAGAATGGTACAGGTATATCCTTATCAAAAATATCAGAAGTATCAAGCAGGGATTAAACTTTAAAGTTTGCATCTGTTCAACTGGAAGTTAAAATCGCCTCTGTATTTTACAGCTCTTCAGTGGGGCAGATTTGGAACTCTGTGACGCTTGGCTGGGGAATTAAGCAGCTTTCCACTGAATTCACTGTGAAAATGAATCACTTTTTTTAATATTAAGTTGTTGAATTTTACTCCTTTGATGAATTTCTCCTGAGGAAAAGCACTGGAAGTGCTCCACGATTCTGGAACAAATAGGCATCTTGCTTGTGTTCTGTTGGAGCAGTCAGCTCCCAGCGTTGGCACTGGCAATGCCATTTTCTGGAGCCCAGGGCCTGGAAACAAACAGGAGCCTCAGTCACCCCAGTGCTCCAGACAGCTGAGCAGCATTTCTGTCCTATGGTACAGCGCCAGTCACAACTGAACGGCAAAAACTTGATTTCATTTTAAAAGTGTGGTAGTTTAGGTTCAAAACCAAACATTCAGTACAAAACCAGAGTCTGTCAGCAGCGGTGAGGCAATAAAATGCTGGTGCATACAAGGCCATACCTGTAGGTACAGATATGTATAGAAATTTATATGCCCCTCTCATATATATATACAAAACCCCATGGTAACCACCACCAATATACATATAAAATAAGAGACATGAACTCTTGCAAGTGTCAGGAAGAGTCTGTAAAATGAATGTGCTCCTTATTGAAAAAGATGTGGGCATTTATTTGAGTTGCGTGCACGGATTGTTTGTGGAGTGCCGACAGTGCACTCAACCCTGCGTGAAAGTGGTGTGGACACAGTGCCTACCCTGCAGCCCTCGCAGCTGAACGAGAGTTACACAGGGCTTGCCACAATATAGACATTCTGGGAGGTAATCCTTTATTGAGTTACTTGTACAAATATCCAGTGCAGCTCAGCGGTGCGGGCATCACCCAGGGAACGGGGATGGAGACTGCCCAGCAGGACTGCCAGCAAGGGGAGTTCTTTGTTTGAGAGGCATTGTCAGGAAAGATAAGTTCCTAGCAGGAAATTCTATCTCCTGTTTATATACTTTATTTATTTGCTCTTTTCCAATTGCTGCTTCTGAGATTACTGTTAGGATTTAATTTGCAATCCCTCTCCAGTGGCTCTCAGGTTTTCTTCTGAAAACGTAAGAGAAAATCCTTAAGACACACAGTTCTTCCTCAGATCTCTTACACTCAACATTATGCACTGCAGAGCAAAATTAATGTATGCCTTTCCTTATTGTTTTCCTTTTTAATTCATTTCTTTCCATAAAGGCTCAGCAAGCACCAATTTTCCAAGTGAGTTTTTAATCGCCTGAGCTCAGCGTGATTACTGTCTTCCAATCTAGTTGCCATTTGATGCAATCAGTATTTCAGAATACAATAATCTTTTTTTTTTTTTTTTTTTTTTCCCCAAAAACTGAATGTTACACGGCCAGCTGATAACACTTGGCTGCAAAGAAACGCGGAATTCTTGCAGTGCTGTGTGAAAGAATATAACCTGTGATTGCGAGGTCTTCCCTGGCCAAGTGCATGGAGGTGATGTGAAACACTTCTGTGAGATGGGGCACAAAGAAATTTATTATTCCAATGCTAAGAGCAGAGGCAGGGGAGGCGGAGAGGGAAGGAAGGGGAAGACGGGAACGCAGCGTGCTGAAGTATTTCTTACTGCTGGAATGTTTGCTTTGAAAGGGCCTTTCAAGAGTACATGTTGCCAGGGGAGATTTTCTCTCGACATCTTTTATTGCCGCCCCACAAATAAAAGATTTCAATGCACCCATACTGGAAATCTGCAGACTTAAATGGTTCCTGCCACAGAGAAGCTGGAGACTTTTAGATTTCCCCAACCTGCAGTGAGTTTAGCATGAGAGATTATCAGTGTAAAATGAGAAAATCCTTTCTTGGAGTAAATGCTTCATTGCTGTGTTTTTAAGCACATTTTGTGCGCTACAAATGCCAAGCAAACATTTTCAAAATTACTAAGTGAAGATCAGGATCTGAATACAAAAAGCAGGGGCTAAGTGACGCTGAAGCAAATAAGGGGTAGAAGGGAAATGGCAGCTGCAAATATGGGGCTGCATCCGTAGGGCAGAGTGGTGTCTCCTCCTCACAGCCCATCCTGCAGCACTCCCTGAGTTATCCTGCTCCTGCAGAGCACCAGGGGTGCATTTTTATCTCTTTATGAAAGGTAGCACTGGGAGAAAACCACATGGGTGCCGCTGGACCCTAAATAATTACACTTAACCGTGGTGAGATGGGGAAGATCCACCAGCACCGGAGAGCTGAGATCCTGAGAGCCTGGGAGGCTTCTCTGTTGTGCTGTTTATTGAACAAGGTAAATGCCCACAGTGTATGGATGCTTCCCAGGATTCACTGTGGATACCATGCCACTGGAACTATTTAACTTCCAGCTTGTTTGTTTTTTGCAGTGTTGCTGGTGAGTGTGGCTGTCTAAAGTCTAGTAGACAGCCATTTGCTGAGACCTTCTGTTCTTCACAAACTTGACAATGTGCCTTGTTTAATCGCCTTATGCTATTATTGATGTTTTCATCTTGTGCAACTAATTCTGCTGAGGAAAAGTATATTATTGCCAACTTTGATCTCCTTAATTCTCATAAGAAGATGCCTCCAGCTTTGGCCCATTTGAAGGATCCACAGATGGTTTTGTCCAGGAGCGTGTCTCCTTGGAGAAGGTTGCTGACCTTGTGTGAGTGCCCGTGAGTCAGGATCCTGTTTAGTGAGACTGAAGAGGTTTTGAAGGGGGCTGCTGCTGACTGTTTTCAAATAATTATTTTTCTGTCTGTCACTGGGAGTTCAGGAAGAGCTGCAACAATCTCAGGGAAAAGCCTGAGGTACCTGAAAATGAAAGTGATTCTAAATAAAGAAGGCTAGGATGAGACTGACAGGCAAGAAGAGAAATAAGGAAATGAAACAAAAGGTATCCTGAAAAGCAGGAACCTTACTGGATGAGCTCATCCCTTCCCAACTCCCCAACTCAGGATTTCGGTGCAATCTTTCCCAAGCCCTTGGCTGCAGGTCCAGGCACTGTGCATGTGCTGCTCTCCAAGAAGGCAGGAGATGCCGACGACTACAGTCTGTCACAACTGGGGAGGCTGTTTTACCTCATCAGCAACACACCCTTTGCACCAAATCTTTTCCATGGTTTCTCAAGGCTCCTGGAAGTGCCTTTCAAGTACTGTCAAGTGTATGAGATGCAACCTCAGCGTGCCAGTGTGTTTTCCAGCCAGCAGCCTCCTGAGTAGCACAGGAGCACAGAAGTGATTTTTGGTTATTTTAGTTTGGATAAAATATTTGCTGCATAATCCCTTTGAACCTGAGCGCGTAGCTAGAGGTGAAGTGCACTATGGATTGGCATTGGAAGGCAGAATCCATCTGCATGAGAATGGTCCTTAATGCTGAATCAATAAGTGCAGGTGCCCTGCATTGAACATGAATTCACTGGGAACTGGTGACCTTCACCAGCGGCAGGGGCCGGGCGTTGGGCAACAGTGAAGGCAGCAAAGTGGTGAAAAACAAACATCTCAGCACCACAAAGAAGGGTCCTCTCTCAAGTTAAATCAATAGGGCTGCATCTATGACCTGCATAAAACATGAGACTTTACTAGAGTTATTTCAGGGAACACAGGCTGATAGCTTTGGTAGCCACAAGCTGACTTCAGAGCCGCCTGCTGCAAGGATGTCATGCCACGAACATGAGACCATTGACAGGCAGAGATAATTTCCTTAAAACTCATGAGCTCTGCCCTCCTTGAAATCCTGCAGTGTTTACAGTTAAGAATCATGTCAGTGGTGATAACTCTTGTGTCCTTTTCCCTGTTATACTTTAGCAAACAGAAAATTAAGTGCACCTGCACTGCTCCCTGTACCTGCCACACTGGCCAAAGTGATTTTGGTAGAAAGACTCTTTTGGCTTTGTCAAGGATTGGTGCATGCCCTGGAATGTGTTCTGTGGGAACGTGGGGATCCCCCTCTCGTAGGACCCTTCTGAAAGTCTTTCTGTGTGTAGAATAAAACAGATAGGGGAAGCCATATAGCTATAAACTGCAAGAGCTTAGAGGGATAAAAATGATGGAAAAGCTGAAAGGGGAAGCAGAAAGAAACAGCTGAAAGGAAAATATATGAAATTATCACAGGATAAAGTGAATGGACAGAAAAAAATATATGGTTATAGGCAGCAAGTGAGGTTAAAATACCAAACAAAACTTCACTAAACCCTCCTTTGCCACAGGAGTGGAAGATCAAGGCAAGAAAGTATTTGAAGATTTCAGGATGAAATAGGACGTGAAGGCGCAGAGGAGGAGATGACAGCTGTCCTATCACAGCCTCCAAAGTGCACCTGCAGCACAAACATTGGGAAAAAAAATCCATGTGATGTCAGCTGAGAACCCAGTCTTAAGAAACACTTAAGAGAGGGAGCATGAGTTTGTTAAAGAAAATAAAGGCAAAATCTAGTCAGCCTTCAGTGCTGATTGCACAGGCAGTATAAAACCAAGAGCAGCACCTGCTACCCTGCAGTAGGGGTGCCTGGGATGCAATAGCTGCACAGGACTTGTGTTCTGCTTGGGCAGAAATGTGACAGTCAAAGCACTGGTTGGCATTGTCTCTGTTTGGTTTGTATGGATGGGGGAGGAGGTGCCTCCAGAGAACATTAGTACAAATGAAAAATTATGAAATTATGCATTAATTATAAAATGAAATCTGTGCTTCACATTGACTTGGTCTTTTATAGCTGTAGCAAACTAGAGGATGAAAGCAAGAGAAGAACCCAGGATTTCATGGGAAAGTAATTTCCCATGTAATTTCCAATGTAAGTGTGCATGGAGTACATCAGATGAGGGCTGCACCTCTGTGGTTGTTCTCTGACTATGTCCCTCTGAGTAAGCCCTCTGGGGTCTGGCAGTGTGACTGAAATTCATATAAAGTCTCTGCTACTTTTACTAGTTTGGGTTGCAGCCATGGCAAAGAATTCACCTTGCATTAATGGACCCGAGCCTACAATACAAATAAAATTCTGATGCATTTTTACCAAAACTCGGGCTAACTAATGTGCAGCTCATTCAGGTGCATTTGCTGGTGTCAGCCTGCTTTGCATTCTGGTTACCTGGCTACCTTGTTTTCATTTTGCTTTCGCTGGCTCTTCGTCTAGGCATTTTTAAAATAGGCTTCTCCTACCCCTTTTTTAAGGGATTTTTAACACAGAACCATTTTTAATGACACCATTTCCTTTCCAGACACAATCTGGAAGCATTTTGTGGTTGTGTTACATGCTGTATCAATGGCAGCAGCTTTAAACCTGTATTTCCTGAGGCCTTAACCAGATGCTTTTAGGGAAGATGTTTGAATGATTAGGCAAGCGTTAAAGAAATATAAAACAGATCAAAAAAAGCAACCTTTCCTGTTTTGCTCATCCTTTGTCACACTGCTGGTTGAATTACTTCCTGTTAAAGTCATAATGCACCTGTAAGTTTTCTATTTAGGAAAGAGAACTCATAATTTCTAGTAAAAGAGCCAGATTCATTCCCTTTCTGTGATCCCAGGGATATATTTTTATTTTTTACATAACTTTTACATATATTTCTCTTGTGATGAAGTGAAGACAGAAACCTTTTTCCTCTGTTCCCATGTTTTTACCTTCTTTGACTGTGGCATGTTTTTCTGTACCTACACAGCCCTAAGGGAAGATGTTAAAAAAAAAAAAAACAAACTAAAAGAAAAAAATCCTAAAGTACAACAGAAAACTTATGGCAGCACTCTGCAGTTTGTCACTTATCTTTCATGCATGAGTTGGAATGGTTGTTTTTGCCCAGATTCGATGGGGAAGCAGAAGAACTTTACAGATTTGTCTTGGCATTTAGACAGGGTTCATACAAGTCCATGGCTGGGGCTGTAGATGGCAGGAAGACTGACACATAGGAAGATCAACTCGTTTGTAGCTGAATTTTAACAGGGTGTTATTTGATAAGAAAGAAGCCCAGTCCACCCATGTCATACAGGCTTTGGATCAAAAATGATCCAGTGAAGAGCACAGTGGAGGAGTCAGGTAGCTCTACTCTGATTTTTCTGATAATTCAATCTCTGCCTTTAAGTGCAAGTCAATAGCAAATCATTGATTTCGATAGGTTGTGGTTTCTGAAGAGCTCTGTGAAAAAAGATAAATTTTGTGTCATCCAGAATGCATTTGTTCTCACGGTGATTAGCGGTTTTTAAAAAGTTCTCCTGAAAAGAGAAAATTCTGAGCTCTGTTACGTGTTTTGCAGACCCTCATAGCCCTGAGGTCTGCAGCCCCCAGTGGAATCTGTCTGCTGGGATGTCTGGGAGTTCTGGACCTGCCACCCCTGAGCTGCCAGTGCAGGGCCACCTGCCCAGAGGCCACACATGTCCCCTTGAGTCACCCATGATGTGTCCTCAGGGCTCCTCTTCTGTTTGAGGCCTTTGATGGGCTGTGTCCCCTTCCCGGGAAAAAGAAGGATTGTGACAGTTAATTCTCTTTGTAAAATGCACTGAGATGACTCCCAGAAAACCTCTGGAGAAACACAAACACCGTCCAATGACTTGTGGCAGGCGCGTGTCGTGTGGGGCCGAACCGCTGGATCGGGATGGTAATGTGCAGGGAAAGATGTCATCCTTGGCAGGGCCATTTCCTTAACACTGTCCCTGGCCCACGGTGGAAGACACTTGAAGGTTGAAGGCTCCAGCACGTCACTGCAAGAGGAAATAAAGGTGGGAGGTGTTAGCAGATGTCACGGTCCCCTCACCCCTGCAGGCCTTTCAGATGGAGAGCACACACAGCGCCAGTGCCTGTCAAAGACAAAACATTTCCATCTTCAGTGCAGCTTATTCAGTGCCGTAGCCAAACTTTTGTATTACAATTGCACCAGGCATTAGTAATTATGCCTATATAATTACAATTATAAATATGTGTAATTATAAATAAATGTTTGTAATTATTAAAATATTCTGCTCCGCAGAGGCCAGGATGTGCTTCTTTCACCCTTGTTGGAGTTTGGATTTACTGACACAATAAAAGTGAGAGAACAGAGAGAACAGAGCAGAGGTCACCCTGAGCATTGTCCCCAAAGGGGGCTGTTCCTGCAGGATTTGTTCTGTTCCATTACGTCTTCCTGCATCAGAGGGACAACTCACTCCTCTCCTGCTCCAGGTGGAGAACACACAGGCAGCTGCTGGTGTGACCAGATCAGATTTTCCATATTTTTGATACATGGAGACATTTTTTTTTCCAGTGCAGTCATCCAAAGGACCTCCCTATATTTTCCTGAGTGAGTATCCCGGAATGTTCTCTGTGAGTGCTGTCCCAGGAGCACAGCTCAGTGCAGGCAGGCACTGAGGAGGTGGCCTGGCACAGTCCAGTGGGAAGCTCCCAGAGCCCTTTACTGAGCAGGACGCTCTCTCCTAATGCTGATCTTCTGCACCATCACGTATTAGATGAAGGAAACAATCTAGTACAGTCAGTTTAGCCTCGTAAGACCAGAGAAGAAAAGTATTTTTTTAGGTAAAGGCTCTTGACATTCTTTCCAAATAATTTTATTGAAGCACTTGGCTGAATTAATGCAGTTTGAGAGCTGTTTTGTTGGCTGTGTTAGCTGTCTGAATGTCCCTTTTTTCCTTTTTTACTAATTAATGAATTATTTGTTGCTCAGAGACTAAAAAGTAGCTGGGAAGACTTATAAATGCTGATGCAGTACCGTCTCTGCACAGGACCAGAGTTTTCTTTACAAAATAAAAGAGTACTGCTGTGTATTTAAGAGCTCTTTTTGGATTTTTTTCTGGTTTTTTATTGATCCTTTGGGATGAGGATGGTGTATCCTCGTGTTATTGAGACAAGATTAAAGGCTAGATTAGTGTGGCAAATATTCATGACTTAAGACATTGCTCCTAATACTGTTAAGCTCGCAAGCTTTATTGCTCGTCTGTCGGGTCCTGTGGGCTTTACAGAGTGGTTGTAGTTGCCATACATTCACACTGCGTAGGGAAGGGGTGCGTTGTCCAGTGGTGGGAGAAACAGGGCTCCTTTTCCTGGAGGATTAATCCAGGAGCAGCGCAAGGACTTGTGAGCATCCTCCTCTTTGCTGCACGGCATTTCTGTGCAGCTGGGAAGGGCCAGGTCACCGCTGTCCTGCACGAGGGCTCCACACACTCCGTGCCCTTGAGCTTTTTGCACATTGAGTTGCCACATCTGCGGAATATTTGTGGAGAGGAGGAAACGTGGAGGTGACTTGCAGTCCCCGGGAACGTCGAGAAGCCAGCAGGCACAGAAGGGCAGGTTGGCTTCAGCAGTTACAGCTGGGTTTTTTCAAGCACACAGTCTTCAGAAACCTTTATTTCCCCTGTTAAAATTTCATTGGAAAAATTGAAGGATACGCAATACATGAAATTGAATGAATATGCATGTAATTGTTTCTTTTTCTTTAATTTCATGGAGCCTTAGATCTTAAATTTCAGTCACAGGGATTAGAGCCATGAATCATGAACACTAAGTTTACTTAGTACTCAGAAAATTACTTTTAAAGCCCATTATTTCATGAAGAACATTACATCTGATGTTGCCTGAGCATTTTCCCCTCTTACTTTCTCACCGAAGTGCAAATTATTCTGTCATCTTATAACCCCATTTGTGTGAGCATTTCAATTGGGAGAAAAACAGACAGGGGGGAAAAAACCCACCTTAGCTTATAGCTCAAACATATGTGTTATTTTCACCTAATTAACAGCTTTTACAGAGCAGGTTCAGTGTTTGCAATTAGTACTGGTGCAAGAAGGAGCTGGTGCCATATGCTGGGGTTTCACCAGATAAACAGCTCTTAAGCCCTTCTGGGATACCAGCTGATGAATATGAGGAATGTGGATGTTTACATAAACTAACAAGTGTTGGGAATGCCTAATCTGCAGAAGTGCAAGGATCAAATACTTAAGCAAAAGCTACCTCAGATGAGGGTGTGCTTAGAATTTGTGCTGGTGAGAGATCTTTTATCTCAGTGCAAAGAATGAAGATGTCTGACTAGAGATAAGCAGGCCTGTCTGGGAAGGATGCTGGCCCAGGAGAGGCTCTGCATCATGGTGACAAGGCAAGCAGAAGCTGTGCTGACTTGCATACTGGATTGCTTGAAAGAAACAGAAACTCATGGAGCTGACACAATTTTGATTGCAAATGGACAAGGAAGCAGGAGAACCTGCTCTAAGCTCTGCTCCATGTGTTCTCATTATCAACAAAAGTAGAGGTTGGATGGAAAAAAAAAAAAAGCATTCCTGAAGCTTTCCCCAAACACAAACTGTGCTGAGATTGAAATGAGCTTGAACCACATGAAACAAGTTGTGGGTGCACCTGCTCTTCTGCATCCTGGCAGTGGAACTGCTGCTCTATCAAGGGATAATTGCAGTTTGTCCAAACAACTTGAAGTATGACATACCAAAGAACTTGAGCCTCCAAAAAAGCACTGCCTATAACTCTCTGTTCCAAGCTTGTGTCACAGTTGGCTGTCATTGCATTACAATAGACAGCGAAGTCCTCGCAGCCTTGAAAGCTCCTGGTCTGAGGCCAGTAAAGCAGTACAAAGTCTCTCATTTACATCAACAAGGGTTGGATCAAACCTAAAAAGGCATGCTGTATTCCCTACCAGTTCCATCCCATTTTTCTTTCACACATCAAAGTAGAGTCCCATCTGGTTTCCCGAGTGACTGCAGAGATGCCTGGGCTAAGACCAACAGCAACACAGCCAGCACCATCATTTAGTTACTGGTATCAAGCACCATTTCTGCTTGTGCAGGGGAGGTGACACTCCTGGTGTCGCAGGTACTGTGAGCAAAGGCATTCTCTTGTCTTCCAAAGTCATCAGCATCATAATACGGCCGTGGGTCTGACCTAATGAAGATCTCTCTCTCTCAATCTGCACATGGTGATATTAAATCTGTGGGGAGAGCAAAACCAGTAACTTTTAATTCCAACAGAATTCCTCAGCTTGATTTTTTTCATAGAACAAGCACAGTAAAGCTCAGCTGATGGGTGAAGGATCTCGTCATGTGAAGCAGAGAACATTTTGGCAGCCAACATGTACTGCTTTAGCTGCCCCACCACTTGCTTTCAGCATTCCCTCTCCATGATCAATAAGGAGGAAATGCTGGAGTGTCCTGCTCCACTGCCATGGGTGCTCAGCACTTATTACTGAGCCAGAATCCAGCAGCAGGCTGGAGTTTGAGAGCACATCCACCTTCTCTGGTCCTCCCCTTTCAACCTGTGCATCCGCCAAACTTATCCTCTCCAGCAGGAACGCCCCTGCACGGCACGCTGGGAAGAGAATGGGAGCAGCTGCTCTGCACCTGGGACTGGAATCCTGGCAGATCTCGTGTGTTGTTTAATAATTTTGCATAGATCAACAGTTTTTGAATAGTGCACACTTCATTCTGTTCAGCAGGTTTTTAAACTCTCGTCGTACATTCATGGATCGTTGCACCTTTTCTAAGCCACAGCAATTGTCTGCATTGTTAAACCAAAATGTTCATGTCTTCCATGCTGTCCTTCCCTCTAGTTCAGTGCATTTCAATGGGGGTTAAATGGCAAAACCAGTCTAAAACTTCAAATATCCACTCACATCATCACAAGCTATACCTGGGCTCATCTCCCTCCTCTCTAAATCTCCTGCTTCTCTTCATCAGTAGTGTTAAATAGTGGTCCACAGAGAAAATGAGCAGAGGCTTCCTCACTAAAACAGTGGGGTGCCACTAACTTTGTGGTGCCAGTTGCTGCTGAGCTGCTGTTTAATGGTCTCATGTTGTCCCCATGGAGCTCTGTGCATCATTTAACTGGTGCTCTCCCTCCACAAATCTATTGCTCAGACCCTGGTGCTTTTCTGGTCTCTTGAACACACAGCACTTCAGTAAATTACCTGGTTTTCCAGATCTGTGCTTTCCTGGCTGAAGGAGTTTCCTTTCAATCTTCTACCTCCTCGTCAGACCTGGGTATAAATCACAGATTGCATTTTGTACCCCTGCCAGAAGGGCTCTTCAGGACAGGCCCTGTCTGGCAAACACAGTTACGGGTGTTGTTACTGTCTGTGTCTGTAATGTTCCTGTGGCTCGTTGTAGCCATGGGGATCATTTTTGGGAGCCTTAAATTGGGTGTGTGTTGGGCAGTGTGCTCCCACTAACTCCTCACTGTCAGAGCAAGTGGTTGCCAGACTGTGCCTCCGTGTTTAATGAGAGACCCTTGAAGTCCAGACACGAGTTCTGCATCTCCTGCTGTAATCCTTTAGAACAATTAAACTGGGAAGAAAGACCATTACAAAATGACCATTCCTGGATTTCCCAATGGATTTGATTGTGTAGTTTTGGACATGCCTGCTAACCAGTGAAATTCTGGCCTTTGATGCTGGATCATCCTCCATGTGATTCACTTGGATTGACTTTAGCAGTTTTAAGATCAAGCCTTTGGGAAATTTCAAAAAGAGCAGAGGTATCTGGAAATAACTAACCCAAACACAGCCATATTCCTGCTGATGTGACCAGCCTGGTGTTACAGGATACCACAGTGCTGGGGGGGCCTGAAAATCTTTCCTGCCTCCATCCAAATTTCCCCAGACAACACGGTAAGGGATACCTCTTGCTTCAGTGTGAAGTGTGTGGTTTAATTCTTGGTAGATGTTGCAATTAAAGACTGCCTAGGGTGAAGAGCATTGGAACTGCTTCAGGCTCACCTTGATATGTTTCAGTTTTTACCTTTTCTCCAGTGAAAGCTGGTAGTAGGGAGGGGGAAAATAATTCTATTCCTATTTGTAAGTGTAGTTATTGGACAGCATCGAGTCAGGCGGTTTTTATCCTGTGTCTGTGTAACATTATATTCAATGATAAGATGAAAAACAAACCCATGTCAAACGTGGGATGGGGAATACTTGACTTAAACTCTTGCTATTGTTTTTAAGTAGGAAACAAACCTTAGAATGTATCTCAAGGGATTCCTAAAGCCAACACTTATATCTGAAACTACAGCAGCTATTCCAGAGAACAGTGCTCGGAGAACTGATTTGCCAATAAAACCAAATTAACGTGAAAAGAATGTTTCAAAAATGACACTTCCAAGACTATTCTGCACATGTAGAAGATTAAAAGGGAATAAAACCTCTTGTTTTATTAGTTTAAATTCCAGCATCATGCCATTTGCCATCCTTTACTCTGTATATTCTTAATGTACCATTTGCCTCAAATTACTTGGAGCCAATATCTGCAGACCCCAGTGCAGATACAGCTGGGGCAGGGGGAAGCAGAACTATTGCCTGAATTATCTGCATGGAAAAACCCGTGTTTGTGGAAGAGCCTGAAATAGATGCCTTGTGAAGCCTGGCAGGCCACATCCAGTTCTTTGATCCATAGCCTTTTGGGTTTTGTATGTCAAAAAATCACAGGTCAAAAGTGCCGTAGGACATCTTCACATTGTGCTTGGTCTCACACTTACACACACTTACTGAATTAACTAGAATTCACTCCTTTGGGTAGTAGTTTTTCCTTTATAATTCATTATACATGTTCATATGGAGCTGTATGTAAATATCAGTGAGAAGTGAATGGCTGAAGGTGAAAAAAGATGAACTCGGAGATGAGATCTGGTCTGGGAAAGCCTGTGCTGCTGACAGGAGATGGATGCCCTTGTGGTTGGGTCTCTGCTGAAGCATCCTCCTCCCTCCTCCCACACAAGAGAGTGTTGGAGAAAAATGGTGGTGCCAAGCAGGCATTCAGCATTACCAAAAAACTCCCGAGGGGTGAACAGCCACAAGGACTGTGACTGTCTCCTGTGTCGTGAGGTTGAAGATGACCTGCAAGCTGAGGTGAGGTCTGAGCTTGGGAGTTGAACCTGCATGCAAAGACGAGCCACAAGCAGGCACTGGTTGTTTTCTTGTCAGTTCACATTCCCTCTGTTTTACCTGTTCACCCACAGGGTGTGTAAACCTTTGCTGACCTGAACATCAGATGGTTTCCCAATGACTCTTCTGCACTGCTACCTGCTTCTGTCCTGGATTAGTCTAAAATGAGGAGGCTGTGACAGACTGTGCGGGGCAAATTGTGCTTTTTTTACAATTACTTGTGGGGATTGGAGCCAACCACCTGCTTCAGAGCCCAGAGAGGTTAATTGCAGCTCTCTTTCTCTTGACCTGCATATGGGAGCACATCATGGCTGGGCTGCTCCCCTGCAAACAGTCTCAAACAGCACTTTCTGGTCCTGTCAGGCAGCTGACAATGGATGGTGACAGACTGTTTTAAACAGCCTTGCCACGTGCATTTTAGATGAGAGGGTGGCATTCCAAGCTTTTGCTGATTCTTCTCACTGTGTGGTATTTGCAAGAGAGATTTAACAGCCTTTTCCCTCTTTGTTCCCTCAAAACCAGCAACTCAAAAGAATTCCGTGTATTGTCACCTGCTAAGGCAGCTCTGCCCATGTGGCCCTGCTTGCCCCGTGGCCAACCCGTGCACTTTGTGATGTAAACAGGCAAAAAACCCTCCCCAAAACCCAGCAGCAGCTGTACAAGTTCCCCTTGCAGCAGCATCACGAGCCACTTCTGGCAGTCAGTGTGGCTGGAAAAGTGTGGAGGGGACTTAAAAGGGGAGAAGGTGAAGGGGAACATTGCTGTAGGCCATTGGCCAGAGAGTACAGCTGGGACCCAGGCCCCAAAGCTCAGCGTGTGATCGTCATTCCCTCTGCACTTCAGAGGAGTGGCAGAGGGGTGTTAGCATGGAACCGTGGCTCCATGTGAGACCTGGGGGAGACCAGCTCTTTTGTCCTGGGTCTGTAGCAGATCCTCAGTGAAATAGGAGTGCTGGGCATTTTCTATACATGGTCAAGGTTCTCTTTTCCTTCAGATGAGCCAAATCTACTCTCAAGTAACGACTGTAGTTAAGGTTAGTGAAAGAAACGTGGCAGTAATTAAATATGTGTGAGTGTAGTAGAGGCTTCCTCATGTGAGCTTTAGTCTATCCTGCTTCACCATGGGATTCAGCTGGATTCAGCTGATTGCAGTGGTTTTCATCCTTGCACAAACTTAATTTTCCTTTAAATTATTTGGTTTGCTTGTACCTAATAGAGTAAACCCAAATTCCCAGTAGAGAACTGAAACTACAATGGTTCTCTTCAAGTTTTCTTAACCGGGCTGGATCATTTTTTGGAAGATACCCTTAAGTGAATCCTGAGGTCTGAACCTACACAAGACCACTGGGTGAACTATAGTGTAGTTATGTGTCCTGATTTGTACTTACCTTTTGGTCAGTATATATATAAATGACTGGATGTCTCTGTCTAGACATATAATCTGTGAAATTTGTAAGCCTAGACTGATATTTTTATAGCTACGATTAATGTCCGTTTTTCAGTTCCCTAATTTAGCACCTTTCTTGCCTGCTGACAAGAAGACGAGAACATTTGATGCAGCAAGAAGAGAATCTGAAAAATTAACTGCTATCTTGTCAGATATTAGTTATTCCCCTGATCCAGTCTTGATGTTTATCCCTCCCTCTTTGAGTTTTCTTAATTATTTCTGCCTTGTAGTAATTCTCACAAAACTCCCCAGATGTAGGCTTTATGGTTTAGCATCTCAACTGCTCATTCAATTAATGGGCTTGCTTAATGTGCTTAAACTTTCCAGAGACACTTGTGACACATTAGGAGGGGGAAGAAAAAGATTCCAAGTATGCTCCATCTCATTTGTGGTGCTCCTGAGCCTGAAGTCCATTTTAAGCTCTTTATCAGGTTATCTAGATTTATTATTTTTATATTCTTGCACTCATTAAGCATTTATATGGAAGGAGTATTCTCTCCAGAAGAGTGACTTAGTTTCCTGTGCCACATCCCTCACCGCCTGGCTTAGCCCCTTTGTAAATAAGCACTTGGTTGTAGTTTCAGTGCAGTGAGCAGGATCTGAGAACCTGACTTGAAAATGGCAAGTGTGGAAGTGCAGATCTTTTATTTCATATATGAGTATTGCAGATTTTTTGAGCAAAACAAAGCAGCTGCCAGAGATTTTCTGTAATTTTTCTTGGCTCAGTAACCCCTAATTCCTGTTAATATCTGAAAAGATTTGAGATAGGTTTGCAGAGGAAAACCAACCTGTGTTTCAGCATATTCCCCACTGAACCCTACATGAGTTACCTGAGTAATTCCAGGAAACCAGAATTTAAACACTGGCTTAGCCAGGATCCCTACGGATCCAGGTCCCAGTGCATTGTACAACATGACACAGAACAGTCCTGACAAGAGAACAAAGTCCATTTCAGTAACACAGCCACATGTCATAAGCTGTGGGTTTAAAAGATTAAAACCACAGGGCAGGGACTCTGTTGGAAACCATCACCTCTCTCTCTTCAAAGCAGACTGCAAACCTGTATTTAATACAAACACAGGCACACACGCATGTGTGCAGGTATAGAAGCATGTTATACATGAATATTTTACATGAGTAATATACATGAATGTTATACAGGAATGTGTGTTTGTGTGTATAATCTAAAAGTACACACACACATTCATAAACACGTCAGAAAACTCTTCCCGGAGTCCTGACTTCCAGGATGCAGATTAAATTCGTTGCTACATCATGCTCTTTATATAAACAGGATCTGTGCTCAGGACTTTGATTTTGTGCCAGAACGAGAGGGCAGATGAGTTGTAGAATAGAGCCCACATGCTCGTTTTAGCAGTGATTTCATAGAATGACACAAAGCAACTATGAATACGTTTTGTTAGAACAATTACTGAGAAGTTCTAAAAAATAATGCTTCTGCTGCACTTCTGCTCATGAGCCATAAGGGGATCTTTGTCTTTCAGCATTACAGAGCTCAAGGAAAAGGGAAGGGATTCTGGTTTATGGTTCTGAGTCAGTCTTTTTCTTACTAACATATGGCCTCATTTTTTCATGGTTCTTTAAGCAAGTTGTAAACATAAACGTTGATGCACATGGAGTTTGATTCATGAAGTGTTTAACTTGCCTAGTATAAAAGATTCACACAGGTTATATAACATCATTAAATTATTTTTGTAGTTTGAATAGTATCCTTTGAGGAAAGCAGAACTCTTTCCCTGGGGTCCATTTATCACTGTTTGCTTCTAATTAGGAAACCGGAAATGCAATATGCATGACTTACATTTTCAGTGTTGTCTTTGGACTGATGTATCTTCCTTGTTCTTCCTCGGGAACTTTTATTCATTTCCTAATTTTTTGTTTTATTTTTTTTAAGGTTTCTGACAGCTGTGACTCCATCTTCGTTAATGGCAAGGAAATGAAGAGCAAAGTGGATACTATTGTTAACTTCACTTATCAGCACTTTACCACCCAGTTGGAAGTGACGGTCTGGGTGCCCAGGCTCCCGCTGCAGATTGAGATCTCTGACACAGAGCTCAGCCAGATCAAAGGCTGGAGGATACCTGTCACCTCCAACAAAAGGTATGCTTGCAGCATTGACTCGCTCCAGACACCTGCCCAGGGCCTCTGGAGTCAGAACACAGCAATTTTTAGGGCATTTCTCAGAATCTAAACTCGCCTGTTTGCCATTAGCTTTACAGTCTGCCGCAGCCTTCATTAAAACACCCAGTGGGCTACATTTTATCCTGATCTAGGTAGTTTAAACCTCAGTGGTTTTGCCGGGAGCATTAATCAATGCCCCACAATCTCAGGAAATCGTATCACACATTGCGACGTGAAAAGCTGAGGAAAAGGAGCTGGACCCCTCCCGTTGTTGTGTAACACAACATGTGTGTGTATGTGTGTGATATTCAGCACTGCCAGACCTCAAGTTTGTGCCTGGGATGACAAATAACAGGGCCAAGGAGGGCTTCAGGTCACTGTCACTGCCACAGGGTTGAACTCGGTGACCATCCAAGGTCCCTTCCAGCCCAAACCATTCTGTGATTCCATGGCTTTGGGTGGGTATTCAGGCTGTGCAGATGCACTGTACAGCAGACCTGGCAGCAACGTTGCCTAGCAGATCTGAATTAAGTAAAAAACAACTTACACTCCTATTGAAGACCGTGCTCTGATGAATGAATTCTACCAGGAAAAGGTGGATAGGGAGGAAAAGAGAAAAAGGGAGTGGGGATTTTGAGTTCTGTTCCCATCATTTCCTACTGAAAATGCCCATTCTATAGTAACCATCATTTGGACAATTTGCAAGATTAAGAACTTCCAGGAACACTGCTACGTTGGTGGATTTCAGGCAAAGTTGAAAAATATTACTGGGGAAAAGGTGTGACACCAGCTCAGATTTATGATTCAGTGAAAAAGCCTTTCTGGCAGCAGTAACTGGAGTGCTAAACACTGTGGCACTTCCAGCTAAAGCACTCCATTGCCCAGGAGAACATCTCCGGTACTGAAGAGCCTTAAAGAGCCCAAACAGACAGCAGTGGAGGAGAATTACCCAACACTTTATGAGGGCATAAAACTAAGGGCAGTAGGACACAATTTGCAGGATACCCAGATACTGAGCTCCAGAGAAAGGGACTGACTCACCTCTTGAATATGTGGATACTTTTTTTTGGCTGTGACAGAAGAGGTGATGAGAATCTGGCACAAGAGAAATTGGTGTGTTTGCTCCAGTGACAAAGGCAGTGCTGCAGTTTGTGGCAGGAGGAGCAGCTCTAGGTGAGGAACGAACGGATTTACGCTGACTGCTTAAATTTCCACTGAACTTACCTTCTCCTGCCTAGTGCTGTCCCACTCCCTTAGGCACAGATCCTGCTAAAACCAGTGGGGATTTTGCTGAGTAAACAGCAGCAGGATTAGGCTGTTGGTGTTTATTGCAGGAGTAAACTTTGCACAGTGAGTGAGGCATTCAGCTGTGCTTAGCAGTCGTGGGCATTCTGAAGTTAAACCCATTACACACCGTGCTGGAAACTTACCCCCTGGTGTCTAGTTGTGATTTATCTGGCCAGCTGAAATAAAGATAACGCTCTGAGAATCTGCTCTGCTTGCAGGCTGGCAAGCTTTACAAAGTTTTGGTGCAAAGCACTCGCTGCTGCTTGGATTGCATCTGAACCGCTGGCACACCTTCTGCAGGCATTTTCCATGGAGGTGGGAAAGCATGGACACTGTGGCATTCCCCAAACTGCAGCTGGTAGCTCATGGCATGTGTGAACGGGAAAGGTTTCAACAGGAAATAAATCATCTCTTGTTTTATTGACCATTCGTGTGGATTTTTAAACTTTGCAGGGGTACTCTAAATCAATAGTCAGTTTAGGGCTAGCATTAGTTGTGCTCGCTCTGACATTTACTTTGTACATAAGGATTTTACATTTCCTTTATTTTTAGATTTGGATGGCTTTTACCTGAGATTTAGTGGCTTTTCATATTGGTTCTTTTTTATTATTATTATTATTATTTTTCTCTTTACTTTTTAATCTGCTTATACCTCCATTTCCTACATATTTCCCAATATCCTAAATATGGGGGAGTTTTTATGATGAGTTTTTAAGTGGTAACCTGAAGCATTCCAGACACTTAGGCTGCAGTCAGGAGCTGTAGGCTTGAAAGAGAGTGAGCAGAGTGCTTTTATCTTTGAAAAAACCCAAATCCAAGCATTTCCCTGCAGGTGTGGAAGCCATAGCACTGTGTTGCTTCAACTTCATTTTCGTGTAAGAGCCAGTATTTGCAATTTGCATGTGGCTTTTGATATCTATCCTTGAAGGAAGCTCCAGGATTCTTTCCAAAGTCCCTGACAGCAGGCTTAGGGAGCCTGAAACGCAGTCACACAGAGCCCACAGATCAACTGAAGCTGTGTCACTGTCCCCAGGTCTGGTTGCGGGAGGATTGCAGTGTGGCTTCTTCATTCCTCACCTCACCACAAACAAAATTATTTTCTACTTTCCTCCTGTCCGCTAGGGCTGGTGTCCTCACATCACTCCTTGTCTTCTCAGCAGGAGCCAAACATTGCTATAAAGTCATTCATCAGTATACAGAAGGTAAAAGTTTGTAGTATTTTCTACACGGATTGTGCAGAGACACTGCAGCAACATCCAAACCTTCTTTCATCTCCTCTGGCTCCCCCAGGGCCTCATTCCCACACCCACAGAGTGGCTGTGCTGGTTCAGTTGTCTGAGGGCCTGAGCCAGATGGCAAAATAGAACTGGGTTTACAATAATCTTTTAAAGGTTTTTATTGGGGCTGTTAACAAAAGAAACATTTGTGAAACCAGTGCATCAGCATGGCTGTTCCTCATCTGAATATAGCTGCTTCTATTGCAGACCTGAAAAAGCCTTTATATGCCCCAAATCACATCTGTTCTTTCCAGTGACGGTTGTTGATCTAATAAAATGTCTTGCTTCTCGCTGTAAACCCTGTCATGTTTATAATTGTAAAATACATGTGATTACAGACATATTTGCTTATCTAACTTCTTGGGTAATTTCCACAAAGCAAGGAAAAAGGGTCTTTACCAAACTTTTGCAAATGCCCCATGCACAGTTCAGTTTGAACTGTGTTGATTTTTAGCTGGTCTGAACTGCTGGAAGAGCAGGAACTTGCTAGAGAACAGAAAGGAAAAAACAGGCTGGTTTTATGCCAGAAACTGGAAAAAAAATCCCCTCATTTCCCCTTTCGTAAGAGCAGTAATACAATTTACCAGATCAGTCTGTAAATATACGACACATCTTTATTATTATCAAGGGGAGGACTCGATCTCTGGTGAGTGCTACTGCAGGTAGGAAGAGCCTCCCTTGCCAGATGAAAGTCAGCTCCAGGGATCATCTCATGACTAATGCAGGGAACGTGGTGCTTGAACCAGCATGGGCTGGCACAGCTTCTGCAGTGGGCTGCAAAAACCCACAGTCTCAGCAAACAATAGGTGTATATTTAAATTAAAGGCAAATATTAGAGAATAGAAGAGGTCCAGGCAGACTCTGCTAGTCTAACAAGAACATTTATTTCCATTCCTCATGCATCTGCAAAATAATTACCTTCTTCTTGCACTAGCTCTGTGCACACATATTTACATGGGATGAGTGCCTTCGACTTGCATTAATAGGAATTGCATGGCTAAAGTCTCACAGAACAAGCTGGGAATTTAATTTCTCTAAATATTTGCAACTGGGAGAGCGCACTGTTTTCAGGAGGCTCCCAAAGAGGCTGACACCACAGAGTGTGACCAGCCTGTGCTTCACTACCAGGCTCAGTTTATTGGGCTTTGACCAGCTCTGCTTTGGTCCTGTCCAGTACTGGAGACAACACCAGAGAAGCTGGCCTGAGTTAAAAGCAGGAAAAAATAAACTGCTTTAGTTAAACCCGTGTGTGAGTGCTGCCCCACAGAAGTAAAGCTGTGCTTTAAGGCACGTTAAGTGACACTGCATTCAAACCATTCCATTTGTGAATAACAGCATCTGCACGAAGCTTGAACACGCTGTAAATTCACTCCTTTAGTTAATTGACTTTAATGTCCTATGGAGATAAGGCCTTAGAGATTTTTGTTAATAGGTAGGCTGTATTTTCAAGATCTGTAAAAGCACCAAATTGCATTTCCTCTTGAACTGTGAGTGGAGTTATGTGCAGCTTATTTCTTTAGCTTCCACTAAATCAACTTCTAGTGGTTTGTAATTTGTATCTGAAAGAGATTTTTTTTTTCAATTAGGGGTGTTGCAAATGTTTTTTTAAATACATGACTCTTTTAAACAGTATTTCAAATTCAAACCCAGCAAAACGGATTTCTTTAGGGTTTTTTTTTTGTTTGTTTGTTTGTTTAACAGAAAATTAGCATATGGCCCAAGAATGCCTGGTTTGAGAGTGGTGCAAATTAAAAGAGACACACTTGAACTGCTCACAGACAATGTCTATAATGTTGAGTTGACAGATCACTGATTAGATCAGTGCTAGCAGGCACCCTGTAACAGGACTGCTGGTTTAACTCAGCTCTCTGGCAGAGCCTTCTCTCTGTGTGAAATGTAAATTAAATGTAATTCTGGCAAGCTTGGTTTGCTCCAGAAAAGCGAAAAATCTTCCAAGCAAGTTTGCCAAGCAGCAAGAAACGGGGTAGGAAGGATTCTGAGAGATTTTCAGAGATGACCAAGGGGAAAAAAGCACAATTTGCAGCAAAAGCTTATATTCACCAGGAAACTTCTTAAACAGAAAATGAGCTCCCTGCTTAATGAAGGATTTTAAGCTTACTGAAAACACTGTAATGGGAAGTTTACAGGGAACTATGCAATTCAGTGGATCTCAAACATTTTGTTGCACGGATGGAGGCAAAATATTGACTGACTGCCTAAATCTTGATTTTGTGGCTTTAAAGTGGAAAATTATATCCTTTGTTTAAAAAAAAGAAGGAACTTGAGTTGGTACCTGGTAATGCAGTCTTGCAAAACCTGTACTGAAAATTCAAACACCTCACTCTACTTTGCTCTGACATAAGAACAGGCTTTGCCCATTCTGTGGTTTAAGGATGCTTTTCTGATGTTCCACAATTGTTTGCCATAGAAAACGTGTTTCTGAGGAGAAGTGTACAAACACCTCTAAATGTTTTTGTACTGAAATGGAGCCTTTGTTTGTTAAAGGTACCCCAAGGAAAGGGTTGGACTTGAATCATCTTTTTATGGCTGTAAATACTGGCTGCCCACACAGTCTTAGCCCTGGTAATAAGGGCAGGAGTGCTCTCTCTGTGCCCTGTGCAACAATCCTTCTCTCTGGTCATTCCTCCCACAGCTCATATTTATGAGCTGTATGGAACTGGGGCTGAAAAAATCATTCCCTCCAGCTGTTTTGAAGAGATTTCCTCCTGGACAATCTGGTGGTGTAAAGTTTTAAACAGTGAAAGTAGGAATAAACAAGCACATAAATAAATATAGCAGTGACCCATTGGAACTGAATAAAACATAGGATCACAGAATGGTTTGGGTTGGGAGAGACCTTAAAGAACATCTTGTTCCAACCCCTGCCGTGGGCAGGGACAAACGTCAGGTTGTGGAACAAGAACAGAAACAGAGTTGTGTCATGTGTTGAACATTTTCTTCAAGCCCCAGAACACTGGTTCTGTGTCTCCTTTCCCATAACAAGACTGGTTCCCATCAGTTCTGTGCTCTTTTGCCCCAAATCCCATAAGTACTTCTTACCTGAATGGCTTTTGCACATTCTTCTCCCATTCTGTGCAGGCACTAATATGACTGTCTGTATTATTAGGAGAGGGTCAGATCCCCAAATCTCAGTGCTAAACCTGGTTTTCACAAAGTCTGAGATGGTTCAGAGCTGGGTTATGGTTTAGCTGAGTTGAGGAGTTTCAGAATATAGTAATAAATTGGAAGTGGGAACTTTAAGGAGTTAATGAATTCTTTTACAGCATAAATAGACAAGGGCCACAGAAGCTCTGTGAATATTTCCCTTCTAGAACTTTCCTTGTGGCTGTTTTGCCAACTATGAGCTGACTTCAGGAGAGAACAACTGAAAGTTTCCCTGAAATACCCAGCTAAGACAAACTTCTTTGTGAAATCTCAATCCTATTTTAATAGCCTTGTTTTTTACTTAACAATTCCGTGGTTATTCAATGATGTTTCATTCAGCAACTACTGGTGGACACTGTTGTTTCACACACACAAAGCCAAAATGTACCAAAGACCATTTGCTTGAGGCTGAATATGTATATTCAGCTAACAAGTGATGCATTGAAAATGTATTTCCAGTGTATTAGATTCTGTCACACTGGGAATTTCAGTCATTTTGAAGAGCACCAGGGTTTTTCTTAGATATGTTTTCAGCTTACTGTTTGCCAACTTTGTCATAAAACAATTTATAACAAAAGCAATTCTGTTTTATAATAGTTTTTCATAGCTGCTATTTCAAAAGAGAAGATAAGGGAACACAGTAACCACAAAACTACCTCCCACACTGCTTTGAAAAATAAGAGACTTACCCTGTATTTCCCACCCTTGCTACAGAACTGGCTTCAGGCTCAGTAAATAAAGGAGGAAGACAAATTCTTTCTGAGCAATAAATCCACAGCATGGGGGGCATAATGAGGAAAAGTATGACCACCTACTGCTTAGTGCCTGACTTGCAAGAGATAGGAGAATCCATGTGTTTGTCCCAGGCAATGAACAAGAGCAAAACACCATATAAAATATTAATATTGATGATAAACTGGGTATTTAAGCAGACAAAATTCCTGTGAGGTGTGATAGCACTGCTATCATGTACAAATCACTGTGATGCCTTCCCTA
The DNA here is from genome assembly GCA_013400975.1 of Atrichornis clamosus. NCBI lineage: Eukaryota > Metazoa > Chordata > Aves > Passeriformes > Menuridae > Atrichornis > Atrichornis clamosus. Next base: position 282,126 of record WBMZ01007014.1, on the reverse strand, counting down.
AGGTTTCGGGAAAGCTGTTATGTTTCACAGGTTATATTTTGAACAGGGGACAGATAGAAGATGTTAAAGGAAGGGTGTCTAATGCTGCAGGTGTTTCTGCAGGGCAAGTGCACGGTGCAATGTGAGCGACCCATGTCCTGAGTGGGAACCCAAGTGCCTAGTTTGGTTTTTTGGAAGCCACATGAGGTCACTACATGACTAAACACACCAGACACATGCATGAACTGTATGAGATTTAAGGTAAAATCATGGCGTATTTCTCAAGTGCAGGGGGCCCAATGAACCTGCGAGCAGAGGTGGGGGTGAGGTGGGGTGGCTCTGCCCAAGCGGGGAATCCCTGAGGTGTTACAAGAGATTTGAAGAGATGAGCAAAGCCAAACAAGTGTTATGGGCAAAGGTGGAGAAAAGGATGTTAAAACATCTTCTCCCATCCCTGATGAGCTGCTACAGGGTTTTGTTCCAGAACTGCCCTCTCATAAACATTTAATCTACTTTCCTTAGCCCTCTGCACAGTTTCACTGCTGCCTGGACAAGTGATGGCTCCACTGGGGTCTCAGCAATGACAGACATATTTTCAGGTTGCTGGGAGGTCCCAAACAAACAAAGAATTTACTGCAAGAAGTGACAGTAGCTTTTAAATTGTACAGCACAAAAAACCAGCACAAACATCTCACCAAGATTTAGTAACCTACACATCCAGACCCTGCCTTCCTGTGTCTCACACAGCAGCAGATGTGAACATTAATCTGATTGAAAACACGGAGCAGCTGAAGCTCTGCAGTTGTAGGGGGATCCTGGCAGTGCAGATAACAAATCTGGGTGTATTTCCAGGCCTACCCGTGACAGTGAGGATGAAGAAGACGACGAGAAAAAAGGGAGGGGTTGCACCCTCCAGTACCAGCACGCCATGGTGCGAGTCCTCACCCAGTTTGTGGCTGAATCCTCGGAGCTTGGGGGCCACCTGACCTACATGCTGGGCTCTGAGTGGCAGTTTGACATCACCGACCTCGTGACTGATTTCATGAAGGTGGAAGAACCCAAGATCGCAAAGCTTCAAGAGGGCCGGGTTCTGGTTGGTCGTGAGCAAGGCATCACCACGGTCCAGGTACAGCCCAGGTGGATCTGCAGCCTCCCTGGAGAGAGCTCTGGCTGCACACACACAGGGGCTGCTTAGCTCGTGAAGTTAATTGGTCTCAGCAGAAAAAGTGGGCATGCTAAACATAAGTTTGAATGGGTTTTGGTTGTGGTTATTTGTGACTTCCGTAAAATACCTCTAGGTGAAGCTTTTGAAGGGTTTTATCCGTGTTAGTGTGACTGGAACACAGTGAGATTTTTCTCTCTGTTGAAACAGGTGCACACATCTAGCTTCTTTTAACTTAATTGGGAGCATATGAACATAACTATTAGGAAATTGTACCAAATAGCTACATGCATCTTTATATTCTTAAACGTCTTTAAAAAGATGTTAAAATTTTGTCCCTTCATGTTCACAAAATGGATCACAAAACATGGGCAGAAAAATAATCTTCAGACACCTTTCAGAGTGTGCATGTTCACCACCTAAGTCACTGTCCACCTTAATTTATTAATCAAAATAAAGGAATACAAGTGTTGGGGCTCTTCTTAGACCTGTAATGTTCTGGTCACTCGGTTTCCTCTGGAGCCAACACAAAGAAACAGGTATTTTAGGGCTCAGCTTCTTTCAGCCTAAAATAAATGGGACAAAGAGCTCAAGGGATTTCTGCCCTTAAAATGTCTCTCTCCAGTGACTATAAAAGAGCAGGAAGCTCCGATGCAGGGAGCTGTGCTGTAGGTTTCTCATGTTAGTTTAGATAAATCACACCTCAGGTATTTTGGGCTTGAACCAGCTGTTTCTGTCACCAGTATAAAGATGACTGTCTCTTTCTGAGCATGTTGGAAACAAGGTCTTAGAGCAACTGGCAGGAGTGTTTTGGCATTGAAAAATGCAGGCAGGCGCCCAGTGGGATTTTCAAAGTTCTTTTGCAAATCTCACTTTCATTTCATTCAGGTCCTCTGTCCCTAGAAAGGCAATAGGCCAAGGTCCTATCAGCCAGACTTTGTACACTTATTTATGCCCTTGTTCAGTTACAGTGTTAATCAGTGTCTAACACTGTCCTGTGCTGTACTGCATTCACAGGGACTTTTATGGACACACAAAAACTACTTATTTTTAAAAACCAAATCCATTAAATGTCTACTATACTTCATTGGTGAGATGAAGCTACAATTGTGAAGTGATTTGTTGTTTTATTAAGTTATTTTTTAGATAAAGTAATTCAGCAGCAAATGAATGCAATGTCTTGGGGGAAGCACCAGTTCTAGCTTAGATGTGGATGTGATAAACCCAGGATTAATCCAAAGTGTTGTGTGGATTAGAGGCCAATTTTACTTTACAGGAGCGAGTTGCTGTTTCATGCAAGGTGTTTCCTTTCTCTTTCCAGGTTCTGTCCCCTCTTTCAGATTCCATCCTGGCAGAGAAGACAGTGATAGTTCTGGATGACCGGGTCACCATTACAGAGCTGGGAGCACAACTGGTTTCAGGCTTGTCTGTCTCCTTACAAATCAGCAAAGGAAATAAGAGAGCCATCGTTTCTACCACCTCTGCCTACGACATCCTTCACACTCCGAAACAGGTGCGCTCCAACACAATGCACGGAGTTAATTTATGTGTTTGCTGTGCTTTGGCAGAAGGCAGGGAAAAGCTACTTGCTGTAAATTTTAGACAGCACGTCTAATGAATGTATGGCTGTGAAAAGCAGTCAGTTCACATGGTAAAGGCTGTTCATCTTCCTGTCCAACTCCTGCGGCGCAAACGCCCGCTCACAGTGACCATTAAAACCTTCAGAACCAGTCTGGAGACCTGCGCAGCACAGGGAAAGGGATGGACGTGTCTGGGCGTGCACGGTGCCAAAGAAAGCACGGATGTGCCACTCGAGGCACTTCTTCTGTGGGAAAATACAGCTCAGCTGTGCAAGCAGAGGTGGGAATCCCATGCCTTAACTGTCTCACAGAGTCAGCTCAGCCAAAAAGACCTTTGGCTGCAGGTACAGAAGTTTTCACGACCTGTATGGCTGAAATCTGATCAGTTTGTGATTACTTTGAACCATATAATCTGAGGAATTAAATAGATTTCAATGAGATCACAGAATAAATTCCATATGTCTTTTTTTTAATAGATTTTGTAGAATTGAGGTTTTACATCAGTGGAGAAAATGTAACTATTTTTTTTGCACTACCAATTTGCAGTAAGAAGACAAATTGATTTGGTCAAAACATCCTTAAAAATGGTGGTTTTGTGAGTGTTTCTAGAGTTCCCAGGAAAGACCACAATCACTTTTGCATATTTCAAATTCTGTATATTTGAAAGCATGACAAAAAATACAAAATACTGCATTGAGATGTGTTCTTCTCCCAGTTTGTTCAATGGGCTGGATGGGATCACTGGTCCAACATATCCCAACTCTGCTCATTGTATTACATAAGGCATTGGAACTGCAGCATTAGAGAAATTCCCCATTATAGGTGCTTTATAAAACTAATTAACTGTGACATTGGGAATATGATTGTTTTCATTGTGAGGCTCTGGCATTCAAAAGAGACTTTTCACTTCAGACTGTTTTTTTTTCAGCACTTTTATTAAATTTAGATGACTGTTTTCTTGGTGGCCCCTGAAGATGAAGTAAATGCCTCAGTGGTCTAGGGAACACAAGTCTGTGAGAAAATGAGAAGCAGAATTGACATTTATGTTTTCTTTAAAAAAAAAACCAAAACAAGAAGAAACCCCAAAGTTAAACTCTGTATTTATTTTGCCAATGTCCAACAGACTTGAAGAACTGAGTGTCTGATATGGTCTCTCTCTCACACACATTTTTTCTCCTCACCCTCTCCCCACCCAGGAAGCCGTAGTCAGTGCTTGGATTTTGTTCAGTGACGGGTCGGTGACGCCTTTGGACATCTATGACTCCAAGGACTTCTCCATCACCATCACTTCCCTGGATGAGATGGTGGTGTCTTCACACCAAAACCTTCAGTCCATCTGGCCTGTCGTGGTGGCAGAAGGGGATGGGCAGGGACCTCTGATTAAAATTGAAATGGTCATCAGTGAGCCCTGTCAGAAGACCAAGCGGAAGAGCGTTCTGGCTGTTGGGAAAGGAAACGTCAAAGTGAAGTTTGGTCAAAAAGATTCTGACCAAAAAGGAAGCACCAATGACATTGATGACATGGAGAGAGATTTTAAAAGCCATGCAAGCAATTCTATAGAGAAAGCTGCAGAACAAGAGAGGACAGCACAAGACTGGTCCAAAAACCACGAGGACATGTCCAGTCCTGAGGACAATGCAAACAAAAGCACAACTTTCATATCTCCCATTGATCAGGAGTCCCTGGAGGATGGCCAGCTCCAAAACAACCCAACTGCCTTCACAGGTTTCCCTACACAAGTAGAAATACCAGGAGAAAACAATCCCAGTGATCTCTCATTGACTTCAAGAGGATTGACAGATTTGGAGATTGGCATGTACGCGCTGCTCTGTGTTTTCTGCTTAGCAATCTTGGTCTTTTTGATTAACTGTGTGGCATTTGCTTGGAAGTACAGGCATAAAAGGTTTGCTGTGAGTGAGCAAGGCAACATCCCCCATTCCCATGACTGGGTCTGGCTTGGAAATGAGGTTGAACTGCTGGAAAACCCAGTGGACATTTCACTCCCATCAGAGGAGTGCACTACCATGATTGACAGAGGGATGCAGTTTGAAGAAAGCAACTTTCTCCTTAATGGGAGTTCTCAGAAGACTCTTCATAATCATATCCTCAGATCTTCTGAGTACCTTTGTGAAAAAGAAGTGAAAAGTGAACCTATAAATCCTTCTGGGCCAAAGCAGAAGCGAGTAAAGTTCACTTCATATACAACAATACTGCCCGAGGATGGAGGCCCCTACACCAACTCAATTCTATTTGACAGTGATGATAATATTAAATGGGTATGCCAAGATATGAATCTTGGTGATTCCAAGGAACTTAGGGACTATATGGAAAGACTGCAAGACAATATGTAAAACTACTTTCTTATGTTTGTAATCACCTTTATGCCTTCTGTTTATGGATGGTGGAGCAGTCAGTCCAGTCAGCAATAGGAACAAGACAGTCCAACCCTGGAGTTACTGAGATGATAACCTGATATCAGTGAGCAGGTGCAAGAGGCTGGCTGAGCTAATCCTGTTTCACCACCAACCAGGATGTGCCCCTAAAACAGCTACTGTAGGTGTTGGAGGTGTCACACGCGATGGCTGTTTTTGTATACTGCCTGGTACTAGCAAAATGCTAATACAACTGCGCTCAGACTCAGAGGAGACTTCATTTGTTTGTCATCTCTCATGATAAATGGTAAATCAAAAAAGAAAGGGATGTTTGTTTGCATTGATTTTTCTAGTCGTCGTCCTTTGTAAAGCACAGTGGACATTTCTTGCTTACAGCCTGAAACGAGGCTCACGGAAAAAGGGATCGGAATGAATCTAATTTTATTGCCTATGTGCAATGCAGCCAAGTAGTCTTATTATTTTTTACAGATATAAAAAAACCCCATGTGGTTAATTTCTTCTTATATTGTTTGTGAATTTTATTTGACTTAGGGAACATTAAATATTTTCTTTGAAGGGGTTTGGTTTTCTTTTTTTTTGGTTGTACCAAAGTGTAGTACAGTAATATTTATAATGATTTGAGTTTTCTATTCATCTGCTTCAGCCCCTAGAGATACCTCCTTCATCACTGATTATCTTTCTCCTTTCCATCTGGGTATATGGGTCGTTAGTATTTGAAACATAGCGAGGAATTAGAACTCTTACTGGGAAAGGGTTGTATCTTCTTACAGGGAACTGTAAATATAATAATAAACCCTGGAAAATAAAAATCAAGGAGTAGCCCTGGGTTCACTTTTGTCATTGCTAATATGAAAAAATAACCTGTAAAAAACCAGCACATACTTCAAAGGGAAATGCTTTGCTGAAACAGCAGCTTGACAATACATATTATTATCTGAATGACAAGGTCAAATGTGGTATTGAAATGTGTAGAATAGGAAGGAAATTTCCTAGGAAGTGAGCGAAGCTTGCAATCACTGTTACTCTGTACTATTAATCCATTGGTGGTGGAGTTTAGCAGGTCAGAGAAGTTCATGCTCAAAAGCTCATGCCCCAGGCCTCGTCTAAAACATCTCTGGCCATTAAGACAAAAGGGAAAAACTTTACACCACGTTTCATTAAAAAGTGAAGGAAAGAAAAGAATTGGGGTGCATTGGGACTGTAGTCACACAAGCAGCTTTCCAATTTTAGCAAGGAAAACATGCTGAAAGTTCAAAGCTGCCATTTCATATACATTACATGTATTTTTTTACTGAAGGATGATCGAAATAAGTTGAAAAATACAGTTAGGAAAAAACTGAATCTACAGAATACTTGAAAAATCCCAGTAAATCACATGTTCTTGTGATGGATCCTGTGCAATAAACACAAGAGCCAAATTACAACTGCCTTACGTACTGTAGTTCCCATCTTTTAGGTGGATTTGAATTTATAATTCAGTCGTGACATTAGAACAAACCAGACAACCTTAACTATGGGAAATTCTGCATTTGGATCACAATCCACAATGGGGAGCTGCAAAATACAAGAATTTTGACATTGAGACTAAAAGTGAGGACACCAGGCTTATATAAGTGATTAGAGGCTTTTGCTGGCGCTGAACTGCATAGGAAGGGGATGGCATCTGTTATAATCTAATTTTAAGGAGAGAAAATAATAGAGCACAGATATGCTTCTGTTTCATAAGGGATGCAGCACTTGTGCATCAAATGAAGTCTTGGGTTGTTTAACAAATGTTCTCACCCCTTTAAATGATCCAGGAAAAAAAGGAAAGGAAATATGAATTCCTGCAATGATCCTTACCACTAATAACATAAGAATCCCTTTTTAGAATTTAACTTCTCTTCCCAACATATTATTTTGTATTTGGCCCAACCATAGAGCAGAACCTAAAAACACCCATTTACTATGATATATATCGACCACAAATAAATTTAGTCTTGAAATCAGAGGAACCAACTTCCTGATGGCAGCTGCAGAGAGCAAACAGCCCAGCTATTCCCGGAGTGCATATCCATCAGTTTTCCAGGGAAGCTGTGATCCCATGGCACTTCCGGACCTGTTTCCTCACGGAAACCTTTCCTTCCCAGTTGTGCTGAGTGCAGCAGCAGCTGCTGGGCTTGGTCCCTGCTCGGTGCCATGGCAGCTCATCAAGGGCCAAGGGACTTAGAGGTGTCCTGGGCTGCTCTCCTGACTCCCTCCAGGGAACAGAAGTCAGTGACTTTTTACTCGTTTGGAAAATTTCCCTTCGAGGGCTGTGGCTTGGAAGAGCAGGGTCCCAAAGTCAGGGTGCTCCCTGCTCTCATATTGGGGCGTCCTTGAACTCCTACCTGAGGCCTAATCCTTGGCTGTCCCTCGTGCCTGCCCGTGGCTGGGCACCCAGGGAGGAGGGCCGGACCCACGGGCGGTGTGGGCAGTGCTGGGAGCCGCCAAAGGGCACCTCAGGCCTCTCCAGCATTGACCCGAGCTCCCGGGGTCTCACTGAGCTCGTGTCTCAACCCCACTCTGGGGTAGGGTGTGACAGCTGGGGGCTCTGAGTGCTATTGACCACCGGGGGTGGAGTCCCAGCTCGGGCCAGCATCGCTCCGGCGGTGCTGGAGCTCCTCCGTGAAGCTCTTTGGTGGCTCAGTGGCTGAATTTGGGGCGGTTTTAGAGTAATTTTGCAGACATAGGTATCACTCTCTGCCAGAGTTAAATGACAATGCCAGCCCATCAGGAAGGAATACACCTGCTGCTAGTGATCAGTTAAACAATGGAATTGGATACAGCTCTCCAGAAAAAAGACCCATCCCCAAATTTTGCAATGGGAGGGAAAAAAAAAAATCTGCAGCTTCATAAATTTTTCTTTTTTCTTTTTGTGTCACACATCATTACATGGAAGTTCTTACACAGAAAATGGCAATACAACCATTGAAAAGAAGCAATACAAAAAAAGAAAAGAAGTGGAAAGAGAGAGCTCAGTTTTCAGTAAAACTGGGATAACATCAGTAAAGTGGAGTTATTCTGGATTTATCTTGGTTTGAGGACTTATGCTCCTTCTCATAAAATGAAAGGAAAATCTATTCAACATGAATATACTTGATGCAAATTAGTTCTGAGTTGTTCTTTTTTGACTTAAATATCTCAAATATTAGTTTCAAAATGATGGCATACTTTAAATGTAAACAAATTTAATTTAAAATTATTTACCTCTCCCTCCCCAATTTTCCCATTCACCTAAATATTTTTCAGTGACACTGTTAAATTAAATATTTTATTCATGGAATATATAAATTCCACTTTGCTGTTAAATGAACAGCATTTACACATTGTTAAAAGTCTCTGCTTTTGAGAGTACAAAGCAATGGTAGCCAAGTGATCAAAAGGCACAAAATGTATGTATTGTAAGTATGTATGCAGGAAACTAGAATTGTCTGAAAAATAGAAACTATGCTGTCAGATTAATTAGAATTATGCTTCAGTAGGTGCCAGGGGAAGCAATACCTGTAATTCAACACCAAACAAACATCATATCTTAATTATGGCGTGTGTAGAGAAGACTTTGCGAGCGCCTTTGCTTGCCTGCTCTCAAGGAAAGACAGGGTGCAGTGTGAATCCATCCGGAGACGCCCGGGAGAAGTCCTGTAGGCAGAGAGAGGATTAATGGCACATGGGGAGTTTGCAAACTTTTTAAAAACAAAGCTGATGCCAGACCCTCAGCTCCTGCCGCAGGAGCTGAGCGAGGTGTGGCCGCTGAGCCCTGGCACGGAGAACAGGGAAGCACGAGCTGGAAGTTCTCATCCGTGCAGAGCCTTTCCTTTCATTTCCCCACACCCTGCCCAGCTCCACGGGGCTTGTCTGCGCCTCCCTCCTCATCCAAGTGGGAACTTGGGAACCACTGCCCTGCTCTCCTCTCGCTGTAGGACACACAGATCCATGTTTTGAGCTGCTGTTTCTTAATTCATCTTGGGGAATGTACAAGAAGATCTTACAGCCATACGACACAGTACAAAGAGTCCATTGTATAATGGAAAAAACCCTTGTATTTCAAGGTAGAATACACACCCTATGAATGAAATGCTGATTTTTCATAGTGGATATGCTCTTTTATGGAATATAAATCATGTGCACTACATTGAAATACACTATAGTGTATTGTGAAATGCATACATTAATTGCTGAATTATAACACTGAATATGTATATACATCACACCCGAGATATTTATACAATATAATAAGTCTTAGATGTATAACATAATGATTCTGTACAAAATAAACCGTAAGTTAAGACAATGAAAGAGAACTTTTATATCTGTGTAATTTGTATGCTGATTAAGTTATTCAAGCTTCAGTTTTCATCTTTTAATGTGCCCTTTAAAAAAATACTTATTTTCTATAGGCAGATGTCTGAAATAAAGACTTGAGTCTTCAGAAAAGAAGCAAATGAAAGACTGAAAGAAACAGATTTTGCTGGAGAAATAAACATAATGTTCATGTGTTTTTTTTTTTTTTTTTTTTTAAACTGACTAAACCCTTTTGTGTTTGTGCTGGTCAGGGTGATCTGCTGGTTGGGTTGAGGGTGATGTGCCCCTGCCAGGTGAACAATAAATCGGCAGAATCACCAGTGTGTGGATTGCTCTTGCTCCTCCTTGCTCAAAGCAACACAAATCACTGGGTTACACAGTCCAAGGGTTTGACCCAACGCTCCCTACAAAGGCTGCTCCAGCTCTGTCACTGCAGTGAGTGATCCTTTCCCAGCACCGAATGTGCAGAGCAGATGAGCATCCTGAGTGACCTGTGTCTTGCAAAGACCAGTAGAACGGGTCTGTATTTAAAGGAAAAGGTAACAAAATAAATCTGTCCCTGTAGGGCTCCAGCGTGAATCATCACAGGTCAGATACTTGATTCAGTCCTCTGAATTCTCTTATGTTCCCCTTAGAATCAAAGAGCCTCAAAATTCTTAAGTGACCACTGACCTCATCGTAAGAGCTGCAGAAAAGTAGTTTGCTAATGCTAAAAAAGGAAATGTGAGCCTCAGCTTTTTTGCTCTGGGTGTTGGAAATGTTGGCAGGGGCAGAAGCACAGACTCCCCTGATACCTCGCGGGGTATTTGGGCCCCTTACAGGCCCCGCAGCACCGGGCATCAGCCTCAGGAGGGGCCTCCTGCATCCTTGTCTGGCTCCAGCTGGAACACACTGCAGAGCTGGCTGTGCAAACTCGCTGCAAAGCTACGGGCTGCCTCCGTACTAATGGGAGCAATTTAACATCACCTGAATGATTTAATGATCGCCATTGTAATTTCTAATGTATTGAAATGTGTTTTTATATAAAGTCAATTGGACAAATGGATTGAAAAATGTGATTTAGGGAGTGCCCCGGAGAACCCGCTCTTTGGCGTGCTTTGGGCACAAATTCCAGTGGGTCCCCACTTGGTATTCTCAACAGTGAAATTAGAAACATTTTTTGTAAATAACGCTTTTTTTTTTGTACTGGCAGTTCTGGTTGGTCCCTGTCTGACCATTGCTGTGACATCCATCCCCTTAGCAGCACCTCACTAAAGAGGTGCCAGTGGCTCTATTCACACTCAGTGCTCTATTCAGGATAACTAAAGGTATCAGACAGTCAGATTTTACAGAAAAACAGTCTTTAAGGTTATATTTTACACACCCTAAAACACAAACACAGGCACACGCACACTGATCTATTCAAAAAACCTACCATAGGGATAAATTTTAACTACCAATGTGTGTGCACTGTGGAACAGAAAATAATTACCTGCATTCATTTGGGAAAGAAATAGCCCAACAAATACAACTGGGTTTTTTCTTCCAAAAAAGGGAGCCCTCAGGATTTGGCAGGCAAGAGATCTGCACAGTGGTATTTGTCACAAATTAAATAGGCCAGATCCTGAAGGCTGTCTCAGTTGAAACTCCCACTGGTCTTGTTAGGAACTGGAGTGAGGCAGGACCAGGGACAGACAATTACAGCCAGGTCTGGCGCCTGGGAGGTTGGAAAAGTCCTGTTACACAAGGCCAGACCCTGCTGCTTCCAGTCAGCAGCACCTCCAGCTGGTACCAGGGAGCCAGGGATGGTGTTCAGAGCTTGTGTAACTGGGGACACGTTGCATTGTGTAGGATTTGTGAGGCTGAAGAGATTCTGGGCAGGGAAAATGGTGCCAGTGAGCAAAATTAGCAATTCTGTGCCCTCTCAGTACTGTCCTTACAGCATTACTTTGTATTCCTTTTCTATTCCAGTGGTCCATTTGGCCAGTTTCCGCAAAAGTTTGGTTACTGAGGGAATAAAATTGAGCTGTCTTGTTGAGAGAGGCAGCTGGCTTAAGAAATTAAAGCAAAGTGGGTGATGTTGTGAGACCTGTTCTGAAACTCTCAGGGTGTCTCATAGTGCTACTTGCTTCCAAAAGCATATGTATCAGCATAAGGATTTATAAACCAATGCAGATGAAGACTTGTATCATTCCTTCTGGTAATCTTGGGTTAGTCTATTTAAAAAACAATGGGATCTGATGATACAAAAACCAAATAAGGAGCTTAGGATTTAGGGAAAATGAAGAATGGATATTTTTAATCCTCCAGTTTAAACCTGTGGTAGGCAGAGCAGAATACACTCTTTATACCATGGTATTATCTGTAGGATTTTTTTTTTTTTTTTAATCACTAGGATTTTAAAAGGAAAAATCCTCGGCCATTTCAACAAAGCCTGAATGCCACTGAGTGCCCCGTGTGGTGGTGCCACAGAAGATAAAACACAGGGCACACACACACACACACACACACACACTCACATGGCAAGGTCCCTTGTTTCTTGGTCCTTGCCTGAGGGCCTAAACTGATGTTATTTCAGCGTCCTGAAGGTCCCTCTGTGTGTGACACAAAAATGGCAGGAAAGTCAGGCTTCAGAGGCAAAAAATCCAACCTGAGAATTGCTGCTGGCTCGTGGCAGTGGCCACTGAACGCTGCAATCCTGCTGGGGCCCACAGCCACAGTGAGATAATTCAGCAAATGTCAAGGAAACCTGCAGCAGGCTGTGTGCAGTGACGCCTCTGTCAGAGCAATGAGCAGAACCAGTTTTCAGCCAGTGCTGGGTAAATACAGGCTGTGGTTCAACGCAAGTGCAGTTGCTGCTCCCTTCACAATGTAAAAGCATGGAGGTACAGACCCTTGTTTAGGTACATGGTTACTGGAAATAAATGCATAAAATGAGCTCCTTTGTCTGGCTTATCTGTAAACGTGGTGTGGGGTGCCTCTGTTTACTCCCAGTTAGGCCTGGCCTGTGCAGAAACTGTTTGTTCAAGCCATTTTCTGGCTTTGAGCCATCACTAATGCATCTTTTAACTTAGCAAATGGTTTAAAAGCACCACAACACACATCACATCACCAAAATGTAGACTAGCAAAAGATTTCAGGCTTTTAGGGTTTGTGCCAGAAGAACCTGAGCACACAACTAAAGCCATTTAATTTGCTGTCCCACAGAAGCTGCTTTCCCCTAGATAAGGCTTCTAAAAGACAAAGTTTCTCAGGGCATTCCTTAATTTGGAAGGAGTTCATCTTATCTGGCTGCACTTCCTTCCACTGACACACTGAAAATGGGAAGCTGGCAGGATCCCTGACCACAGCAGGGATGCAACGTTTTGGGATTCCTGATTACTCTTCCGACAGGCAGGTGCTGATGCCAAGCACACCCACCAGCTCCTGGGCCCTGCACAGGTTTGGGCATCCTCAGGGGTGGGAGTGTGGGACAGCAGGAACGGGGCAGGGGCAGCACGGGGGGAGAACAGAACTTTTGTCAGACACACAGAAGCCTCCTGCGCTGGTGAGGCTCAGCAGTAACAACCCACAAATCAGGCAGCCCTTTCCTTTACAAGTTTATTACACACCCAGGAGCCACCCAGGCATTCCTGAGGCACTGCTTCCACTTTAAACTAAGCTTCATTTAAATAAGGACACTTGACTTAGTATTTCTGAAGGCAAACAAGGATCAAAGCAAGGATTCTGCCGTGTGTTCAGCTGTTATTTGACTCTGCTGCTGTTTTTTTACTGTCTCTTACCTTGTTATGCTCTTGGTCACTGTAACTCAGGAGGATGTAGAGTATTTTAAAAGGAAATGTGAGTGATCTGAGTCAGCTCTGCACTTACCAGCAATCCAAAAAATGGAAGAATGTTTTTGTAATATAATGTGGTTTGTAAGTCAACTCGCCAGAAGCTGACAGTGTCCCTACCTAGAGACACACCAGTCCCTGGGGCTGCCTTCTGCCTTCATTTTCTACCATTTTTAAACATGAAAGTTTTGAAATTGCTTCATACAAGCCCTTGGAACCATTCAAACTGACCATTAATTTGGATTAATTCTCTAAAATTAATCACCTGCTGCTTATGTTCCCAGGCTGTTGTTTTAGCAAGGATACAGGACTGTTCCATGACAGAAATCCCCCTCCCTCTAAGACCTGAGTTAGCCTCTAGCAAACAACATCCCTCATATTAAAAAATTCAAACCAGAGGACGGGTTGTGCTAAGAAGGCTGGTGTGACTCACATTTAAATGCCTCATATCTGCAGGTTTTGTAGCTATCTGCAGTTAAAAGACTGGCAATTTTCTTGGATTAAAAAAAAAAAAAAAGATTTCTACCATCATTTTTGGAAATTCCTTTTATGAAAGGTAATAACACGTAGCACTAGACAAGCATTTTTTTTCTCCTGCCAAGGAAATAAAAAAAAATACAAGCTAGAAACACTGAGGTAGCCACATCAGTACAGGAGCTGGGAATAGTTGACATTTTCTGAATAGCTGCATCACACCCTGTAAATGAAACATCATGCAATTACGTGCACAGTGTAAAAAAAGATAGAAGAATAGATTCACAGTTTGGGGTTTTTTTGGAATGGGCAGAATGTTTTAGAAATGTGCCAGATCTCCTCATTACTTAAAACTATGTGCTTTTTAATGGATCTGTCTCTGCCTGGTTTAGTACCTGGCTTGACTTCACGCGGAGGATTGTTTGGCTTTGTAGAGAGCAAAAAAATGAACTCACAAACAAAAATTGTTGTTGTCTGTCACCTTCCTGCACTGAAGTGTCCCAGAGAAAGGGTCAGTGATGGCCCCTTCTGCTGCTGGAGGGGGAAGGAGAGCACACAGGGCGGGAGAAACACAGTGGATACCAGAGCCTGGTATCCCTGGGCAGAGATAACAGCTGGCTCCAGTCCAGGCTGAGAATGAGGCACCAATAAAAATCTGCTCAGGTTTCCAAATATTCTTTGGCATCTACACACATTTTGACATCTCCTAGAGTATCCAAATACCTTTAACAAATCCTGTAAGTGGGGAGGAGGTTAAATCTTCCTGAAAGCTAACAGGGCCACTGGGCAACATCCCCCAGAGCATCACAAATGATTTATGACCTTGACCTGTCCATCAGGTGGCCAGACTTGGTCACATTTGCAGGTTTTTTACTGAAGCATTACATCAAGAAAAGCTTCTCAGCGCCACAGATACCTGCCACACACTTTGCCACCTATGCTGAGAAGCATTTGGTTCAACTATTTTGCTATTGAGCAGTACAAGCTTTGTTCTCTTTCCAGCAAAAAAGGGCACTTGTCCATACACCTAAATTAGAAAACACATGCTCTGTCATTTCTATTGTAGTCATAACTTAGTGATCCATTAAATGTGAACCAGTTCACTGAACAGAGAAACTAAAATGATAAACAAACTCCCATATTAGTAAAAGAAAAAAAACCCATGCTTTTGGCAAAAGCTTTTTATTTTTACCACCCATCTCAATAAATGCATCCGATTAGTTTCAAAACCATGCATCTGCTTCCTCCTTCTTTTTTCTCTGTCTGTTGGAATGGAGACCTCTTTCTAAAGTCTGGAAAAGCTAATTAGCACTGGTGACACCAGCTCTGGAGAACTGTTTTCAGTTCTGGATGCTCCACTGTGAGACAAGGACACCCAGGTCCAGTGAGTGGCCACGAAGGTGATTAAGGGACTGTAGGACCTGGCACGTGCAGGGAGGCTGAGAGAGCTGCTCTGCTGAGCCTCCAGGAGTCTCAGCCTCTCAGGATAAACCTTAACAATGTTTGTAAGTATTGTGTGGGAAGGAGCAAAGAAAATGGAGCCAGATTTTTCCCTGTGTCTTTCAGCGACAGGACAAAAGGCAAAGGGCACTAATTGAAACACAGGAAGAAAGGAGGTAGCAAACACCTGACCCTTGGGGATATTGCAGACGAGGCAGAACTGTGCTCTGTTGTGTCCCTAATGAGCCAAACACTGCAGAGGGCCAAGAACGGGGAGTCACCCAGGGTGCAGAAGGGAGAACATCACTCCATGAACCTTGGCCAACACCAGCTGCCACCCATCCTGGTAGCTGTTAGTGTTTAACTGTGGCACAAGTGCTCTGTGACAGAGGGTGTTTGTGCACTGCACTCTGGGCAAGGGGCTGAACACAGGATTTGTGTCCTGAGTTACCATCTCGTGGGAATAGGCAATGCATAGGTGTTTATGGAGACAGCAAAACTCTCGGGAGCTGGGGGCTGAACGCAACGCTGAGCCAGAGCTCCGTACGCCCCACGCTGGGTCAGACTTGTCTGCAGGCAGAGAGGATTTTTCGTGTGGCTTCACAGTGATTCTGGTGAGGTCAAGGCTCTGTAACCATGCTGGTACTTGAAATGTCTTTAAAGGCGTTGAGGTCCCTGTTGTGCTGTATTTGAAAAAAGCCTGGGTCACAAGGCAGTGCACAAGCAGGCAGGAGGGTGGCAAGAGGAAGGCAGCAAAGCCAGCGCTCGGTGCTCCCAAATCCCCCACCATGGCCTGAGTGCAGTGCTGGTTCAGCGTCTGCCCACACATCTGTGTCTGAGGAGAGCTCTGACAAAGCACAGGGTTTTGAAAGCCAGAGGAGCTCGGAATCCTGATGGTCTGAATATGACAGCTCTAAATAAAGCTGGCAGGACTTGTTTGTGCTCCCACAAGTGCTCAAGGTGCAGGTACAGTAGAGAACATCCCACACCGTCCATCCCCAGGGGATTGCTGCATGCGGAGCTCTCAGGTTGACACGGCCTACTTTTGACAGTGGCTTCCATGAAATTCTTCCTCTCCTCCTCCTGCAGAAATGCTCCACTGCCCAAGGGAGCAGGGCCCTGGCTGGCCACAAGCCATCTGTCTTGCCTTGGCTACAGATTTCCCCGCAGCAGCAGAGCAGAGCCCAGACCAGACCCCGGTGCTTGGCTGGTTCCTCATGGCGTGTTCCAGCCCACTGTCTGACTCAGGGTGTTTCAAGAGGGGCTGTTTGTAGTCACATGTTTTACACACTTTGCACACTTGGTCCTCCACTGGCCCTGTTCTAATGTTGGAAAGCACCTTGGATGTTCCTCTGTCCTTTGGTGTAACTTCGGGATAAATTAGAGGGTATGATGTGCACTGAGTTTTTGGCATCCCTTTGTCAATTCTGTATCATCTGAGCCTGGAGCTGCAACGTGCCATGGACTGAGGATCTTCTGGTGGTTCCTGCTCTTCTGCACCCCGTTCTGAGGTGTTACCATGTCCCCTGCACTCTGGAAAAGCTAAGCAGCATTTTTTGCTGTCTTCTTTCTGCATGGTTTTTGTTGAGATAAACTCCCTTTCACTTTTCTTCTTCAGTTACTGTAAAAGGCACAGCAACTTTACTAATTTATTTGCAGAAACCATTGAAGATTCCATCTACTGTGATCAAATCCCCTTAAGTAAAATATAAACCGCTGCTCCTCTGAATGGAAAGCCTAAATCAATAATGGACATGAAATCATCAAGTTTAATCTCAAACACAGTGAACCCAAGTAATCACTCTTCTTGATATAAAACTAATTCTGTTTGACAATAAAATACTACTAGTCTGTGCCATAAACCAATGGAACAAATAACTTTCTTAACCCTGACAGTTGCTGTCCAAAATCATTACATCTCCTCTCCTTAGCAATCAAGCATGTCACTACAGTACTATTTCTGCTCAATTCCTTTCCATAAACTGCATCATATGCACCAGAACTTTGAAAGAATTTCTTTTTCAGCAAAGTGTTGTGGTCTTTTCTCTACTTCCAATTAGCCACGGATGCACAGGTTGCACCAGGAACAAACAAGCAGCACTTGAGATGTTCCCTGGCATACAGCTGGGTTGTCTGTGAGGTTTCAGGGTCAGTGATGAATGAATCTGAGCCCCAAATGCAGGTATCACAAAATTCATGATCAATAGCAGTGAGGCTGAGGTTTCTTGTGCGTTGATGTAATTTTTCCAGGAGCTGCACGTTTCCAGCCTCTGCAGGCAAACAAAGACAGAATTCAGAGGGCTTTGCCAAGGGGTTGCTTTGTAGGTTGGTGCCTAAAATGCTGCAGATTTTTAGTCCACAGAAGACTGAAATTCCTGCCAGCACCCAGCCCAGCACGCGTGGATGCCTGCAGACACATGCTAAGAGTACCTGGCCACGCTCTTGTCATCAATCCTGACACCAAGCCCATAAATTGCTGTCATTAATAAATAACACCCCAGACATCCAAGGCATGAAAGCCACCTCAGCTGCCCATTCCCTCCAGGGGCTGCAATCGCAGAAAGCTGAACCCTGTTGATCTCCAGGGCGATCCCAAAGCCCAACCCCAAAGCTCTGCTACTCCAGAGAACAGGAGTGTTCTCCAAGAAATAACTTGTCCTTGCAGCAAAATGGAAAGCAGGGCAGTGGAGTGGGCACAAGGATTGAGGCTGAGGTGGCACCTCCAGCCCAGGATCCAGACAGACAGGGCTGCTCTGCAGGATGAGGGTGTGGAAGAGCAAACTCCAGGTGCTTTCTGTGGGAAGGCAGTCTGCCAGACAGAACACATGGCACAGGCAGCAATAGAAAAGTTCAGGGGACGTAATTCCTTGAATCTCCTTGCTCAAGAGTCACTGAACACAGAGATTGCATGCTCTTATTAATTAACTCAGCATCACTAAAGCATTGCTGCATTGAGGAAGCTTTTCAAAAATATGAATTTTTGATTTAAGATGCAAATATGCACCAGTTTCTCAGTTATTTAAAACAACAAGAGGTACCTAACACTTTTGACTGCTGTCATTTAACCACTGGGTTGTCTACACAGAGCCAGAAATCACATCAGGGAAAAAATGTGAAAGAAGATCTGCAGGTCTTCTCCCCACTGCTCCTTGGTTCCTAGTTGCAACTGGTAGAAATTACGTGAAAATAATTTCATGAACGCTCAAGTTTTGATAACATCTTCCATGGCTTGTAACACTATTTTAAAGCCTGAAGCCACAACACACTTTCTAGAGTAGGAGCAATGTCTGATCCCTTTTTTCCCTCCTGGCAGAACGTTTCCCATTGAGATCAGCACTAGATAGATCCTTCAGTCTCCCAGACTTTCAAAGCTCTGGATTTTCAAGAGCTCTGCTTACATTCAGACATCACACGGGTGCAGAGCTAATTCAGGGATCTGTGATTTACCTGCCTGACACACAGTTCTGCTCTTGAACACCTCACTCGGGGGGTTATTATTTTTGTCAAAACCCTTCCAGCTCATGACTCCACATAATAACAGCCAGGCCAAAGATCAGAGTCTGATCCATGTCAGAACCATCTCCATACAAGTCAGTGAAAGCCTGATTATCTCACTGCTGAAATTCTGGGGTGTGAACAAGAGCCAATGGCTGTTATCATCCTGTTAATGTCAAAGCTTGATTTTTTTTCCCCCCCCCTCTCGTTTCAATATATCTGTAAATTTATACCCTCTCACAGTCCTTGATAACAGTTTGGCATCTCTGAAGCTGAGAAGTTTTAATATTCTATGGGTTTTTACCCCAGCACTTCTATAATTTCATGAAAAAAAGTATTTGATATGGTGGTTTTATTGTGAGAGGAGGAGCAGGAACATTTGCTATTATGTGAGAAAAGACATTTCAAATAAGTGTTATAATTTTATAACTTTTTTTTTTGTAACTATAACAGGAATGAATAGCTTTGAAACAGAATGGGCTTTACTTTCTGTGCAGGTAGGATTTTTTAATTTCATCTTTCTCTAGGGCCTTGATATTTAAATTGGGGAAGATCTTAAAAATGGAACAACACTTGCAAATGCATTCAGAGTGATAGTTTAGATGTATAATTATAAAGATTCTGAAAGATAAAGAATTTAGTATTTTAAAAAACACGCCAGATTTTAAATTACAATTATAGCTTTCTGTAGTTCAAGAATCAACCTGCTGTTTTTCTTCTGTTGGAGAAATACTCATCAGCACCACGATGGCATTCTGGCAGCAATGATTTAGGGTTTAGTCAGGAACAGATTTCCAGCATTACCTGTGACAAATGCTGCAGAAACCTGCCCAGCACTGAGCCACGAAGTTTGAATCCTCTGTCTGAAAAATGCATATATTAATTTTTTTTTTCCTTTCACCGGACTATTTCTCACACACCACCTTATACCATGCCCAGGCAGAAAATTTGATGATTCTTTGGTGCTTCTAATTATTGGTGTTGATAAAAGCAATTAGTTCTGGTGGGTGGAAATTACAAGTAGCTCTGTAAACAAATGGGGTGGGGTTACTCTGCACAGTCCATCACTGTCAGAGGCAACTTGTTCTCTTGAGAGCAGAGAAAACCTAAAGTGCTCTGCCCTCAGCTATGGTGTGTATTTATCTTTTGATGTGGATCAGTCACACAATTGTCTGAGTGTCAAACAGACCAAGTAAATAAAGGAAAAAGTCTCCCCAACTCCCAGGGAATGTTTCTACACCTGGTTTGCTTAAGCAAAATGTTCCATTTAGCACCATAATCATGATGAAATTTCTCTGAAGAGCACTTAAAAGGGAAAGTTTTAATTAGATTTCCTTCAGCAATGGAGGAAAAAAACATATGTTTTAAAGTCTTTTAGAAATTAAAGTTTTGGTTTGATTTCCGAGTGTCAGCTGGAGGTTTCCTATTTTCCTCCTTCACTCCAAAAAAATTCTTGGTGAGGGGGACATTTTGGAGAGAAATTTCAAAACCACATGGCCCTTTCCAGTTTAGAGTGAAAATCAACGTGGAATTGTCTGAATTTCCTGCAGAGGCCAAATTCTGAGTTTCGGCTGATGTTAATTAGCCCTTTTAATTATTGAGCCAAATTCAAAGCCTGATGTCACCTGCCATGGTAACTGAGCTGTCAAGAGTGGCCTCGACTCTATTCCCTCACCAAGTGAAAGAAACCAGAAGAAAAAATTTCACTTTTACATCTTAGACTTGATTTTTTATTTTTTTTTTCTTGCTGTTCTAGGCAAAGAGTTTGACCCACTGTGGGTGGAATTGGAAGTAGGTCCTGGCAGAAAAGAATGTCCCTGCAAGAAAGAATTTCCAGGACCTTCACTCCAGTTTTGGCCATGGGAAAGAGGGGCTGTGCAGGTTACTCACCTGTGATGAAGTGATTCCAGTACCTGCTGAAAGCTTTGCTCAAAACAGCATAAATTTTTAATCCCTCCAAATTGCCTCTGCAGCTGCACAAGGTTTCTCTTACTTTTCTAAAATATTGATAAGGTGGGAGCAAGATTCTGCAAGGAGAAAAGATCAGCATTAAAAAGGAACTCTCCGCCTCCTAAGCAGCTGCCATTTTTATGGAAGCTGTTCATGGGTTATTTTAAATATTAAATTAAAAATGGTTGGCTGTTTTTCCTCAGGAGTATCCTGACTCTCCTTGGTGATGATGTGCACTTTCTTGTGGCTTTGAAAGGCTATTGATGAAAATTTAGGCAAAACATCTTGTGATGTCTCAGAGTTAAAGACCAGCTCTGCTCTCACCAGGGGTAAATCCAGTACAATAATTTCAAATTTCTCCCAAAGACCAATTTTCCCCCTCTGGTTTGCATTTTCTGCTAATCCCCAGCTTTTCTAGGGTCTTCATGGCCAAGAAACAGACATAACAAAGCAGATCGGAAGAATTTAACCATTGCTTTCCAGAGTTCCAGGAAAGCTTAATCAAGGTCTTTATCCTAATCAGAACCTGCAGAGACTTTTTAAATCCTCTCCTCATAATTACTGTCTACAGTTAATGCAGCAGTAATACCCAGAATGAATCTGGTTGAGCATTTTCCAACAAAATGTATTTTCAGAAGCAAAAGGCTGGCTTTGACGAGTTTTATGGGAAAACTGGTGAAGTCTGGGATGGAATTTCCCGTCAAAACACAGACCCAAACTCACCTGACTGTCCCCTAGCTGGGGCTGCAGGAGCTCGAACATCTGAGCAGGGACTTGCACTTTGCTCTCCCACGCTCACAGAGAGGCTCAGAGAGAGAAACCAGGGATTCCGCTGGAATTTCTGCTCGTAAAATGTATAAATGCGTTTGGTTCCTTCTGAAACCGAATCCCAGTGTCCGTGTGTCTGGAATCTCAGGAATGGTGGGGGGGGTGGTGGGCCTGTGCCGAGTGATGCTGAGACACACGCTCAGAAATCAGCCCTCTAATCGGCGGACCTCTGATCTCCACTTTTGTTACCTGTTGCACTCTCGTGCAGTCAGCTTTCTTCTGCTTTATTACTTGCTCAAACAACATGTTTTTTCCTTTAAAAGAAGTTGTTGGGTTTGGTTTGGTTTTTTGTTGTTTGTTTTTTTTTTTTCTCACTACTGGTGCAACATTTTCAATGAATGGTGTTTGAAAAGATCGCAGATGGGTGAACAGGCTTGGAGAAACCAAAAAATTATCTTTACCAAAATGCCCAAAATGTGTGAAGCAATCCTGTCTTTAATGTGATGTTACATAAAATGATGAGTACTCACTTCTCCCAACTAGAGCTTGCTAGAATTCTTTTAATGAAAAACATCTGAAAAATGCTTTTTTTACATTCTGTACAAATGCTAAAAATTTTTAATGTCCTCTTAGAATTATTAAATTATCCTCAAAACTTAACCCTTCTTAGCTTCTTAATTTTCATCCATTCCAATGTTTTATATATTTCCATAAAATAGAATTACTTGTGATTGCAACTGTACTTCTCATTTATATTTATAGATTGAGCCATTGAGCAACACTTTTTGTTGCTGAAGCTGGTAAGAATTGCACTTCTTGATTAAGAAGTGCAGAGAAGGACCAAGCATAGATCTATGAGTAATTTTTCCATCAGAGCTAGATTTCCAATGGAAATTTCTTTTTCAAGCAACATTTTTGCAGAAAATGCTGTTTTCCTACTGAAAGGCTGAGCCATGAAAATGAAGTATATTTTAATTGTGAAGTACTCCATTATGTCTTTGAGAACTGTGTTCATTTGCTTTTTTTCCTGTTCTCCTCCATGGCTGGAGCTCTCCTGGCCCACATCTTTCCAGGCTCTTGGCAGAGAGGGTGGCAAATCAAGACAGGAAGGCAATGCCTGTGGGGAACCGAGAAACTTATACATAAAAATAAAATTTAAATCTGGGTAGTGAAGATGAAATACATGATTTTGACCTTTCTATGAAAATTCCACACTTGCAAAGGAAGGTGAATTCCACTTTCCTCACTGCATCCAGGTAAAGTTCCCATTTATCATCCCTCATTAACTCAGGAGTAAGTTCAGAAGAAGTTCTCACTCCTATCCCTACTCTGTTTCCACCTCACAACTTCCCAGATTTAAGTGGCGAAAAAACAATTTGAAGGTCAGGAAATCCCTTGAGAGGTTCATTAATTGCTAACAGGTAGCTGAAAACGAGCATATCAATGGCCAGGCCACACACTGAGAGCTAACACTGCACCAAGTATCAGAAAAGACTGATACTATAACTCTAAGAGTTATAATTGTTAAAAACATACGCAGTGTAAAATAATCCAACACAATTCCAAGCCTCTTTCACTGCCTCTTTTGATTAATTCTGGGCATACTGCTATGATTGCTTGAGCTAATCTGAACACGGATAGGAGGCCACACCAACAAAGAGGGATTATTTTTATTTCTCTTAGGTTAGTTTTCAGCTGGATCAGCTCTCTGCACCTTCTCACTTGACAGCTGCCTGCACGAGGGAAGGTGTGGGATTGTACAACCAGAGGCAGGGAGACAGAATCCATGGCAGCCTCCATCACTCAATTTTAGCTGCTAGGTAACCACAATTTGGAATTTACTAGTTCCCTTGCCATCTACTTCTGGTTGCATAACAGACCTTTTGAAGTAGGGCTATAGTTTGAGAAGCATTTTAGCTGTTCCTGCTAAATTGGCCTGTCTGCTAGCAGAAGTGTCATGGGGAGCAGGAATGCTGCCAGAACATCATGATGTTGCAGCAAAACACTAACAGCACTTATTCAAGACTTGTAAATCACGTTGCAAAGATCATAGTAGGTTGTCTAAATGCTAAACTTCTTGTTAGAGCTGCACCAGCAACTCTATTTCAGACAGAGAATACTAGCAGGAGACTCCCACTCAGCAGAGTGCTGGGGAAAAGTGGCAAGTGTATGAACAGCTGTCACCTATTGAGAGGAACATCTCATTTTACCTTAGACCAGGTGAATATATTTGTCAGCAGGCTCCAGGAATAGGCTCTGATGTTAAAGCAGTCCCTGGTTTGGAATGGCTGGGGTACAGAAGTGCTTTGTTCTTCTGTAGCACCTGATGCTTTGGCTGCTCCACTCTTTGAGCCCAAAGCTTTATTTAATCTACTGTGTGGGCCAAAGGAGAACAATTTCTCTCAGCTCTGGGTCTCTATTATAACACTGCTGCTCAGCCACTTCCCTCAGCTGAGCCTGGGCCAAATGGGTCTGTAATTGGAATCAGAAAAAGGAACATTCAGCTACAGTTAGCAGTTTGTTAATTATTAAAGGCTGAAGGGCCCCACAGTTATTAATATTACAGTGTGAATTTCTCTCCCTCATTTGGGGAGGAGGGGGCACTCTGCAGTGCTGTTTCAGAATTGACAGAGGCAGTAACAGAGTTTGGTTCTCTCTCCACTGTTGACACAGTCACCAAAGTAACAGTGTCAAACAAAAACAAAAAAGGACGTGCTTCTTTATTGCTGAGCTTCCTCAAAGGGTTCTCTGCAGCACTTTCAGGAACAAAAGTGCAGCTCCATATCCCTGAAGGGAGCGTGAAAATTGTGGTGTTCCTCTGGGACAGCTGGAGGTCCTTCTTCGTGCCCTGATCTAAAAAAACATTTATGTACATACTCACTTTGAATACCTCAGTGGAATTTGTCTTGACCTAATTAGGGATCTTGATTTCGGTGAGGTTGGCTGCATAACTTAAGCAGTCTTGGTGTGGAGCTGCAGTGCTTGTGCCAGGCAGTCCAGAGGGACACAGCCTGCTCATCGCAGCTTGGATGGCCATTGTTCACCTCCGACTGGAAAGCAGTCTATTTACGGATGCTGACTCCAGAGCCTCCAGCCAGCACCCCTGCCACGGGGCCGATTTCCGTGGGGCTCCGTGTGTGCCACTCCAAACCCTGCTGCTCTGCACGGAGGAGCTGCAGCAGTGCTGCCTTGACGTGGAGTGGGCAGAGCCTGAGAAGTCTGCAGTGACTGTGGCAGGTTTTGCATATGGCAGAACGAAGGATTTGGGCTCCCTCCAACAAGGCTGCGTGAGAAGTCACTATAAATAACTTACCCTGTCTATGCAGAACAACCCCATGTTTTGCACATTTGCCATAACAAACAAGACAAAGCCATATAGAAATAGATAGTGGGGGTTTTTTTTAAATTTTGGAAGACAGAAAAGGGAAGGTTCCCTCTCCAGTTTGACAAGTTCTCTTTGCCTCCCAGCTTCTCTGCACTGCCTGCAGATGTTCTGTAAACACCCATCACCCCACCACCACAGTGAGAGGCAGAGCTGCTCTCACTGGACCCCACCAACCAGTTATTTTTAAAAAGCAATAACTCCCTGAAATTGCAGCTCTGCGTTGGCACCATTTCCTGCCCTGGACAGCTCACAAAGACACCAGGGTGTGGTGTCACCTTGCCTGGTGCCACGGAGGGACGGATGGCTGTTCTGACGTGTCCCCCTGCAGCACTGCCGCTCACATGGCACCAGGAAACAGCACCTCGAAGCACCTTGGTTTTGTCAAGAAGACCCTTTCAGATCGGATCAAAACACAGACCACCCAGCCCATACAAAACTCAACCCTGCAGAAACATGGTTTTGTCTTACACTGAGAGTCAAAGATGACGTTTTTCTCTGGGACAGCATTTGAAAGGCTTTTTAAGGTTGTTATTATTAATATTATTATTTTTTTCTTTAATATCAAAATGTTTCCCCCCCCAATAAAATTCCATTTAATTTTTGAGAGTTTCAGTCACTAGGATAAAAAACCCTATAAAATTAAGAATTATATTGGAATTGTGTTACCCATATAAATTAATAAAACGATTCAATAAGATAAGGAAAAAACAAGCTATATTGCAATTATAAAGTCAAACTGATTAATTTACATTTTTCTCCATTAAAAATTCATGGAGAAGAGACATGTGCCGTGAAACGTTTCCATTTCGGCAAAACTGTTTTCAATGGAAAACTTCCATCCAAACAGTTCCGAAGTGTTAAATGGCCTTTTTTTTTTTTTTTTCCCTTTTTTTTTTTTTTTTCCCCCCAAAATTTCCTCGCAACAACAGTGCCATCCGCTGGCTGCCGAGTGCCGGCTGTCCCAGCTCCTGCGCACAAAAAAAGGTGCTCACTCTGCTTCCCTTGGGGGGAAAAAAGGGGTTCAGCTCGGGTCCTGCACCCGCAGTGCCCAAAACACTGCAGGTGAGGAGCTGGCCCTCCTCTTGCAGAGCCCAGGAGGGTCCAGGAGCGGGCTGGGCGGTTTGTTACAGCAACCACAGCTCTGCAAGGACGGGGTCTCAGAGATTGGCATCGTTACTTCAGCAGAGCCGTCCCACTGCCTTGGCCCCGTGCCCACGACAGAGCAGCAGCAGCAGTTTGAGAGCCCCGTGCCAGAAATCGTCGGGGTGTTTTACCTTAATCTCAGCTGATCCGTCAGGGACCAAACCCGTAATTTCCGCAATAGAGTCTCACAGTCAGTGGGGCTGGGGGAGGCCTTGAAGATCATTTAAGATCATTTAAGATCATTTAAGATCATTAACCCAGCACAGCATGAGGGCAACAACAGAGCATCAGGTCACAGGTGTGTCCATGCCAGTGGCAGTGGGTAAGGCAGACTGCCCAGACAAAGGGTGTAGGAAATCAGACAGGCGATCCCATCCCTGTTAAGGCCTCTGGGAGTCAGTGGTTCCATGACTTCTTCAGCTGGAACCTGCCACCAGACCATTTTCCTTAAAAGCCGTTTATACCCAGCCAATCTCATGAATTTTCTTGACACCATTTATACTTTTTTGGCTTCTACGACATCCTATGGTACCATGATCTGCAGTTCAATCACAATTTGTAAAAAAAATTAATTCCTTTTATTTATTCTGAGCCAGCAGGTTGATGATGTCACTGGGAACCTGTGTCTTGTGTAACAAAAAGAAATAAAGAATAACTATTCTCTGTGTGCCTTCTCCATCTCCTTCACAATTTTATAAATCTCACCCATTCCGGCTCCAGCTGATGAATTCTGCCCTAATTTCTCCCTCTCTCTTAGCCATGCTTTGCCTCTGAGCATCTTCTATTCCTAGCAAATTTCTGTCACTATCCACGTGTGCTCTGGTGGCAAATACTGTCCCCAGCCTTCCAGCCAGGTGTGGGGGCACCACTCATTATAGGGCAGCACAAGTACTTTTCATGTGGTTTCTCTACTCGTTCCTACAGTTCTATTTGCTTGTTCCACTACAGCTGGCACTGAGATGTATTTTCAAAAAGCCACCATCACCTCACTGCTGTGTTTTGTTCTCTTCTGTGCTTTGTGCCAGTGGTGTCAAGCAACCAGCCAGGTCCTGGGTTAAGTTCAGGACACTAAAACCTTGATTGGAGACATGGCCATAAGCTGCAGGCTGCCTACTGTCCCTCAATGGGTCCACTATCATTATTAGCTTAATATATTCAGGCAGCAAACAGAACCCAAAGATAAGCAGCAGGTCATATTCAGGGCCCATTTCTGCAAACATTTCTAAGCAGAGCATTTCCCCAACCTAAGCTTTAAAAGCTTTATTGTAAATTGTCACAGTCTCAGAGGTATCAGTGGTGTGGCGCTGATTTTTTCTCTAAAGCAGTCCACTGCAAGAGGCAGAGAGCAAGAACGGCCGTGGTTTGAAACGGACTCAGGAGTGGACTCAGTGTGTTGACACACACCTTGCCAATATTTTGTTAACTGACAAGTGAGAACATGCAGAATTTCAGGTCTGACAGGGGCTTTCCAAATATTTTCACTAACGGATATTGCTTTGTTCCATTCTCCTGCCCTTCAGCAGCCTGAGGGGTGCCTGAATCCCGGACTTCACAGTCCAGTCTCTTTCCAGTGAAAATGCTGGACAAGCACTGTGGGTCAGAGGCTCAGTCCATGCACTGGGCCACGTCCACCCCAGGTGTGAATCTACCGCCGTGGACTTTTGTCAGAATGAAACAGGTCACCTCTTCTAGGAAAAAGTTATTTTGTTAATGTGTTTTTTAATATTGTTATTTGCAGATTTCCTTGCTTCTACGTAGATGTTGCAGCAGCTGTTTTCCTTTTTGCACATTTACAGCTTTCCTTGTTTATAATATTTTTATGCCATGGGAAAGGAAATTTATACAGAAATCTAAATCAGAATTCCGGAGCAGCTACCCGTGAATGTCAGATCTACAACAACAACCAGGTTTCTCCTTTTCTTTCTTACTGCGTTGCGTGTCCTCGCTCTTCCCTTATTTCAGTATCTGTGTCAAACTGCAGACACTAATCTGCATTTTGTCTCCCTCCTAGAGCTTCCCATATGTGCCAGAGCCATTTCTGTGCAGCAGCTCTGCCCTCCACCTGCTCGTGCCAACAGCTCCATAGTCAGACCCAGAATGGCTGACTCTGGAGTAACTCCTCAAAGTTACAACCTCAGGAGTTGCCTCTCTCTCACACTCCTTCCATCATCATTAAAATGACCTTGCACAGAGGATTAGCTGATCTTCCATCTCGCTTCAGGTCACAGAGCAGAGAAACAGGCTACATTAAACATGAAGCCCCTTTTCCTGCCTTCCCTCTGTGCCATTCCCGCGGCCACCCCGCCCTAGAGCCCCCCAGCTCTGCCATTTACAGCACAGTTTACACACCTGTAAAATACAGCCTGCAAGTCTCATCTGTGTCAGTTATCGTAAGGTTTTGTGAGTTGACTCCACAGCATTACCATTAATACATAATTCATGATTAATAGCAGCCACCTGAGATTCAGACTCTATTATGAAAAGCAGAGCAAATATTATGAGAACCAATCCTTGCCCTGCAGAGCCTGGCAATCCAGGCAGGCAAATACTGGAAGACAGAAAATAGAAACCCAAAGTGGGAAAGGATTGTCACAGAATTTATTGGTCAGTGTTACAATCCAGCCTTTAGCACTACAATAATCTCTGCTTTAGCTCTGTGTCTCAGGGCCTGGTTTTGTTTTCACAAAAAGCCACTTCCTATTTTGCTGCAGTTTCTGAAGGCAGCAGGGTCGAGCTGGAAAGAGGCAACACTGAATGTCTGTGTGTGAGTTAATGGGGCTACACACTTAATAGGAAGTGTTTGGCTCTTAAAAAATCAAACTTTCAGCCACTGAGCTTTATCACACACTTCCCATAACACAGAGGGTGGTTCTGATGTCTCTGCAGAAACTTTGTGGTGTCTCTCCAGTGAGGTTTTCTCAGAACACAAACATAAAAGGGAGGTGAGATTTCCCACCGCAGATTTGTTTGCTGTGGAGTCTTCACAAGTCAGTATTTTTCCCCCTATTAATGAGATTCCACTGTCAGGTTTAGACACTTCTTTAGATTCATCACATGAAGAAGGGGGACATTTTTGCTGACAGCCTAGATTCTACTCCGTCTCTTCCAAACTGGAGGCATTAATATTAGATATAAACAGATAGCTCTAACACTCTGTCTGTCACGGGAGCCAACTCCAGTGACACCTTTAGGAGACCCATTACTTCAAGCTTCCTCTGCAGCTTTCCATGTAGCGTGGAGGCAAATTGCTTGGAAACCTCCCACTCTGAGGAAGAGCCTCTAAAGGCAGCCCCTGGGACATCAGTGTGGACTTTTACTCTCCATAAATCACGAAAGGTAGTAGCCCTTTCATTCAGGGCAGTGTTAGAGGAGCATATTCCTCTCACAAAAAAATAAATCATTCAGAAAGAGGCAGATACAAAAGAATCGATCATTAGGAGTAGACAAAACTAAATAATGCTTCAGAGTTCTCCAGTAGCAGCATCATCACCTGCCAGTTCCTTGGTTGATCCGTCAGCCCATTTGGATACCAACTCATGCAAATCCTGCCTTTTCCCCTTTTTTCTCCTCCCCTCACCCTAATAAACGTACAACCTCTCATTCCTGCAACCAATTCCTTTGCCCTGCAATATGAAGTAGCTTTGTCCATAGTGGAAGTGGTGCTTGGCCACTCCAAACCAGGCCAGGTCCTGGCTGGGGGAGGTCCAGTGACACCAAACTCAGCAGTGAATGTTCAGGGTGGTCCAGCACCAGTGGGAGCTGTGCCCAAGCCTGGTTCTCCCTCACTGTTAATAGCAGAGACAGGTAATTATCTCACTGTCTGCAGGCTGGAAACAACGGATCAGATCTGAATGTGATCAGCACTTACAGCTGGGGCCAGGTGTCTCAAAGGAGAGACCTTCTTCATCTTTCCAGGCACTAAAATAAGTGACCAGCTTCTCATTAAAGAAGGCCAGGTATTGAGCTCCTTTGAAGATTATTTCCCATTAGAGATCATGAGCAACATGCAAAAAACGTGCCCCAAAATCTTCAGAAAAGGAACTGTTATTCAGATATAGCTATAACTGTGAAAAATGTACCAAAACCCATCTCTCCAGGATCATAGCGGTCTAAATCAGGAAGTGGATTCAGTATGTCAAAGACAGAGAGAATTTGCAGGAAATAAATTAAATCAAATCAAATAATTATTTTTGAATAAGAAGAAAAAATAGTTTTTATATTAGGTGAGCCAGAGAGAAAGAGCTGCCTGTATAAATATATAAAAAGCAGATACACTGTCACTTGTAGGAACCCAAGAACCATTTGTCCCCGCTAAGTTGAACAGTCACCTTCAACTAGTAAAAGTTTCTAAATTTGATCCACAAAAAACTCCGTATTTAATTGGAAGCACTCTTCTGCCAGCTCTGTCATAGGAAGCTCAACACAGATTTTCAAGCCATTACAGAGAGAATAAATGGTGATGCTTAGGTACTGCCTTTGAATCTAGGCCCTTCAATTTGGTTTTATTTCCCTCTTTAAAATTAATGATATATTCCACATGTCTGTGGAATAATGGGAACAGAAGTTGAGCAAAGAATATAGCTGTTTCTAACTATTTGCTTGCTCTAGAGATCCAAACCATCCATCTTCCCATAATTGCTATCATGGTAAACAGTTATTTAAAAATACTGTGTTGACTTTCACTGGCTATATTTATTTCAGGTACTTAAGGATGCTGAGTGTGTTATAGGGACAGGACAGTGCTGCTCTGGGTCCAGGAAGAGGAGGCTGCTGGTTGTCAGGCAGGCAGGATCAGGCCTGGGACATTTCCAGACTGGTTTTGCAAAAAAAATGGCTCGTTGCCATTGTACCTGCCTGAGAAAGGCTCTGACTGGCTCCAGCAAGGAGGCCAGTACTGAATAATCACCTTGAAAATGCAGCTTTATATAATGATCACATCCACTCAACTGATCAGCCACGGGACCTGGTCGTGCTCCGTCCCGTTAGCGCAACAGAGAATGAAACCTGCCCTAAATTAGACTCCAACAGCATTTGTTAAACAGTTCCTTAAGGCTAACAAGAGAGGAAAAGTGTTTAGAATGGTGGTAAAATCATACAGTCTTGAAAAATATTGAGGGGAAAAAAAGGAAAATGCTATCTTGTTATGATAACAAGAAAAATGAACTCCTCTCTGACAAATTATATGCTAGTGTTCAGCTTGGCACTAACCAAGGCTTTGAAAGCACATAATATAATTACTCTAACACAATGATTAGCCATTAATTAGCGTTGGCCTATCTTACATTAGAATCCTAGCTTTTTGTAATAGGTTTTTATCTTTACCTACATTCATTTAGTACAAAAGCTGGGACAGGCACATCATGGCAAATAATTAGGGCATGGATTTCAGCTTAGTACTTTGCAACAGTGCACTGCAGTCCAATAACTGGAATAGAATTTAATGTATAACATAAGGGCTAACTCACATTATGTACATGCTAAGTATCCATTTGTTTCTTTACTGTTTAATTAAAAAGCTAACTGTTATATACTGCCATCAGTGAGAAGAGGACAATCTTAGTTACTTCCATATTTTGCAAGGCTACAATGCAGTGGAGGACAGCAGAGAATCTGCCCCCTTCCTCAGCAGCAGTTTCATTATCACTAAGGGAAAACCTCACATTCTAACACGGTGAATCTTTGGCTTGGGCAAACTGTGCCGGTTCCGTGAAATCTGCAGAATGACTTAACCACAACCTCAAACTTCAAAGTCACAGGCATGCTCCGTGACCACAGAATTTGTCCTTCTGGGTATTCCTGCTGTAAAGTCTTTCCCAGTTGTGTCTCTCAGTGTGCACAAAACATTTTGGCTGCCTAGAAGTAAATACCACGTGCTGACAGTCAGGCAATCCCATTTAGAGCTGGCGTTGCCAGTCTCTCAGGGATAAGTGTGCTCCACTACTGTTGTGTACCATTTCTCACCTCTGACCCTCCACAAAGTGAGAAGACACAACCAAGAGATGAACTTTCCTCTTGTTGATCTTAAAAAGCATGAAACACTTGGACAAACACACGGGAGCATCAGTGCTTGCAGGTGGTGGGACTGAATTTTGTGATCATACACACAGGGACAGACATTTGCTGAAAGCTTTCATAAATTTCTCTTTGTTGAAGCAGGAGAAGATATAAAGTTTGAGTGTGGCTCTCCCCGGGCCTCCCACAGCACAAACAGTTTGGTGTGAGGGCAGCACGTGGTGCCTGGGATAATCCCACATCACTTACAATGCTTCACACCACTGCAGCCCTTCCCCATTGATTTTCAGAGAACTGCATAAACATTTTTGCTAAACCAATCAAGCTCCTGACTCCAACACTGTGTCCTTATTCGGCTGTTCTTCCCTTCTCCAGCATATGGGTCACAGATGCTCAACTCTTTGTGGTTCTGTTACCCATGTGACTGACTGCAAGCAATGAAACTCAGGATAAAACCTTGGCAGATCCTATTAATACACGAGGTGACAAGAATTCGTGACCCAGAAGAGGATCTATCATTTGCTGGCAAAGTCTTTAAAACGACTCATCCTCCTAATGTAGCTCCTCTCTAAGAATAGAGCAGTGCTGAAAACAAGATCTGTCAATTTGCTTTTCCTGCTTCCCTGGTGTAGGTTTGAAATCCAGAAGCGTGGCTCCCGTAGCACCACTCCACTGCAGCCGCCAGGATGGTCACCTCCCTGTGACAGGAGGAGAGCATCCGTAGGGAAAACTCATGGGAGAGGTGCTAATAGTGACAATAACCAGCTCAGCTACCAGAGAACATTTTTGGCCCACATGCTAAGAGCCATCAAATCACATATAACTGCTGTAAAGTGATTGGAATTTATTTTAGAGGAAGTGTTTTAATATTTGACATTAGGAGTTTCTATTATGGTGCTGAAGAAAAACATTTCCACTGTGTCGTAAAAAGTGACACTTCTGATGAGAGTCTTTAATTTCCATTCTGTCTGTTCTGTGTTTATCTCCCCAAACAGCAGGCACATTGTTCATTCATCCCATGTTACGTTTTTTCTGAAACATTTTTTCTTGAACAATAAAATGTCTGATAAGGGGGGGAAAAAAAATATGGCATGGTTTTGCTCTAGCATGTTGTTGCCCTTGAAGAACAAGTAAAAACCTTCCTCCCATAATTTTGCCATCAAGCCACCAAGTCATTACAGGAGAAAACATGCTGTCCTGACACAGAAAGAATATGTTAATTCTATTACTTCACCTAAGAATGTTGCTGCTTTTATTACTTTGTAAATATCACCAGACTAAATCAAGTTGTTTTCTTTTGTGTCTGTCTGGCTCCATTTGTTTTTGAAACGACTAGTGGAGAACGTGCAGGATTTCAACTGCTTCCTAAGGACAAAAAAAAAAAAATGGCATTCCAGATAATTATACTGCCTCCAAATTAATTTGAGGTGCTCCTGTCCAAATGGTTTCCAGGATCCTACTCATTGTTGCAGAAACCCGAGCTCCTACAGTGGCTGCCAATTAAACACATGGTGAACCAACAGCCTGTCCATCCTCTGTGCCCACGGCGTGTCCTGATCCTGCAGGAGCTGAGGCTGGAGCATCCCCCAGCACCTGTGCTCTGCATTAACCTCTCACTGACTGCAACACGTAAGTCACAGCTCAGAATTTGGCTCCATATGGTTTAAAGAATCTTAATTATGAATCACCTTCCCTCAGCGCTCTAATCTTTCAACTGCCTACTTCTACTCTTTGCCGTTTCTGCCTTAATTTCACCCAACAGAGGGAAACTGGTGTGAAAAAAAGCCGTGTTATATATAGACACACACACACTTGGCTAGGCAAGCACTAGATAATCCAGTAATATCGTGAGTACACATCTACTGATTTTGGAGACCCTTTCTCTGGCTAAATCGAGACAGCAAAGGTGGAGCTTATCTGCAAAAAAGGCAGATATTCTGTCCTTCCAAAATACCAGGTGCCTTTTCAAGTGGCTGTCGGAGAACAAAAGGGAACTGCATCACCTCAGAATCTCCTGCCCTTTTTAAAGTTTGGGTTTGTGCTTTGCCGGTCACTGTCAGGAAGATCAGCCTGAAAACTTCTCACCATCAAATTTCAGCAGTGGGAAGTGTTCTGCTCACTCTGCAAGGAGGTGGTGAGAAATATCAGCAGCTCCCAAAAAACACATTTGCAAATTATGATCTGGCTCTAGTACAGCTCAGGCACAGCAACTCTTCTTGTTGCAGTCCATTTAGCATGACACTGCAAGCTGTAGGAAAACAGGCCTTGGAAGTTCATTATCGTCAGGTTCCAGCTAAAGAAGAGTTGGAACAGATCCTGAAATAATTACAAGAGTATGTGGATAATATTACAATCAACAGGAATAAGCTGATGAAGGGTTTCTTTCCTGTCCACCTCTAGAAGAAGAGATATGAGCCTCTTCTGAAAAATAACATCAGCCTCCAAAATCTGCCTAATGATGTTATGAAAAATTAAATCTGAGATTCTCATTTAGACATTATTAAAGCAAATATATGTATCCTTCTCTCTACGTGGAAGTTGCTGTCTCATTCCCAATGGTGGCACTTCTCCTGTACACCATTTTTCATCTATTTTGATGTTGCTCATTGCTTTAAAGATGACTGGCATCTAAAATACAGCCCAGTTAATCTCACTAAATTTTACCCTATCCATTCATTGCACAGCATTGTTTAATGAAATCTGAACTTTTTTTTTTAGCAGGGCTGCAAACACCATGACTGATGAAATCTTATTGGAGTCTTAGCACTGCAACACGTGGTGGTGAATGCTAAACAGTGAATAGGTGAGGAGGAGAATGGGATTTTGTTTTTCAAGGGCCACACTCCTGCTTTATTTCCATGTGAGAACGCAGCCACCTGAAGAAACTGCAGGAGTTTTTCCTCCAGCACAGGCTGGAAGGACCCAGCTTCTGGCTGTGTGAAGCAATTCGTATTGGCATAGTCTCAAATGTTGCAGAGAGCACGACGCCCTTCTGCAACCTCCAATACAGGCTCATAAAATAAAGAGGGAGGACCCCAGAGCCAGCCCTCTCCTTTCTATTCAGTATTGGAGTGGAGAAAGCAAGCTTAAGGACTGATGGAGGAGGATACAATCTTCTTTTCCTTGCTGATATTGTATTTTAGCATTGCAATGCTGATTTAGGATGAATTTTAAGCTTTATGATGAGGTGGTGCTCTGGGTGGTCACAGCAGGCAGTATCACCCTCTTTCTTTCTCTTCCCTCATTGTGCTCTAGCCAGAAATTCCCAAGTATGGTTCTTGTTCTCAGGACTGTGCCTGTCATTAGTTATTAGAGATAACTAATGAATGTTTGTGATCAGGAATTAATCACTGAAAGCACAAGCAGTGTCTGACCAATTGGGAAATTCTGCATTTCCAAACACACAGAAGACCAGAGCTCAGTGGACTTACACGCTCGAGCCAGCTGGAAACCTCTGCTTTTGGTCAAAATCTCTTCCATGTGCCCACAAGCACTGCACTGTGAACCTCTGTCCTGTTCAGTCTCTGCCAGCGTGGAATTCCAGTGGACAGACAGAGAAATGCTGCAGGTGCCAAATACTCAACGCAAGTTTAAGCACAGGAATCGAAGCTCTCTGCTGTCTGTCTCTTGATGTATCATTGATTTATGCCATTCCTACACCTGGGACATGGAGCTATTCATCAACAGCAATTTCCTTGCTAATTCTAAGGGCCACCACCTATTTGAGCTCATGCTATTATGAAGTGCTCCTACTGACTTGTGCTCTGAAACCTATGCATGGGCTCAGATTTCTACTGTGTTGGAGGTTATTTACTTCCTCTACCCTTTTCTTTTAAACAAAGAGAAAACAAAATTCAGAGAGTATTCCTCTCTTTGCAGTCAAAGACTCAATATGATAACAGAAAATTAAATCTAGGGGAAAATACAGCTGAAGAAAACTGGTTCAAAGAATCAAATAGGTATTAGACAAGTATGAATCTGTTGTTCAGATTCATAAACCCACTTACAGTGGAGCAGAAAGGAATTGATGATGGATTCTACGGTTTGCAGTTGGGTCCAGCAGCACTGAGGCTCTGCCTGGCTCTGTTTTGGCTTGCACAAAATCTCCCGGTGTCCAAAATTGAGGCTGGATGGTGTAATATTCAATCAACAGGGGCAGTTCACATGCAGAGCCACTGAGAGCTCACTGACTGGCAGGGCTGGGCCCTGCCAGGAGCCAGTGAAAGGCTCTTTTGGACAACACTTTGGAGAGTGACAGCTGGTGTAATCCAGTGGGGCGAGAATGATTTATATCAGCTAAAGACCTGGCTCATCATGTTCATAATTTTTGAAAATATTTACAAAAGCCATCAAACAGTATGGGAGGCAACTGAGCAGGGCTTTGGTCTTCTAAATGCTCTCTCCAGGAGGAAGCAGTAACAGAACATAGAGCTGTGATGCATTCACTCCTCAGTAAATATTAACAATTAAGAGTACACTGTGAAGTTTTACTAATTTTTAAAAAATTTATCAGCTCACAACACAATCCATCACTTAAAGTCTAAATCCCCTGGCAAGAAATTGATGCAGCATGAGCCATGACCTTGAATACATCAATCTCTTATAAGGAACAGAAAAAAATCTGGTAATGCTTGCTTAAATAATTCCAGTGCTGTGGTGCACTTTTGAAGGTAGGAGCTTTGAGAATCCCATAATTAAAGAACAAGAATCTTTGCTTTGTCTGGAGCTGACTACACACAGAGCAAGAGAGAATGGCAAGTAGGCACCTCTTCCAACACCAGGCTGAGAGCTGGGGATGGTCAGGCATTTGTGGCTTTAACTTCAGCAGCAGCACAAACACTCTGGCTGAACAGGAAGGGTCAGGCTTGGGTGTTTGGGTTTCCTCTGCTGAACTGCTTGTTGCCAGGGTGTTGTATGTCTTCATCCATGTACAGCCTTAGGGATGGGCAGCTACCTCCACACACTCTGAACGTTTGAGTTACCCCGTGGCTCACGTAATTGCCAAGGAGGCCCTGCAAGGGCAGCCAAGTGCCACTATCCAGCTGGCTGAAATACTTCTATTTTAAATAAATTAACTGGCTGCCTTCCACAGAGGCAGGGGGGCAGAGCCACCCGAGTGCTCTCTGCCCTCAATCTGTTTCTGTGTGTGCGCTCAGGGTTGGGTGGTCGTTCCGCGGGACTGGAGTCGCTCTGGCTCGCTGACAGCTGTACAATAACACAGCTAAGTGGATATGGGCATGGATGAAGGGTGCCAGAGAACTAGATTTGTGTTTCAGAGGTGGAGCTCTTAAGGCCAAATTCGTGAGCTTGTAACAGCAAACATTACTGGAAAAAAAGGAGAACCAATTTCCGGTAACACTGGTAGATGGCAAGAAAACTCTGCTTGAGGAAAGAACTGGGAACTGGACTTTTGAGGATCTGCAACTGCTCAGTCTGGCAATCCTGAGCACGTTATAGGACCTCTGTCTCACACTTCTCTCGAAGTGTTCACACCTACTTGACAAGCGTTACCCTTTGCGGGAAGTTTTGAGTTTCTTAAGAAATGGAGTTTTTGTTAGTGGAAAGAAACTTCAACAACTTTATTACATTTTTTTCCATCTCTGCCAATTATTAGCTGCCTCTAGTACAGATTTCTTGAAAATCATGAAGAGCTGTTAAAAAGAACCCTGCCATTTGCTGCTGTTGTTATGATTGTGCATGGGTGATAAACATTCAAAGAATATTTTATAAATTGTGACAGTGGAAGGTAATTTTCTACACTATGGCTGAGATAAAAGGCAATGATGACTATAATGCATTTCTCTAAGTAAATATAAATCACAGCAGTTGTTTTGGTGCTTGGCTTAACTGTTTCCCAGTTTCTGTTTACTAACTCCTGTAGCAAAATTCTGTGTTTCTGTTTGGATCAAACCTACATAAGAGGCCCCACTGGAACAAGTTAATCCTCTCATATGTTATGTGCATCATAGTGGATTTTTGGGTTCCTTGATATTTTTTAATTTCTTATCATTTAACACAAGGATAAACACTACCTGTGTCCTAGTGAAGAAAACTAAATTATCCCAGATAAAAATTGGGACATCTTCTAACAATTTTTAGAAATTATTTATGAATGTAAATTGACCCCTTTTATATATACTTCTGCCAAGAAGAAAAGTTATGCCAGGGGGGATGTCCTCAGACGTTCACTTTCATTTCTCCCCTCTTCTCATAGCACTGGATGGATTTCCTTTCCCCTCAAAGACAGAAATTAATATCACACACATATAATAATGGAAACAAGAGCTAGGATATGAACTGGAGACATTTTGGCCTCCAAACAATAACTTCTCTGGACGAGCTAAATGCCTTTGACTCAGGCAATAGAACATTTCTATCTATAGAGGATAATCATACCCTCCAGCACAAACGATAACAGATGTTATGTTTGAGCTGGGAAGGAAGGCAACACAGAGGTGGACCCATCAAATTACATTACTTCAATGCACTGGTTAGCTGTTAGGCTGAAAAAAACAAGGGCCCAAACTCTATCTGTGGTGTGAAGCATGTGTTTCTGAAAGTCACAACTCTTGAGGAAGAGGCAGGATTAGTGTTTTGTTAGAGAGGCACTGGCATACACTGCTCATTTCCTCCATTAGAGTCCCAGCCCTGTGCTCAGGGACCCAGTAATGCAACAGACACTGCCTGAAATAATATTTCTGTAATAGACCTAAAAGCTAAATGTGAGTTTGGGCTGAACTTGAATACAAGCCTTTTTTTCCGAGTTATTTTTTTTTCATCTAAAGCACTCCGAAGGGCTGGGGCTCTGTGACGTGGCCCCTGGCCCACGGCCTGGAGCTGTCACTCTCCCGGGAGCTGGGGTTTCCTGAACCAAGGGGATGTATTGCTCCTACTCCTGCCCTGGAGCCCAGCTGCAGCATCTCCCTTTGCAAAGGACACGGTTCTGATGCCCTGTTCACCTGGCCAAGGGCAGCTTCAGGGTCAAGGTCTTCTACATTACAGCACCACCTGCAGAAACTGTGCTTTCAGGCGTTAGGGATTCCTTCTGTACCTCATCCTTCTGTGGTGCCAGAAAAATTGCTCCTTTAGCAGGTCTGTGCTCTTTTCAAGTGCTCAGTCCTCTCAGTATTTCATGTCCTCAGATGTGCTGGCTGAGGATGAGCAGACGCATTTTCTCTCAAGAGCATCAGCAGCGTTTCCCCAGCCAGCAATAACAGCCCCACCAATTAGGGTGAAAGTTAATTCTAAGTTAAACAGGAAAAGGGATCTGCCCCAACTGCCTGTGGTGGAAAGCATCCCAAGTTCTGTCGTGATGCTGAAAAATGAGTCTTCTCAGCATCTTCATAATAAGTAAGCAGTAAATTTGTTTAAACAGAGGTACTTGGCCAGGTAAAAATCTGGTTTCTCCAGCCTCTCCATAAGACCTTCATGGGAAGGTCTTAATAAATTGTTATGTTTAAAGGTTTAGATGTCATCATCTCAGTTACCTCTTCATGAACTCATGAGCTCATAGGCACGTCCAAGGAAATAAAAGTCTTTCCTTTCTATTTCCTAACAGGAGCAGAGAAGGAAGAAAGGAAGAGGATTTTTAAAACTTCTCTTTTTTCAAATAAAACAAAAAAAATCAATTATTTCAATTGAAATTCTGATTCTTAAGGTCCTGCTTTATGTTCCTCCTCCTCTCTTTGCTCTTCTGCGCCTGTTAAATAAATCTGCAAGCAGTGTTGAAATGCTGTTAAGAACAGGGCAACAGTGTGTTCATTGTGAAAGATGAAACAAAAGCAATAAGGTTAAAAAATCGTAGCCAAGAAGCTCCAGGGCAGAGAGCTGGAAGAGCTTTAAATGTAAGATTATTTCAGCACTGGAACAAATTGGCTGGAGAGTGTGTGGACTCTTCACCTCTGCAGAGCCTTAAGAACAAGAAAGAAAAACGCTTCTCTCCCGGCTGCAGGGTGCTTTATTCTGCCATAAAGCTTGAGGATTGTCTAAAAAAGACCTCTTGACATCCATAAAGCTTTGAGGCCTAGAATATGGTCATGATGACTTTTGAGCTTCTTCCATGAAAATGAATGTCAGCAGCAGTGCCATTTACACCTGACTTTAAAAACTGAAAGTAACATGAAGGCAGCAAAGATAATTTCTCCTAGTGTGAATCATGACTGAATCATTCTGAATCGAAATCTTGAAAGCAAAAAAAAAAAAAAAAACAACCAAAAAAATCTAATGTTATCTGGCCTCCCCAGGAGCCCACACAAAGCAGCTGACTTTGTCCAGAGAAGGATGTGCAAAGCACCTAAGACAGAACACTTTTTGTTTAAATATCAAGGAAAACAAAGTTTGCCATGGGGAAACACAGCAAGTCCTTTTAACTTATTCAGATT
This sequence comes from Atrichornis clamosus, assembly GCA_013400975.1. Lineage (NCBI taxonomy): Eukaryota > Metazoa > Chordata > Aves > Passeriformes > Menuridae > Atrichornis > Atrichornis clamosus. The sequence goes on along the minus strand of WBMZ01007014.1, from coordinate 241,829 downwards.
GTGACACACTATCTTTTGAAACACTTTCCCTCATCCAAAGCAATGCAATTAGATAGAAAAACCTGAAAAATTGTATATTAGCCAAGTGAGAGTGCTCTTTTTTTTTCCACATAAAAATAACTTTTCAGAATGAGATGTATTCCATTTTCTGTTAAAACATCTACTATTTGAAAAGGTTAGGCTCAAAACAAAATTCCTCAACATAACTGAAATGTTAAGCTTTTTTTTTTCTTTTAATCAGTATGCTGTATATTGGCACCAAAAATAAACATTCTTTTTCAGAAACTAAGAAAGCTCCTAGGAAGTAGAAAAGCCACTTTATACGCAATTCTGCTTTAAGAGGAACAGAATTAAAATCTTTTTTCCCCAAGAGTCTTCAACTTCATTTTCTGATGTTGCAAATCTAGCAGTTCTCAATTTTCATCTTTTTTCCTAAAATAAATAGGAGAGGATCAGACCTTGATTTCTATCATATAAAACAAGCGTTAAACAATGTAATTCTATTTACAGGGTGGATATCAGAAGCCTTCTGTTTGCATTTGCAATTCTGTACCACTAACTCTGCTTTCACAAACAATGGGATGGAGCCACTGTGCATAAAAGAACTCTGGGCTGTTCCCTCAGTGCTACCAGGAAACTCCTCTGGACAAGCCCCACTCATCACTCGGACAAGAAGGACAACTCCTAACACTTGTAGGAAAGTCGTGACCTTCTAACTCCTCAAAAGTGGTGCCTGTCCCCTGTGAATCGAATCAAGAATGGTAGCTTGACTGAAAAACCTTTGACTGAAAAACCTTTGACTGCTGCAGCATCCAAAGCTGTGGCAGCAGCCAGCCCTGCCCACACACCCTGGCCTGAAACAGAATTTACCAAGTGGGAACTGCAGAAGTTTGAGGTGAAGACACGAAGTTTTGAAGCTGGAGGTTGTAGCAACCTCTGCTTCTTCAGGATGGAGTCAATTAAACACCACTCAGCTCATGAGCCACGATGGTTGGTGTTTGACCATCTTTGCCAGGTGACCCCCCAGCACATTACTGGGGATTATTTTGTGGTGAAAATGAAAAAGCTCCATCGATGTCCCTGCAACTTTGGCAATTCCCACCCACAGCATATTTTATCCACAATTTCCTGCACATGCTCCTCAAAATGATGAGTTCTGTATTTTTCCAGCTTAAAATAAAAATTGTTTGGTTGAATTGCAGAGGCAAGATACCCAGTTGTACATAGGGCTTTCAAATGAGTTTTGCTTGAGTAAGATGTGTCAGGGCCAGCCTCACTGAATTTCATTCGCTTAGAATGCATTTGTTGATCATAATAGATAATTGTGATGCCAGGATTACATCAGTTGTCGCAATTTGGATGGAGTCCACCTCTCCTTTCATGGATTGAAAAGTGTGAAATTCAATTGCTCTGGTGAAGTCTTAATTTTATACCAATTTACTTACAAACATTGAAAGGAAAATAAAATTTAAAATGTGCAAAAGATTAAAGCACTCTTGTGCTAATGAGAGCCATCTGTTTATTTCTTTCCCTTCTAAAGCATTTTCAATAGGTGGAAATGAAAGACTTCAGACACATTTTCATGTCTTGAGCCTCAACAACAAAAAAATAAAAACACAGACTCATCATCTTCAGTCAGAAAACTTGCACTGAGAAAATAACCCTCATCCCAGCCTGCCAGTTGCTTCAGGGCCAGCTTTAATTGCACCACTGATGTGAAGGTGCTTCTGCCCCACAGCAGGACTTACCCATGCCCTCGTTTTTAGTGTGCCCCCATGTCTGAGTGGCCTGTTCTCATCACAGACTGCTCACTGGGTGTTGCTCAGCAGCCAGGGTGGCCAGTTTCAGCTGAAGCAGGGCAGCCAATGCATCTCCCTGGGCAAGCTGGGCCCCTGGGCTGCTCTGCTGCTGCAGTGTGGTGGCACCAGTCCTTGGTATTTCGTCACCAGTTTATCCCAGTTTGGTTTGTCCAAAGCAGCTCATGTACAGCTTTTATCTACAAGCACCAGAACACACACAAAGATATAGAATATAACCCCCCACGACACAGCCCAGAGGAGAATGGCCACATCAGGTCTGTTTGGGATGAATCCTCTGAGTACGAGGACTGGAAAAAAGGTGTTAATTGGCAATTCACCACCTCAAACAATTTTCAAACGCCAACCATACATTAGGTATCTGTATAGATAGATTTATAGCCCTGCTTAGAATTGCATCACAGTAGGTAAGTGCTTAACATTCAGCCAGGGGTGTCTCTAATCAGATCCATGCTACAAAATGACATCAGTCATAGCAATCAACTGATCAAGCAAAAAAATTACTGATTTTTTGAGGAGGGGTTATTTTACGGTTAGATCAGTCGCCTTTTCCCAGCATAATTTAATGAAAACAGGAGTGATGAGCTGGTGACAGCCACCTGGAGAGCTACAAAGGCAGCACCACCACCACACTGTCGCATTCTGGTCTAAGGTGTAAGTGGTCAAATGTGGGTTAACTGGTTAAATATCTGGAAAGCCACAATTCAGAGAAAAATAAACACCATTAGAAGTGTTTTCTCATATATAAAGGATCTTTTCTATCCTTACAGCATTTTTAAAAGTTTTAAAAGGCACCCAAGATGCATAGATTAATGAAGATTATGGGTCTCTTAAGAATTCTTTTGTTTTGTAACAACTGCTACCTACACTCTCTTGTATAACTGGAGTTTAGAACTATTGACATAAAGTTCTTAATGCATCATCATTAGAGCAGCATCTGTGCTAAATGCCCATATGCTGATGTTCAGGGAGAATTACTGGGATGTTTCCTGGCCTTTAAAGGCCCATTTCCCACACAAACCCATTTGGACAGTAGCATGATGCTCTCCAGGGACTGACAACACAATGACATTTTCCAAGGGCTGCATTATAATGTTGGACGGAGACAGGGATCCAGAGTTCTTGGACATGGCTTGTCACAAGTTATTCACTGGGCTGCAGTCAGTGGCTCTTGCCATGTTTGTATCTACAAAAAATCCCATATCCCTCCTGTGAGGCCTGCTAGGGCCAGCTGAAAGCAAACAGCAAACGGTAAATTTCAGTTTACTTGCAAATATTAATCTTTTTCATGAGTTTAATCCTATTGAAAGCTTTGTTGGGACCCGGAGGGCAAAAAGAGAGTTCTGTTTTTAGGAGCTGTGGTAGGAGCAAGCCAGACAGAAGAAAGCTTAAGTGCACACAAGAAGTCAAGAGCCCAGCCAAGGCTGAAATCCACCTTCCCTGAGTGCTGACCCAACAGTTTAACCAGGGGACCCTGCTGATAGCAGAGGTCTGAAGAATCAAAGCTGAAGGAAGTGTTTTTAAACATGTATTTTGACAGGAAATAAACTAGATAGAGTGTGAAAGACTTGGAGTTTATTGAAGCAGAACCCACAGTTGGCCAAACTAAGATTTTACTCCACTGACACGAGAGGATACAACAAACTGAAAATGATGGATGGATTTTCAGCAGTGGCTCGCTCTGTGAGGGGTGAGTGACGAGTAAACAAGGACCTGGAGCAGGACCTGGATGAAGAAAATGACCGTATTCCTAGAATATACAGGTTATGAAAATCCACCCAAATACTTCATATTTGCAGTAGCTTTTCACCTCTTATTTTTTGTTCCTTTTATTCAACTTGACACAAATGACTGCCTAATAAATTAACACAACCTTGATTTGACAAGCTTTTCCCCAGTTGCATTACAATGTCAAGTACCAGGGCCACTGCCTTCAGCATAGCCTTGACCATTTGTCATTTTCTTATAATTAATTACAGCTGTCTCAACCAAGGCTGTACAGAAATGATAAGACTATTATGCAGCTTTCAACATTCATTGTCTAAGGGATTTTCACTCCCTTCATTGTTCTCCAGGGGGCCATTGTCTAATGTTTTGGATATAAAATTAATTTTATCACTAATAGGAATCCAAAGCCCATTTGCTTTCATAACTTAAACTTTTCTTTTCTTCATCTTTTGCTAATAGCTTGGACGGTTAAGAATGCAGCACATTCTGGCCTCAGAACACACAGTACTTACCCATGCTGTGTTGGATCACCACTGACCTGAGTCACACTCCAGGATTTTCAGCTTGCAGAAAATATTGGCATTTCAAAACTTGCTTCTCATCTGCACCAGAACAATTTTCGCCTTTAGGGTTCTCAGGTAAGAAACATCTAAAGAAAAAAAAAAGGAAAAGAGTCTGTGTTGTATATTTTGTAACCTAATGTTTCTTTATGAATTTCACTTTACAGGTTGCAGTTGGCTGTATCTATTACTTTTTTACATCATCTCATGGGAAAGATGTCCAAACTTCTGCCAGCTGGAGTTGAAGAATATCAAACAGGACATTCCCTTAATACTTTAGGAAGATCCTTTCCTTTCCTTGCCAAAAATCTATCACGTGATTTGTAAAAGTTTTATTCTTAGTTGTCCGATATTATCTTGATGTTTGGACAGAATTTTCAGGGTAAGTAATTTTTACCAGATCATTATCTTGGATGTCTTAATTATGAGATATTGTTTGTACTACAATAACACTTTCCAGTCCCAGCCAAGACTGAAGTCACAGTCACCTCAATCCATCCCTCTTTGAGAGATCTTGAGATTTACAGAAGTCAGGTAAAAGGGAAAAAGTGAAAGAACACCATGTATTTGGAAAATTATGCTCAGTTGGTTAGAAGCAGACCTGAGAAGAGGAACCAAGTGTCTCTGGTCTCTGTTTCAGTGTTGAACAACTAATTCCAAACCCTCGGCCATGACCTTCCCCAAAGGAACACCTGCCAGCCAAATTTCCATCAACACAGAACAACCCCTTTCCTCTCCTCAAACCGTGCCATGCTTTGAATACCTTGAGCACGAACTTTCGGTGCACTGCTGCAAGAAGTGAGATTTTTTTTACGTTTATGACACAATCGGGTAAATTGGACAGGTGTTCTACTTTATTTTCCCACTCTTTGCTGCTGGCATCTCTGCGTGTCACCCCTCACAGCTCCGTTCAGCTGCCCCCGTTGCTCCCGTGCGTTACCAATGGTTCCATTTCTGCTCCAGTGGCCACAGTTATTGATCGGGCACGGGGGGGAGTTTTTGTTCGACTTCTGCAGCAACGCAAACACCAAATCTGTCAGGGAAGGTGCTTCTCCCTCTGGATTGTGTCCTGACCTACAGCAGTAAGGGCAAATGGGTTCAAGGTCCGCACCTATTTTTGCTACGGCACCACTTGCCCTTGTCTCTACTTTGCAAGGGCAAGATGATAAATCCCTGATGCTTTCACAACAGGGTGTGGATACATCTGCCTCGTTATTAGGCACCCTGAATAAATCAAAATCTGGCTATTTTCAGTACAATATTTATTTCCAGATGCATTTATAAGACTATAAATATACTTCTATGTTTATTATAAATAACATTTTAAGGATAACACGTTTTAGACATCTCTCCCTATTTCTGGAAAGCTTCATTCTAAAAAAAAAGTAAAGGGTAAACATTTAGCTGAAACTTAACCACTAACCTCATGAAAATATTACAGCTATTCAACAAAACTAAGAAGATATCAGCATTTATAATTGTCTGCCTGAACAAGTTATCTTAATTGCATTATAAGACTTCTGGCCAAGTAACTTATACCATTTTATGTGACAGCTTCTAAATGCTTTTGGTTTTGTCCCTAAAGCTTCCAATGAAAGTCTTTCCATTTGTGGATGAAAACACAAACCGAAATGATGCCAAATACTCAGTTTTCAATGAAGAAAATATAGCTTTTATCTAACAAATTATGTTCTCAACTTTTCAATGAGGCAGTTGAGGCATTTAAAAAAAACCCAACAAAACAAAACAAAAATCTTCCTCTCAAGTTCTTTAGTCTGATTTGAAAGCTGGTTCTTCTCTAAAAAAATTATTTCTCAGTAAAAGTTAAGGAGGTGACAGACCTCTATTAAGAAAGAAAAGATTGTATAACAATAGACACACTAATAAAAGGGACTTGAAGTCTTATCTGTGGCACATAATTTTTCATTAAGTTGGTCTCCTTGCCCAATTGCTTCCACACTTATGAGTTTTTTGTGCTACTTGAAAGAAGAAGAGATAACTCAGGAACTCTGCAATGCCAAACCTCCTTGACTTGAGCCCCAGTTTGTTCCAGACACTCTCCACTCCACAGAGGTGAACCTCCCGTTTTTCTGAGCCCCTACTTCCACCAGGTATTGTATTTGATGGTTTATCTTTTGGGTAGGAGTGTTGCCCTGGGTTGTAAAGGCAACAAATTCTGCCACCACTGAATTTATTGGCAAAACTTTACTGGCTTCCTTTGAAAGGAATCAATCCTTTTCCATGTAACGTTGCACGATTCGCCTGCCAACAGAGTCACTTTTCGCCTGTGTGTCTTTGGATATTTGCCTTTTTTCTTAAATCCCCATTCCACCTAGTTCACTAATTTCTCTCTCATGAGACTCCCTGTGAGACTTCAGGCAGTTTGCATCTACTTAATAAAACCTTCCTCACTAATTAATCCATTGTTCTGTCAATACCTTGGAAAACTGACAGAAAGATCAAAGTAAAAAGTGTTTATATTTTTGTCTAAGATTGTCTCTCCTGCTGCACGTTTTTTGTGTGCAGTATTTACCATGTCAAAGAATCCCTCTACTTTTAAAACAAACACAATATCAAGATAGACAGGCATGGTTTACTCCCAGAGACACCTGCTATTATTCAGGATCTCCAAGGACAAGTAATTTCAATTTTAAGGAACGGTTAAGCCTGACACCAAATCAGAGTTGCTAATGGTTACAGAAGCATCTTCACAATGAAGTGCTGTTCCCCTTCAGTTGCCAAATTGTTACTAATTCAACCATTGAAGGAATGCAAGTTTTTATTTTATACAGTGTGTGAAAATGTCCTGCTAAAAAGAGCTATTCTTGAAAGATGTGCATGTCCATCATACACAGACAAACGCGTCACATACAAATCAGATGGAACAGCTTTGATAACAGACACACGTCCAGCAGGACATCCAGGGCTTTCTTGGGTTTTATCCCTGGCTTGTGGATGGCTCAATAAACAGAAGCACTATGTCAGACACTCTACAGAGTGCAAATTATGCTTATTTCAGTTTAAGGTCAAGTCCTTGAGGCTTGGAATGATCTCTGCAGCTCAGAAGGTACTGGTGTGTTCTCCTTTCTGAAAAGGGGCTGCAGATGGTTGCTTTCATCTCCACGTTCAAGGTAACTCCTGTAATTCAGGTGCTCTTTTGCATATCTAATGCACCTCCTCTGTTCTGGGGTTCAGTGGTGTCCTGCACTATTACAGGAAAAAGGATTTTATAAGGGTCTTTTGCTTCTTTACCAGCAAATAACTTACCTTGGAATTAATGGTGGTACAGACACCATAATTAAAATTTAAAAAAATTAAAAGTTGATTGAAGGGGCAACACCATTTTTATTCAAAACTGAGCGACAAATGACATGCACACAAACCAACTTGTCAGAAAACAAAAGTGAAAAATTCCTCTGGTACTTCAGAGCTCCCTTGGTGTGCCCACACCCCAGTATTCCAGAGCTGAGGGTTCTCTTAGATTTTCGTGAAGTGCTGTGCGAAGCCTCAACCATTGCTCCTAGAAAAATCCCTTTTTAGCATTCAGAATTCCACTGCCTCTTTGGTGCTTCGATCCTTCAAACATTTGTGTGCTGTTATGTCTCTCTGTAGCCACTGCTCAGCCAAACTATACGTGTTTCACTCTTTTAATGTTTCCTTTTATACGAGTCCCCATAGCTCACTCTTCCCTCTGAACTACCTCCGACATTCAATACCTCCTCATGATTCCAGAAATCTGACAATGTTCGAGTTGGGTTCTGTTTCCTGCAGTCAGGAACATTCTGTACTGAGTTATTCTTGTGATTTAAACTATTTCTATGAGCATATTTTAAAAGTTTTATCTCCTGTACATTTTTCTTTGGTTTTTTGGTGCCAAACTACAGCTGTGGATGAGGGGGAAGCAGTGATATAGAATTTAAATACCTGGTCTAGAAGGGTTAGAAAAGCAAGGAAGTCTCAGAGGGGAATGGGACAAGTATGACATCATTTTGTCAAGAATCTCTTCATATTTCTACAAAATCAAATCTGGCCAGTCAAAATCTTTAATAAGATTTGTTCAGAAAATTAACATGCTGATTTCACATCATATCAGTTATGTTAAATTTCAAGTGTTCTGCCAAATTTCACATTTAAGTTATTTTTGAAAACTCCAAAATGCTTCTTCCAAAAGTCTTTGAGTGAAATTTTTACATTTTGCTTTGAAATTATTTTTGCTCTAGCTTTCATTTACTCCTTTTTTATTGTGTAAGAAAAAGAAAAAAAAAAGAAGGCAGGAAAACTTTAAAGTTAAAGAAGTAAAACTTCTCAAAACAAAACCTCAACTAGAAAAGAAGTTTAAATCTCCTGAATGCAACTTTAAAGAAAAGTTTAAATCAGTCATTTTCACCCTGAATTTCATAGTTGCCACAAAAATAAAAAGAATCCCATTTTCATTCTGCCCTATTTTACATTTCTGTGGACAATGCCACAAACAGAACGTATGCCTAACCTATAATTTTTGTCCTCCACTAGCATCTGCCAATTTGGTAAATTATAGCAGAGCAAACAAATGTATTTGTCACAGCTGTAACAAGATGTATCCATGGTACCTACATTGTTTGATTGGTATTAAAGAGCGAGAAATCTTAATGCTGGATTAGCACTTCTCTTGTCTGATTGAACATTATATTTATTTCTGCTAACTCTGATTGAAGGTATAATGAGAGCTGTGAGAATTATTCTGCTTGTGGTTCCACGGACGCTCCCACTCACCTGTGCAGTCAATAAATTAGCTGAGGTACCAAAGCACTTTGGCTCTGCTGATCCACAGTGGCAGTAATTTTAGAAGGGCAGAGAAATCACAAACACTTAGTGACAGATATAACCACAGCCACTGCTCTGCAAGGCTTCCTTGGAACAATGCTAAGCTCAGATAACGCAGAGAACAAAACGCTCCAATGCAGCAAAAGAAAAACTCCAAAAAAAAAAAAAAAAACAAAAAAAAAAAAACACAAAAAAAAAAACAACACAAAGAAAAAAAAAAAAAACCCAAAAAAACAAAACCAAAAAACCAAACCCTTTCAAACATAAAACAAGAATGTAAACAACCAAAAAGAAAAAATTATTCTCATACTCACTAAACCTGTCTAGGATAGTCATGTTTTTGAGTCATGGCATAGACGTTTTTCCTTCAGAGTCTGAAATGTATTTCTTCCTTCCTTCCCACATTCAAGTGAGATCCAGTTTATAAAATAAAAGTTCATCTAACACTCATGAATGAGCTGAAACAAAACAAAACCATCTTTCCTTTGGAGAAACCATTCGATTTGGGAAATTTTTTGTCCTAGGACAGCTGTGCTAGAGGTGAATACAATCACAAGGTTTTCCAGAGCTCAGTGTCTTCCCTGGCAACATCCCTTTGCTGCCAGTGGGATCTTCCAGCTGTGTAGCCACAAACCCAAGGTGGCTTTACTTCAGTTATGTGTGTGGGAGATGACCCTTTCCAAAAAGGTGGCTTTGCTCAGCCTTAAAGGACACTAAGGATATCTTGCCTGTTTTATCTTGCCTGTTTCCTTCATTTTACACCTCATTCAAGGGACAGAAGGGACAGCAAGCACTAAATAAAGACAGCGCCACAGTCTTTAAGCAGGATGCAGCAGAAAGAACCACTATATTTGATAAATTACTAAGGGTGAATTGGTTGGAAACATTTTATGTGGAGCCTATTGTGGCTAAATTTTTAAGAACTGATGCCTTGCACTTTAAATTGGTGCTACTTTGCAACACAGAGGAAACAAAACCACTGCTGAGCCACAGCTTGGTCAAGCTTTAAATTTCAAGACAGCTGTTTCCTTGAGGGTAACTGTGTACGCACCTTTTATTTTCTTTTTTTTTTTTTTTCCTTTGCAGGCAGGGGTTATTCAGTTAAAGAACTGCATAATGTAAATGAAAGATGAGGGGGTTTTGCATGAAAAGGTAAACCTTGACACCAAACACCAACAACTGGCATAAACTGCTGTGCCTCCAGGGGAGTTAATAGCAGTTAGGAATAACAGTCTGAATTTAACTCGGGAAAATAAGACAGTTGGATTTGTTTTAAATGACTTGATAGTAAATGAGCTTAATTTATCTTCATATATTGCACAATCCGGTTTTGTATTTTATTTCAGAGGTAGAGCCACAACCGTTATAGGAGCTTCGTACCTGTCATAGTGCTGAGACAAATAATCTCAAATTTGCTTGTTTCTAACAGTGATATAAGTAATTTACAGGTCTAAACTACAGTAAAAGTGAAGTTATACCTGTCAGGTCATGCGCACACAAATGCATCTGTGGAAACATTTGTTTGAGGGAAGTGGGAGACAAGCAAATCAATCTGACCACCACAAATTACCTTAACTTTGTCATCTGACAACACAAAAGATCTGGGAACTTTGAAGACAACCACGACTGGGCATGAAGTTAACCCAAATAAACTAATATTACAGCAAGAACAAAATTCTATAGGCAGTAATTTATTAATATCCAATGAAGTAGCTGTTATTTTTGTAAAAGGATACAGAATATTTTTTTTTTTAAATCCAACAAATATCTATTTCAGTCGTTACTAACGCACTGCTTCTGACCCAGGAAAACGAACATCAGATTTTGGAAGCCTCAAATATTGGCTTCAAGTGTCAAGTTTCTTATTTTGGAATTACACAGAGAAAGTGTATGCTAAAGTAATAATTAAAAAAAGCAGCACAACTGTACAGTTTCACCAAGAATAGATCTCAACGTGCTCTATTCACAGCTCTCTGTAGGAAGACAGAAGAGGAAGGAAGGAAGGAAGAAAAGTAATTGCTATTTAATTATATCATAAAAACATCAGCTGACATTGCCAGTAAATGTGCCATCCCTTGTACAATTTCCAACCTTTTGAGCTCATGGAAGCCTGGACCAGGAACCGAAAAAAGGCAGGTAGTCCAGTTCAGGCTGCAGTCCCCATTCCCAGAGCCCAACATCCCAACCCACACTTATTTATTACCCCCCACCTCACATCCAGACATTTCCAGTCCCTAGGCTCACTCAGACCTCGAGCATTAGCAGGAAACCATCTGGCAATGGAGTATGTGACTTCAATTATATCCCTAATTTCTGCAGCTTGTCCCATATCTACACCTGCCTGGATATTGCCTCTGCCTTTGATTTTTGGCAGGTGTAATGTCATTTAAGGATTCTCCAGCAAAAACGAACTGCATGTGTTAAAAGGACAGCAGAAAATAGACTGAGAGCTCACAAAGTGGTGTAAAATGCTTCTTTTGGAATTACCAGCAAAGTCCAGAAGACTGGCTATAGAGATACCCAACCAAGACCCAACTTCCACAGCAAAACTCCCCTCTCGGGGGGAAGCAGGGACTGACAAGTGATTGTACTGGGCACCAGCATTTCTTTCCACTATTTCGGTGGTCACAGACTTGTTTTACATAAAGGCTCCTGCGTTGTGCTGCCCGTCAGTGAGTCCTGGGTTGCAGATTCTGTGTTTTCCTTACGTTCCAAACCTGCAGGTGTTTGAGGGGCCCAGCCCGTACTCGGGGCCATACCCTGGCTCTGCTGCAGGGCTGCAGCCTCCTGTGACGTCCTGCAGCACCTTCTGCTTGGCACAGTGCTCCTCTCACTCCTTCTGCATCCACTCTCTAGACAATAAAAGTTTTTCCTTCTTTTTATTATTTTTTTTTAATTTACCCAGAGGCACAGAGGTGTTTTTTACTACATCTCCGGGCGCATCTCAGTACAGAAGCGATATTCATTCCCATTCAGCTGCGCCAGAATGTGTTTGCTGTAGATCTGGGGCTGTAGAATGCAGATGGAGTTTTGTGTGGAGCTCAGGCTCCGTGGCTGAGCCTCGGCAGTGCCTGATGTGATGCACTAAATAAGCAGAGCAATGAGCTTCAAGCAGCAGGTCTGCAGCACCAACAGTTCCTGCACTGCTGGGTTTCCAGGAGGAGCTCACCAGCATTCCACTGAGTATTCTGACAGGCACACTTTAGCTTCCCTCGTTTCCAACAGTTAAACCCTATTAGAATAAATCAGAAAAGCGCCAAATATTTTTCTAAAGTCACTGGCCTGTGGAGAAATTGCTTTTGCCGCCGTGGGGAAGCCATTCCTTTTCCTGCGTCAGGGGAAAACAGATGCATGGAAAAGGAGAGATCAGGATGTCATGTGCACACCCAGGATTCCCAGACACGCCTTGGCCTGTTCCAGCTTTTTTGGGGGCCTGCTGCAGGCACGTCAGATGGCAACTCATTCTATTCTGTCGTGGCAGATGTGCAGTTTTCTCCTCTATTCACTTCATTCAGCTTGAGAGGGTTGTAAAAAACCCAAAAAGCTAAATTGCCTACCTCACTGCAGACTGTTTCCTTGCAAGACCTGGTCCAGATCCCTGGATCCTTCATCCTCTTTTCTGAATGGCAGAGAAAAATAGTCTTATAAGTCATACTCTGCTGGGATGTGTGGGATGAAATAGCACTTGCTACTCATCCTGCTGCTGTGGGGAAACAGGGTGAAGACAGGCAAATGAACAAAATAAAGGAATTAGGCTTCAGGAGTGATGAGGCTTTCCATACTTGAGGATGCTGCTAACATGGCAGATTTTGATTACAGCTTTGAGATTTGTTATCAGGACCTCCTAGAAGAGGGTTTGGGTTTGGGAGCTTCGGGTGGGGCACAACACACGGAAGGTTCTGTGCGTGCAGGTGAGCACTCCTGCTGTCCCTGCCCCATTGCTCATCACACACCTTCACAGCCTGCTTGTGGTGCTGGCTTTGGTTCAGTTCACACAAACACATCCAGACCAGAACATTACAAATCACCAGCTTTCACGTGGAGCCAAATGGAAAATGCAACGTAAGCAATGAAAGGCAGCTCAAGATTTTTTATACTCCAATTTATGCGAATGTTTTGATAAACTCCTTGAGAATTCACCCATTTTGTGGCTTGTTTTGGAAGTTTTGCATTCCTCTCAGAAAAAAAGCTGTCAGTAGTGTATAATGCCGCCACCTCCCCTTTAAAATAAGTCTCCATAATGAAAGACCTTGGATTCTGCAGTCAAAAAAGTTATGTTTATAGGCCTCTTTCTATAACCAGACTGCACTGTGTGAGAGGATATGGATGTGGGATTGAACTCCTTTTCATTTTGTATAATAGTCAATAATGGCTAATCACATATTGCATTTTTACTTGGGGGAAATGATCTCATTATATCAGTTTTTGATCCCCCATGATTCTTGAGACTCAGTAAATGAGGAGGTTTCCAAGTGAGTAACTGCATTCTTGATGAAACTGATTTCTTTTTATATAATCCCATAAAAGACATCTCTCCTCATATTAGTTGGTGAGCACTGTGTAATATACAGTGTTTCATCATTAGCCAGCCTAAATGGACATTCATTGGATTAACATTATAATGTTTAAATTTCTCCTGCAAAATAATACATTAGAGATTATTGCTGTAGTTTTTGCTCCAAGGCACTACTACTGGTAATCAAAATCTCATTAAAAGGAATTCATATATTCTGTAGCCCAAAGGATCTCAATTTCATTCCTTCCCCTGTCCCTGTGCCTCCCATGCACTGATTTATATGGGTGTTTTACCTAAGGAAAAACTGTCCAATTTGGCTCTTTTAAGAGCAAGTGTCAGAGGTACAAATGGAATTAGACACCAAGATGTTTACATTCGCTGAGGAGCTTTGGGGAAAATCTGACTTCTCTCCTTCTGCCAATTTAAGTCAAACTTTTAAAGTGATGAGAACTTTTTAAACACACACTGCTCTGATGTGTGGTCAGATAAGAACATCCTTGGACATTATAATTTATTTGACTAGAAGGTAACATGACTTTAGAGAGACATCTGGCCTTGTAACCAACCACCTTATCTTCTGGCTTCGTTTCTCCTCTTCACCTAAATTTCTTTCAAATAACTGATTACTTTTAAACTTAACTCAGTGATTCCCAGAACCAAATCCTATTGAAATGAAGTGTGAAGTCTTCTGAATTTTATATAAAGGACAATTTGCAGTAATCAGTGATTCATTAATCCTTTTTGGTTTTTTTCTTAAACATTGAGATTATCATGAGAATATCTGCACTGTTTAATTTTTAGGAAAACCAGATAGCTTAATTTTTCCCCTCTCCATCAGAAACAGACATACAAGAGACACCTTGGCTGAGCAGAGCCTCTTGTGTAGTTTGTGCTTTTTCTGTATTTCCTATTAATCTTTCCTCTGTGATCTGTAGTGGTACAAAGACACCAAAGTTCTTGGTTCTTCAGGTAAAATTCTTCTACCCTTGTCTCCGTCACCAAGGTGAGACAGCTCTCCCAGGGCAGCCTGCATTAGTTGTATTTTGATAGCACTTTATGGAAGATTAAAGGATGAGCTAGTTTCACAGGGGACATGATTTATACTGTCAATCTGAACACACTAAAAGTGCTAAAAGGTATCATTGCCTCGGTGTGACCCTGGAGAAATGCCTGCACCTCTTCTCATTGACAGTAAAGACACAGGTGGAATCTGAGGGAAGACTAAAATGAAACTTGAGTCCAGAACTCAAGCCGTGTTCTTGACCCTTGTTTTAACCATAACTGACCTCTTTAGTCAGGATAGGATTTTAACATTTTAATCTGCATTGATAATTCACAGCCCGCCTTAGTGAACGTGTTGATTCTGCATCTGAAAGATCTCGTGTCCAGGGATTGCTGCTTCCTTCAGACAATCACAGCGTACAGCCCAATTTGAAAAAAACCCCAAAGAAATAAACAAATCCAACCAGTTTTTCACTTCAATTTTGAGTTCTATAAATTGTATATGAGTATCCAAATCCAGCAGATACAACATGCTGAGGTTTCCTAGGAACCCCTCCTAGTTCATTGTACAAATTGATTACCTCAAACACAATTTTGACAGTAGATTTTTTTCATAATTTTTCCTTGGGCTCCCCATTTTCCTCCTCTCTGGCTTAGCAGTGGCAAGGTGGTGATGAAATAGTCTGATAGAGCAGCATTTAGAAAGGGTGCGAATAGGTGAGTCTCTGAACTGCTGGAGTGGCACAAAAATATTGGCCTCAATTTTCGGTCGATTTGGAATCCTGAAATATTTTTAAGATGAATGTGATGCTTGAGAGCTGTGGGAGGATTTGGAAAGCTTTGCTGCTATGTACCTTTTGGCCCCTTTGAACTTCTGTGCTGTCCACACCAAATGCAGGAGTGCTCTTTGTTTCCTGGACCCAAGCTGACAATTTGTGTTGCTCGGTTTGTTTCCTTGGCTGGAAAAAACTTCATAGATTTCCATCCACATCTTCGAGCTGAGAATTTTCTTTGTACTTGCTGATGTAGGGAACACAGTTTAACGACCTTCCCAAGTGCTAAGAGTAATTTATCACTAATTGCTTTTAGAAGCAGGTTTTCCAAGGTACCAGTTTAAACTAAGCTTGTTTACTGATGCTCACTCATCCATATAACTCACATCTTACAACCAAAATCACTTTTTCTTTAATATAATGAGACCTCGGAAAGTCCTCTACGGGTTTCCCAAATGTTTAGAGAAAATACCAGAGTGGCACATCGGGATGTCAATAAACATTTTATTTACTTTACATTCAGCACAGGGACTTGCAGCTGGAAAAGGATACAACCCACAATTTAGGAAGAGCTGCTCAAAGGCAATCTTGTTCATGGTCCTTCAGAGCAATGAGTTGTAAGTTTCTTAATCTCATGTAAAATCTCTGATATTTCACTGCCTCTCGCTGAGTTTAATTTAAGCTTTTTCACCCAATATTTTAAGGCTGTATAAAGTTCTGCAGTGAAAGGTGATAGATGTTTACCAAGATGACTGTGTCTAGTAAAAGATTTTCTGTTGAACTTCATGTTCATCAACAATAAAGTGATCTTGGGCTCAGAGGGGATGGATTTCCTTGAACTTAGGGAGGAATTGCTGTGCCTGTGCCTTGCAGCACTGCCACTCCTGACACCAGCGTGCACAGGTCTGAAGCACATGTTAAAGCTAAAGCTAAAGATGATTAGAACCAACAATTTTAGTGAAATTACTAATGCTTAAACATGAGCACCGCAGCATCAGTGAGTTCCTTAAGACAGTCTTCTATTTCCCGTTAAGATTTTTTTTTAAATCCATCTTTGTGTAAGAAGATCCTTAAATTGTGGATAAGCAGTAGGAAACCTTTCTTTTAATGGCACTATTCATATTTTTGTCCTCAAAAAATGGTGTCAGGTGAAATGTTTTTCCCCCCTTCCTTTGCAGTTATTTGGAGGTTTGTTTCTCTGATATTACTGGGAAGAAACTTTCACATACAGAGAATTTTCTTACATTTATCTATCCAGATGCTGCCATCACCATGATTTATGGGTGCTGCTGCTTATCTGTAATACTTATATGCATGTACAAAGATCTAACAGGAAAATATTTTCCATTAAATTCACTGACCTTCTTCTGGGAAAGAAGTTGAATGTTCTTGTTATGACTGCTTTCTCTTTTTTTTTTAAAATCACATCTCAAATTGGCTTAATTTGATCTCAGCCACCTTTGTCCTAAAGCTATCATTTTTGTCTTCTTTGTCTGAAAACCAGAGTTCATGATTTTGGAAGAAAGAAATAAACCTTTCTCTCAAGTTTTATTTCATTGCTCTGTGCTTTGCTTGGAACACTGCACCTTGAGGATAGAAAGTTACATTGATGTGGGAAGAGGATGAAGTAGGCTATAGGAATTCACATTTTATAAATAAATTTTAATTTTGCTTCAATTTTAGTCACAGACAGAATTCATTCACCAGAGCTCGTGCTCATGACAATTATTTAGAAGTTCAGAATCACTCCTTAATCGCCCTTGTTTTTTCCTTATGAGTTTCATTTGAAATTAATGATTATTGAGCATTAGTCAAGTTGCCTTCCCCCCAGATGCCTGCAATTCAGTATTTTATATTTGGTTTCAGGGTCCAGATGCTGTTTAGAGCTATATTTATGCTCACAACTGGAATGATAAAGCCTCCTGTAGCCTCTGGCTGAGGGACATATGTGCTTAGCCAGATGTTTCATGGATACAGAGAAACCATCTCTTAAACACATGACCTGCTTAGCAAAGGATCCTGTTTCCTCAGATGTCAGGATAACACTGATAAGAAATCCCCTCTGAACCATGAGTCTGTTCTTTCTTTTTGTCTGTCAAGGCAGTCCTGGAATACAGCCTTATCCCAGCATTACAGTCATGATGCAGGCTGTATCTTATCACTTTCTCATCATGTGCCCTGACATCTGGGAATGGGTTCCTCTCACATGATCTGCCCTCAGAGGGACCTGTGCTCCATGTCCTGTTTTGCTTTTCTTGTACCTGTGTGACCCCAGTCTGAACACAAACTGCTGGGCACTATTTCCCTGTTTGGAAAACTCTGCTGTCATCCTAGGTTTGGAGCCAATCTCTGAATAGATCATATCATCCCCTAATGATTGAGGCAGTCACTGAAGAAAGAGACTCAGAAAACCGAGGAGCAGTTTGATCTATCAGAGATGGCTCTTGCCTTGGTGTTCACTTCGGTACCCAGGACTGTGATAGCAGATGCTTCTGCTTTAAGCTGTTAGTCAAGAGGCTTTCCACTCTCGATACCAGAGGAAAAAACTAGATTCTGGTGAACTTAATGCCAATGCCTAAGTGCCAAAAAAATGATTATGACATTGGGCTGAAACATAGATATCATGATTTTCTGAGAAAACCATTCCTCTCCCAACTCCTCAGCACCTGAGTATTAAGCTCCTTGAGCAAAAATATAGCTATTCAGCAATATTCCAAACTTTTCAGTTGAGGTAGAGTGCAGCTATTAATTCTTTTGTCGCAAAGGGAAAGGAGATGATAAACAAGGAACGAGGTAGATCAAATCACAAACCTTAAGATGTTCACCAGCTCAGCAGCAGAACAAGGCAAATGTGATTTGTTCATTTCTCCCAGTAACTAAACCTCACTTTCTATCACGCAGTGTAAAGTTCAGACCAAAACGAATACTGCAGTGAGACCTAATCTCACACCTACAAACCCAGGGGACAAAAACCACATCGGGAAGGATCCAGCCTGCCCTCTTGGAGATTGTAGCACACTGTCACCTGCCCTTCCCTTCTCTATTCCCTGTGTCACACAGGTACACGTGTGACACCTCTGCCAGTATGCACCATGTGCCGTTTCATTTGATACACATCACCCTTATCCTCAGCTGTTTCTTCATGACTGAGCACAGGGCCAGAAATATGATTAACTGTGAAATCTAATATACGTCAATATATTTGCCGTTTGCTGTTTGTACCATATTGTGAGTAAAAGTGTAAACTTCCTCATTTTTTCTTATCCTTCACTCATGTCAGAAATGCCAGATTCCTGAGCTGTACAGTCAGAGGGAAAAGAACTGAAATGTCCTTTCCTGAGTCAATCCTGTCTCTGCTGACATGGCAAGATGTCACAAAACCTGAGGATGAAAAATTGCTTACTGTACACAACAGCAAATTAATAACAGCACAAACACTGCAGCCAAATCCTGCAGGTGTTACTCAAATCTGATGCCCATCAGCTCCAGCAGAACCTAATCCACTAATCCACAGGCTGTATTCTTCCCATGCTCCTGTTATAATGATGCAGGATCCATAAGGGATTTGCAGTAGTGGAGCACGGTGAAATTCACCCCTGGGCAGTGTAAACAAACCCAGTAGAGGCCAGTTTGGTACCTCAGAAGCAGGTTTATGTGGTACCTCCTTACTGGGATTTCTAAATGTGCTTCAAGCTGGCCTAATTTGCCTGCCATTAAAGTAATTTGTATCCCATTAAAGTCACTGGTAAAATTAATTCATTAGGTTTGAACAGGCTCTGGTTGAAAGCAGTGCAACTACTGAGGGTCCCTGTGCAAGGCTGAGTCACCACTGACATAATCAGGATGAGACAGAATTTTTTTAATGTAATCACAGCCTGCTGAGGCCTAACGGAGATCAGAGCCCCACTGTCCACAGGGAAAACAACAGGCACTTGTATTCTCATGATTTTTCTACACAAACACCCAGGGACAGGAGAAAAGGCATTATTATTATTATTATTATTATTCCAATTCTGCAGATGGCAGCTGAGTGTAGCACCTTGTCTAAAGTATCCATTCCGGTACTCTTGAAACACAACACATTTCCCCTCCCAGGATTGTTCTCTCAAGATATCTGAGAGACTTGTAAAAAAAGGCTGTTGTGGTACAAGGCTCATTATTTTTTCTATTATAGACAGTGGGATAGTGAGTTTGAAATAGTAAAAACAATGGAGGGTTGCAGGAAAGGGACACAAAACCCCAAGTGAGCAACTGCATATGTGCAATTGATAACTCCATCCAGCAACTTGACAGCCATTATTCATATTTTTTCAGTTCTTTGGTTTTCATTTCTTTTTGATTTGCCCAACACCACGAGGTAAGTTTGGTTAGTGAAGGACAACGCACAAGGAAAGCTGTATACCTAAAAATCAGCAATGAATTTAATCACTTGTTCTCTGCTCGTTCCGCCAAGGAATAATCAAATCCAGAAGCACAGTTGAATTAATTCAGTAGATTTTGATTTATATTAATGAAAGAGAAAAGCTCTAAAGCTATCCTGCATTAGAATTACCTTGGCATGGGGTCAGCACTTGTGTCAGGCTATCACACCTCTTCCCTGCCTTCCCTCAACTTTTCTGACTTAGGAGTTATTAAATGGCAAAGTTCTCACAAGAACCTTGTGGCACTTGTTGATAAAATGTTTCTCACCACTACAACTGCTGGAAAGTTGGGAAAATCAATTGTTTATGTTATCATGCAGAAGGTTTTCACTTTTTATCTGTAGAATATGGTCTGACTTTTCCAAAAAGCAAAAAAATAAGGTTTTCTGTCACTTATTAAAACTACAGAGCCTCTGTCTGGTAGTTTTCTACTGGCCCTCCCTCTTGAGTCCTTGTGAATTCTGCCTGGAGAATGGCAGCCAGCCCAAATCTACATGAAACTCCTATTTAAATATGACATTCAAAGCGAGTCTGAGATGTGACAGGTATACAAAGCAAGACCTCAGAAGTTTTGTCCAAGAATCTGAACTAAATATTTTTCTGAAATTGAAAAAGATTTGGTAATTCAGTTTTGAAGATCTGTTCAAAGGTCTTTGGAATAAGAAGCACATTCCCTGAAACTCTCTGGGGAATTTTGAAATCTCTTTATTTTAAAATATTATTTATAATCTATAAATAATATACAATAGATAATATATAAAGAATATTTATAAATGTTATTTATTAGATTATAAAAGTTCTGTATTTATTTGTTTAGAAAGACACTGTTTTTCATTATATTTGACTGCAACAGAAATATACAGCATCCTGTCACCACAGGACTGGAAAGATCCTTGGCCAAGGTAAGGCATTTTCCTAATTTGCAGCTGAATCAGAATATGGATTTAAAGCCCTGCATTTTTGGGGTAATTCCCACCACAGATTAAAAGCTGATATAATTAGTTAAATGACAGTGTCAACATTGACCTCATCCAAGTCTTCTCTCATTTACCTTGGGGAAAAAAAGAATTTGGGGAGAAGGTCTATAAAGATGATGTGCTTGTGGTGCACCTGTTATGCAGGATGTTTAGCTGTAATAGCAGAACACTTCTTGAATAAAACACATTAAGAAATAAAGCAGTACCTCTTCCATGCAGTCTCAGATCTATGACTGAAAGACACAGTGTGTGCTTTTCTGTCATGGGATAAGGCTGACCTTGAGCACAGGGAAAAAAGCAAAATGCAGTGATGTGCCAGAGATGATTAATGGGAAAGAAAAGAGGGCTCTTTCCAAACAGCATTAGTGACCAGGTAGGGGAAACCGTGAAAAAGCCTCAAAACACATCAGTGCCCCGGCCAAGAGAGCACACAACAGGGCCATCCCCTCGAAAGCTACCTGCTTATTTCCTCTGTAATTCATCCATCACCCCTTCCGAAAGACCTCCACAGAGAATCCTCTCCAGGCTGTGATCTGATAAGCAAAGCCAAATAGGATAACAAGGTAAGGACACCTCACCACACTCTCATTTCAGGTGGAGTCGCTGCAGAGAGGAAAACAGAGACATTGTGCTTTAAAAAGAAAAAGGGACCAGAAAAAAAGCAAGAAAATGTAATATGGATTCTCTTATCTCTGTGCTGATAGGTGCTACTGGCTGCCACCTCATAAAATGATCAAAGAGCTCATAAAACCATCACCATCAAAGGCTTTTTCCATGCCTGAGACAATGTGAAATCCAGTCACAGGCAGGTTGGTTCAAAACTAGGTTTGTAGGTGTTGAATGGTAGAGCAGAACCAGCGAGGGGCAGGAATGCTGATCCCTGAACCTAAGGGGAACCAGGAACACAGCTGATCTGATCTCCATACTTGGTATTTCCCAGCAAGTTCCCTGCCTCTGTGTGAACGAGATCACTCCTGGATTTTTTTCATCCCCAACCTGATAGCTGAGAAAATGACTGTGAAACAGAACAAGGCAGCAATGTGCAGCAGGGTGATTGCAGCTTCCAGCTTGGCTTTTTTTGCACCTACCGTGTTTCTGCTTTTCTTTGATTTCTTTTCATTGTTTTCATTTCAGTTTTGAATTGAGTAGAACCTCCAGCAGTTTGGCTGTGGGGTCTGCCATGGAGCAACACCTCCATCACGTCCCTTCACTCGTGGGGGAACTTGCCTTGCTTCCTAGGTCAGATTCTGTCTTGGATGTGGTAATTAATTTTCTTTAAACTAACTGAACATTCTTGTAAAACAGAGAACTCAGCCTTTGCTCAAGTTTTGTGATGAACCTAAAGGTGGAGATTTAGATTTCTGTTGACTTTTGTGACTTTACCCTTCGATAAACAGTTTCTTTACACCAGTCTCTCTCTCTCTATGTTGATTTTACATCTGTTTCCGTTCCCATTCCACACGCCTGTACGACACATGGTTGAAGACAGTATTCCACCTGTTTAGCTGACTTGCTTTCCACGTTGTACCCGCCACCCATTTACTCCAGCCCCCCACACAGATGGAATTATTCCAGTCCATGGTTTTATGTGTACAACAAACCTTCTCCTGCCTCAAGCTCATCTCCTTGCTAATACAAAAATGTTGAAGTTTGCTGTAAATATCTGCAAAAGCCCAAATGTGAGTAATAAGAGAGCTGGAACAAATATTTTTGTCTGCATTAAGGAACTTGAATTCCCCCTGCAGCTCGCTGAACAATTGACAATCATTACCCTTGTTCCTCCATGCATTGTTTTTTTTTCCAGTGTGTATTATTAATCCTGTTCTTGCTGCTGGATGGATTTCAAACCATCCTATGCAACAAAGAAAAGTAAATTGAAATTAGCATTATCTAAACCGGTAATTAAAGTAGTATTAATTTTTCTTCACTCAAAAACTAAAGGGGGAAATCACATACTTGAAAAAAGAAAATAGGTTGTCACATTTTAAAGTCAAAGTTAATTATGAATTATGGATCATTTGAAATAAAGCAATACAAAAGTACCCACCAGGCCTCTATCCAAAGTAAAAATGAATTTATGACAAAGTTGATATTGACCCATCATTTATAAGGTCTGTTAAATTCATCTTAGACTGGGCTTCTAGTGGAAGATGATTTATTAAACAAAGTAATATAAAATGCAGTGAAATAGATTAAGTCTCTTTTTGAAATATTGTTATCCATTAGATCTGATACATTTAAGTCTGTTTAAACATGAAATACCACTTTAGCAGATCCCTAAATGTGGAGTTGCTAATGCTTAGTCTCTTATGTTGAAAAACCTTTGTCAGAAGAAGAGATGGCAGTAATGATTTTATTTATTTTGAGGCATTAAATTAATCATCTTTAGGATATCTTAAGAATTGCAAATCTTTTCTGCCTCCACAAAGAATACAGATTTTATCTAATTTAGTTGCAGAAGTGAGGCAGCTCTTGTCCCACTCAGATAAATGTTTGGGAAAACCAGTGACGTCTGTTAGGTTTAAAGGAAGAAAAACAATCGGGGACAGAGCCAGGCACACACATCAGAGCCTAGAAATGAGCTGAAGTGTGTGAGGAACCTCAGTGAAATCAGAGCATCCTTCACAGCTCTCAGGCAATCTCTTGCTGCCAAAGAGGGAGATGTTCCTCCCTGCTGAGCTGCGTGAACGCTGCGTGGTGAAAGGCCCCGTGCATTCGCTGCACAGCCCTGGCTGCACCTCTGGTTACTAATCTGCTGCTACAAGCACTAGGATTCATTTCTTGAATAAATCTCTGGTGTGGGGGCTTGAATGGTTTATAACCTTGCTTCTCTCTGTGTTCCAACAATAGTAATTCTATTGTAATGACTCCTGTAAAGATATCATTTGAATTGTAAGGTTTTATCAGTTTTACTTTCGCCTATTTTCCAGAATAATCCATTCCCTTATCTCACTTTCACTTTTCAGTCTTTGAACATTTCTAAGCTTCAGTGTTTGTGCATAACACAAAATCTCATGGCCACAGGAAAATCAGTTCCTCTTTTTTAATTTATTCATAATTAAAAGTCTCGTGTTAGTGACAATTTTCAAATCTGACATGACATTTTTATAATCTCGTTAATATCGCAAAAGATTTCTCTGCACTGCAGCCTGGGAATTATGCAAAGTAAGATAAAGAAAAAAAAACATTACCTCAGTGTTGTTTAATCACAAAGCTATGACTGAAGAATTATTATTGTTTTTATTATAGGAAAACTACATTACAGGTTTTTGCCAAAAGCAGGTGATAGCTCGGTACATTCTGCACTGCAAGAGTTCTGCTTCTCACACGGTTTGCTCTCACAGGCAGATATAATCAGAGATTCACTGCCACTGCAAATATAGCTGGCCTTAGTCCAAAGCTGGTGTTGAAGTTAATAGAAAGATTCTGTAATGGGCCTGGGATCAGGCCCTTTATAAAAATAATTGACTGTCATACTTCTCTCCCGTTTATTTCCATGCCGCTTGGAATTTTACCCTGCAAGATCTTACAGATACAGACACGCTGGCACACCCTGTGCCCAGCCCTGACTGCAGGAGCCACGTGTGCTGGGGAGTGGGTGATAAATGGGCAGTTGGTTCTTTAAAATGACACTGAAGTTTTAATTTTGTGTCTCTACAGTTAATGACTGGACTCTCATCCCGTATTGGGCTGGGACTTGTGATTCCCTCTGTACAAGGGCGGCTGTGAAATGCATCACGGAGGTAATCCATGCATCCCGTTTGTCCCTTAGCTGAGATTTGCTTTGGCAGAGACAGGCGTGGGCAGGTCAGGATCTCCACAGAGCTCTACTTGCAGTTAAATACTATGGTTTGATGGCACGAAGGGCTGGTGACTCAAAGATCCATGCTGCTCTGTTACCCTGCTGGATCAGGGGACGAGCGAAGTGCTGAGGTTTGGCCTTATTCTTTTTACAGTAGAGGGGAGGCAGAAGAGGAGAGACTGGCCTGTATTTGGAAATCCCAGGACTGCCAGTGGAAAAGGATGGACAAGAAGAGAGGATTATGTATTCCTTATGCAATGCCTGCAGCCAGCTCCACGGGAGCTGTTGTGTGAGTGGCAGTAAACAGTGCTGAGAGTGCCCGAGGGAGCAGCCTCGAGCCCAGCCCTGCAGCCAGGTGATTTATGGAATATTTGCTTTTCCTGGCCAGCCAGCCAGCAGTCGCCTTGAAGCTGCCATCATTCCTGTGTCACTGGAGAGTCTATTATTGCTCCAATCTCTTACTCATTTTCACTCTGCTCTTTCTGATAATCGAGGGCCAGGCAGGATTCATTACCCCAAGACTTCATGGAGTTCCTACAGTGTCTGCCACTACCAGGTGTCTTTGGCCTTGTAAATCCTTTCCCTACACATGGTACAGGTGGCTGAAAACTGTAGTCAGTTCAGTCACCTGGTGCCTGTATTTTCTTAGTGTCTTATGTAACATCCAGAACTGGACAATTCATCCCACCAGGAATCTTTCCCAGACCTGTGCAGAACAGCTCCTGCCACTGCAAGCCTCGGGGCAGCTGTATAAAACTGTCTTGTTTCTCTGGGATAGAGCACATGGGACTTGATTTTGGGGACATCTGTTGCCAGCTGATCACTTGTGTCTCCAGACACAAAAGCTGACCTGAGGCTCTTTCTTTCCTGTCATTTCCCTTCATGTGAAATGAGAGTGAAAGATGAAAAGTGAAATCAGTGCAAGGAAGCCAAGAAGCGCAGTTTGTGCGAGTGTACCTGTGCTTCCAGCTGTAAAGGGCTGAGCTGAGTGCTATGAAGAGGTGACACTCAGAGATGAGCTTCCATTCAAACCCCACGATGATGGAGCTAAGGATCATCCATGGGGAATGACTGACCACTCCGGCTTGGACTCTGGCTAACAACTCCCTCTTCAACTAAATAAATTGCCTAATTTCTTTTGGTTTTACCCTGTAAAATGTAGTTCCCTGACTCAGGCTGCACTACCCCAGATCAAAGGGAGGCTGTGCAGGTAATTTCTGTGCAGGGCTGGGCTCTGTCTCACAGCTTCCCCAGCAGCACAGCAGTTCTCCTGAGTTCAAAAGCCTCTGGGTTTGCTCGTTGCAATACAGAGCCTGCTGCTGCCTGGCGAGGTCTGCGTGCCCAGTGCCCAGAGTAAAGCAAGTTCACAATGCATATTTGGGAAACCTCTTTCTCCAGCTGTACAACGGCTGAGCTATAAACCTTCCCCATTTCTTATACAGCTGCAGTTTGTGCCGGGCTACACAACTCCAACTGCAACAGCTCCACTTGTGGCAAAGTCAGTTCAGAGTGTGGGTGTACAGAACGCGTGTGTTCGTGCTACTGTGAACTGGAATGACTCTGGAATGTATAATTTTAAATGCCATACATTCACTAACCTCATAATAGTTTACAAGTATCTGATAGCAGATATGAATTTCCATACCAGAATAATTCTTATATAACTGAGAAATACCTTTAGCATAATTTATGAAGGTTGCTTAGCTGATATTTACAGCAGCTGCAGTAAATCCAAGATGCAGCTTCAAACACAACTCACAGTATCTCCCTAAGATATAACCTAATACTGTCAGGAAACGTCAGCTTTAAGCAAATAACTCAACACAACTCTGTACTAAATAAAGATTATGACAATCTAATGCTGATCTTCAAACTTGAGATGTTTAGACACAACAGAGTTGATTTTTTTTTTCTTTTTTAAAAGAAGAAGGTCAGCCAGAAAAACAGTATTTCAGAGGTCAATCACTTCACAGCCCTCAAGCATATTTTGCTACATCTTAAAATTTCACTACAGCAAAAGCATTATGACCATTTATCTTGTCCTGCCAAGACGGGAACAGGAAAGATGATGCAGCATCTAAGTTTTGCTGAAATAAATAACAGTAATATCACTCTTTGTAGAAAATAATCCCCCAAAATTGCAACGTTACACTGGGTTAATTTAATGATAAAGCCCACAGTCATTGCATTGTCTTTTACTGCATTTAACAGGAATATTTATCTTATTTTTGTCTTCGTGCCCATCTTCTACGCTTTCTTCTCACATACTATTAAGGTTACAGTGACAACCACAATTCCAAACAACCTTAATTCCTCCACAATTCATTTCTCAGTGGCTAAAACAGGTTAAGACCAAAGGAGGCAGAGCAGGGAAGTGTTAATGCCAATGTCACACAGCAGCTTGGTACCAGAACCTGAACCAGAACCCCGAGCCTTATCTCTTAGATAACCCTGTCACCAGAGATAAGCACCAGTTGTAGGTTAACTGCCTGATGAGCATGCACTGGTTGGCAGCAGGGACAAGTGACAGGCCCAAGCTCTCTCATCTTGTCATAACTGCTCCTTGTCAAGGGGAGAGATGCGTTGAGAGACGTGCGTTGCCTTTGGAGACCCATTTTTTAAGGAGGAAGGAAAGGGGTCAGCAGTCCCCTGAGGAGTGTGGGTTTGGAAAAGAATGAGAAAATTCTTGATACGAGGATCTGAAAAGTATTTGCTATTTGGGAAAAAAAAAATCCCAACAAAACAAATCCACTCCTGAAAGGACAGAATCCAATACTTCGACACCAACCAAATTTTAGTTCACTGGTAAATATCGCATTGCTTTTCAAAGCAAGTTCTCCTTTTTTCTCCCACTCTCACCTCTTTTTAACTTGATTCATCAATTTGGCCACAGGAAATACTTGAGAGAGGCCTTTTTGCTATTTTACATGCATTTACCTGGAAAGTCAAAATACGCTTTTAGTGTTCCACAGGGGCATTTCCAGAGGCAGTAAAAGGGAAGGCAACAGGTGCCCTACACTGTTCAACTGGGACAGTTTCACAGGAACTGCAACTGCAGCTTGGTTTGGAAACATGGCCAGTTGCACACACACTCATCCGTCTTCACTGAAATATGAGCCAAGGTTGAGTGAATAAATACCTCATTGGCATCCTTGGCTTCCCAGGTTACCAGACCCAGAGCCTCAGGGGGTGAGCCCTAAAATTTAATTTTGTGTGCTCCGATTACATTATTGGAGACAATGCCTTCACCAAGATACACATCAGGATCTCTGAGGTGAAACTTCTATAAAACACAAAAAATGGGAGGTTTTCTCACGCAGAACAGCTGTTCTCCCTTACCTGTGCCTCCAGGAATAGGGACATTTTACAAATAGTTTTCATTTCGGCAATTAAGCAAGATGTCTTACCAGCAAGCTAATGTTTCAGCAGCTTGTGTGATTGCCTTAATGGAGTTCCAACACTCTTTATCCCACTGCTTTGATCCACCAACCTGGGATTACATCCCTATTTCTTAATGCTAAGTGCAAATTTCATTTTCAGGTTTGTCCCATCTTCCCTTTTATACCAGATCTCTCGCGCTTCGTCCCTGCTGAATTGAGGTTGTGATAATGACTCATGATTAACCACATCTTTAGATACCACTTAAAAAGCTGGCCTTGGGAAGGTGGTGTTTTAGAGAGGAGGAAGTATAATAAATTGTGCAGTGCATTATTATGAGACAAGGAGCAGCTTAGGTAAATAATTAGTGTCTTGCCTCGTGCCATGACAAGGTATGAATCAGAGGTAACTTGTCATGTTACAGCCAAAAAAAAATTGTTCAAGCATAACTTAGACATCCATGGGGGAGAAACAGATTGGAGCCCATCCTGCTGTTTATTTCTTGTTCTCCTGGCTCTGCAGAAAAGAAAATATGACATCACAGCTGACTGGAATTCCTGATGGAATGCAGTGGGTCATAACAAGTGTGTCAGTTGAGCTGGTGTCTCCCACCACTGGAAAAAAGGAAAGGCCTGCAAAAGCTCCCATTTCAGCAACCTGAGCCATTGCTCTTCCCTCTTTGGGGAGCTGGGCCTGTGCTCAGTGCCTGGGCTCAAATGGCTGTGCAAAGGCTGACTGCCTCCCCCTCCCCAGGCCAGCTGGGGTTGTGCTGCTGATGTCACCGCCCAAGAAACTGGGAAGGGACCTCGTGCAGAGAGTGTTCACCTAACGCTTGGTGAGATTAGTGAAATAATTAATTGTGTCTCCTCAAGAAAAAAGCTGGCCGGCATAGAAGGGAAATTGCTTTTCCAAAGGTATCCGACTACCATCCTTTCACTTCCTCATGGGGCACCAGAAAAGCTACTGCAGCCAAAAACTGGCAGGGAGAACTAAGAGCCTAGGAGTTTTATATTTTTGTATTAATGTTAATATTTCAAAATGATCGTGCTGTAATTGCTCATATCACCATTACTTAAATGTAAATTCCATGAGCAAAGGTGGATAAAACAGGCATTCAAGGCACATTTGGTTTGCACTGAATTAAAAAAAAGGATTTATCTGTTCAGTTGAGCAAGTTTTCTAGCCTGCAAAAATGCTGAAGATTCCTGTACCTGACATGTAATACCCTTTTGTGATTAGATTATAAATTTAATGAATAAAAAAATAATCTCACTGCTTCATTCTGATTTTACTGCATAAGTTAACAAAAAGAAGCAAGCTAGAAAAGGGTCATACGTGAGAAGTTGGATTTAAATTTTGAATCCATCAGAACCACATTTTAGTAGTGAACTTCAGCAACAGTCACTCCCTAAGAGTGAAAAATAAAGTTGCTTTCAGTATATAAAACAAGATAAGAACAAAATGTGTTCTTCTGGACTGAAAGGATATATTCTCTGTTGGTGTAGGGTAGAGTGAGAAACATGTGAAGAGAAACAGCCAGAGGTGTTTGTGACCATGGAAAAACAACAATCAAAGGACAGGAAAAAACTCGAGAGGCTGCATGCTCAGATCCCGTTCCCAAGATTGTCAACAAAGGCCCGTTTCCTGTGATTCCATGAATAGTTCCTAAAGAAGGAGGAGCACGGAGATGTGACTTTTCCCAGCTTTGTGAGCGATGCCTGCAGTGCACACACCTTCACCTGCATACTCAGGTACATGAATGGGGTCCTGAGCCCAAAAGGAATGTCCAGAGAGTTGTAAAGAAGTGTTCAAAATCCAGATCATTGCATGGTTTTTAAAATATCTCTTTTGGGTGACTAAACAGGCAGATCTCTGTCTTGATCTCGTACATATCTATGAGTTATTCACTATACATGATTTCCATTGTGCTTGGACTTTTACCACCCGGTGTCAGCAGGTACCTCTTCCACCTCTGAAAATAAGTCTAAACCACTGACTGTGGCTCAGGGAGAGACATCACTTTCTTTTAAAAGAATACTTCTTACTTTTATAACTGAAATTTTATATCTTCTATTTTAAAAAAGAAGAAAACCCAAATGCTGCAGAGCTCTCGGTCCTTCTTAACTGGCAGGAACATTGTCAGAGTGCAAAACTTTTAAACTACAGGGCTCTGGAAATAAAAAGACTAGACTTGTAACTATTTATAATTATTTAATTGGGACTCTTCAGTTAATGCTGCATTAACACTTTGCATAATCTAATCTCTGCTTTACAGAAGTGCTATTTTGAGCTTTAAAATTTCATGTCGCAATTTTCAGGATAAAGAATTTTGATTGTAATGATAGAGCAGAGACTGGTTGAGAAAAGTGACACGAGACAGGAATGCAAAGCTGTCATTTCCCTCCCTGGCCACAGCTTTTCTCTTGCACTGTGCTCCATAGAATAAGGAGCAAAGAGTGAACCTGCAATTAGATTAATCCTACAATTGATTCTCAAAGGTTCAGTGATTAAAAACAACTGTACAGAACCAACATTTAGAAAAATAATCAAAGACTATTTATGCACCAGCAGCTTTGTTAAAAACAGGAAAAAAATCCACTCAAGCCAGAGCAACAAGCCCAAAGTTTAATTTATATAAATTGCAGCCACCTGCTCTTTCAATTTCCAAAAGAAAGATTTTGCTGCATGCTATAAATCAATTTCTCCAGCTAAAGGAATCTCTGAGAGCCTCACTCATTTAATCTTCCATCTGAGGTTGCCAACCTTTCCCCTTAAACTGTATGCATTATTAGTAAATTAGGAAGTGATTAC
Organism: Atrichornis clamosus; assembly: GCA_013400975.1. NCBI lineage: Eukaryota > Metazoa > Chordata > Aves > Passeriformes > Menuridae > Atrichornis > Atrichornis clamosus. Next base: position 211,241 of record WBMZ01007014.1, on the reverse strand, counting down.
CTTCAACCAACCAAGCTGCCTCTAGACAACCAGATTCATACATTCATTAAATGCAACAATACATAAAAAAAATGTGTAAAGACACGGAATCTCACTGCTCTAATAAAGTATTGATTGTTGATGTGAGGAACTGTATTAATGCCTGTGGAATGAAATTCTGACCTACAGTTGGAGGAGCTGTTGGTACCCTCAGCCTTTCAAGATCTCTCATCTGGCACTAAAACATTCCCTCAAGCTGTGTTTCCAGTTTATTGTCACCAGCAGAAAACCACTGAGTGTCACTTCAAAGATATAGAAGTTGGTGGAAATAACACAGAGAATAGATCAGTGTTATTAGTTCATAAAACCACTTAAGTGAGGGCTTGCCTTGCAGTGTTGTATAGGAATAGACTTCTCCACTGGGGGCTGGTTTTCTAAACCCAGTCACCAGGGGCTCACGTGATCCAAAGTGCTGCACAAAGAACCAGACAAATATTATTTTTCCTCCAGTAGGTCACCTATTGCCTCAAGCACGCAAGTTTATCTTTGGTCTTGGACTGTTTGCAGGTCACTAGAACATTTGGTACTTAATTACTGGGCCAAATTAATCCCTGGTGTAATGCCACAGACACGCAGGGAAAGCCAACACTTCTGATTTTACGGAGTCTTTATAAGTACTACTGAAATATTTCCTCAAAAATATTTTAAACATGCTGTCTTGGAGGGACCACTTGTAGTAGGATATATTTAGGAACTGAAGAATGCTGGACTAGAACTGACAAATTTGGGCATCTTTCTGTCACTTCCAATCGCAATTCATTGTAACGGAAGAGCACGGGAGGAAAAGGATTGGACTTGTGAGCCATTGTTATTTTATGTCAATTGATATTCTCCATTGCTACTGCTCGTGACTCAGATTTCTTTACTATTTAGTTACTTCATTCCTTAAAAGTATGCAAAAAGTGAATCCTTGCCAAGAGCTTTTACAATTTAAAACACGCTTGTGGCAGAACTGGCAGAATGAACACGGTTATTTCCTGCTGAGCTCTAATATGTGTTATCAGGATTGGAAAGTTAAAGAAAGGATTAAGGAAAACATGTCCTTCTCTGAATCTGATGTGCAATATGCCATCCCTGCCTGCTACACATACAACCAACCTTAAAATATCTGGAATTAACCCCCAAGTCCAGACTCACAGAAATCTTTACACCCATTAAACAATAACCATATTCTCCCTGGAAATTATGCTCAGATTCTCCCTCTCTGCATGGCTTTGCCCATCACATAATGTTGCAACCCACATCAGGATGAAAAATCAAGGCTCTGGGATTTCAGGTACCAGAGATATTTAAGAACTTAAGGGGTTTTTTTTCCCTTTTTCCAATAAAACTTTTGCAGGTGGCAGAATGTGTGGGAGATGAAAGGTAGTGCCTCTAAGCTTTTGTTTGCATTTTAATTAAATCTGAATACTAAAAATTAAAAGACTATTAGCTAGGATTAGCATTATTAAAAAAATTATCGGAACAAAATCAAATTAAGTTACTTTTTGTCATGAATTGCCAGTGAAGGAGTACCTGAGGTGACATCTCTCCCTGCTGCAGATGGGGTTCACTCCTTCACTCAGTGGAGTTCAGTGTGATTCCACCCACGTCTCATCCTCCGTGGCCTCATGAAAACGCTGTAAAATGCATTTTAGCATCTGATAAGTGATGCTTTGCATTCTGACTTGTGTATACTTCAATGTTCTCACTTACATTGCATACTTGTTGTTTGTGGCTGATTAATCTGATTTATTAACTAATGTTAATGTATGTTATTTAGCTGTATAGACTCAGATTTGTGCTGCATTATCTCACAGTAATTAGATGTGGGAACCCTCCTGGTTCTGCCAAAGAAGTGAGCAAGAAGTTCAGAACTCAGAGTAGGGAGAATTCCTGTTATAGTCAAGGAGACACACACTGAAATTATTGGTGGCCTTGCTAATGGCTTGTTCACCAGTAGGATTTATGATGATACCTGGATGTACCTTTGAATCAAAATAAGACCATTACCTTAAAGTTAAAACCATTTATTTTTGGAAGAAAATTACCAACATTCAGAATTATGAGATGACACTTCTCTCTTATTACTCTTCCTCCAAATATTTTTACAAACAATTTTGTGACAATTTCTCCCACTTTTTTTTTTTTTCAAATTTTCACAGTGCTGGAATCAAATCTTAACAGGAATTTTACTGATTTTTTTTTTCCTGATTTCTCTACCAGCCCTTTATGGTGTGTAATTTCTCCTTTATATGAAATCTTTAGCATTTCCAGCTCCTACAAAAACAGACAGAGATTTTGAGGGCTATGCTGTAAATATGCAAGTCGAATTCCCTTAAGCACAAGCCAGTGTAACTTGGATGCTGCTGTTCCACTCCAGTGATCATCTCATTTGCAGCCCAGGCCATGACTTCAGATGATTTTTTTTAAAGAGCAAAATGACAAATAATTGCAGGTAATGCTATGCAACTTACCATGAAATCAATACAGCAAAATGAAGAGGGAATATTAAAAGCAAGAGTGTTTTCCTGTTGGAATCTAGCACACATCAGAGATGTGTGTGTGTTAAAGGAATAAAAACATTTGACTGGATTATAAGACATTTGCTTTTGGTCTCAAAGATGTTATGCTATAGCAATAGCTATAGCTCCATCAGGAGGCATTATATCCTCATGTTCCATCCCTGTTCTCTCAGGGCTTTCATATTTGGCTGCTGAATTGGAAAAGACTTGACCATAATCTCTTATAACTATAAATACCAGTACAATGCAGAAGACAGAAAGAAAAAGGACACACAGTAAAATAAAGAAAACCATGTTGAGAACCATACAGCTGCTAGAAAGGGCAAATCCCAGCGAGTGTAGAAATGAATATGTTCCATTTCTTTCAGGATTTGTTTTAATTACCTTCATAATGGCTACGCCACCACTTGGTTTTCAGTGACTTTTGAACCTAGAGCACCCAAATATGATAGTCAAAATAATTACTAGTGAAGATACTAATTCCACTGCCAGCTAGGGCAGAACCTAATCTTTATGTCATCAAGGAATAACGTCTGTAACCCCAAAAAACTGTTCCACTGGAAAGGTCAGAACTGGCTGTGAATAAGTCCTGACAGAGGACTGATAAAACATGCCAAAAAGCCCTGTGCTAAAGCAGGAAAACCACTTACAGGGGGTTGCCACTGATACTGGAGCTCAGAGACAGCTTTATTACAGTGGTGGGCAGAGCTACAGTGCTTCTACATCCACTCATATGATCTGTGGATGGAGCCACATAGAACCAGAGATAGAATTAGGTTTGATTAGATTGTATTTAGAAGTTTTTGTGGATAGAAGGTGTTGGAGAAAAACAAATGAGTGGTTTTTAATTCATACTATTTTTCTTTCCATTTGGTGCTCATATTCTGCATAAGAACAGAGTGCAGGGAGACTTGGGCAGCACTCAGCTGCAAGAGCATATGCTACTGGATATCTGCTTTATTCTGTTTCTTTTCACAAACTTGAGTCAACTCCATGAGTATGGGTCTGATCTCACTGGCAGGAACATCATCAGAGAAGCCTGCAAATGTACATCAGTGTAAAATTAGGAATTCTTAGATCCAGCATCAGATCTGCTGTTTGTTGCTCTCAAGAATGAACATTCAGAAGGAAAAGGAATCAGTCTGAACCTTCATATTTGAAAGTAAAGGTTCCCTTTAAAAAAATCAGTTATAAAAATATTATGAAATACCTACTTTCAACTTTTAGTCCACTTGCACAGTAGGTCAAAGCAGAGAGGGAGAAAACATTGCAATCACCTAATTCCAGATCAAGTGTTTCTTACCTAAGGATTTTAAGACCAAAGGAAAGAATTCTCTGTCCTTCCACACTCCATAAGATTGTTTTGGAGGCGGAGAACAGACTTCTGAGGAGAACCTTTACCTCCAGAGACTGAGGTTTGAATGTCACCACCTGTAAGAGATGACACATTCCTCTAAAAACGCTGTGATCTTCCAGTTCGTTCCTAGGAGGAGGAAGGCTGAGGCAGACTTGAAAGGGGAAGAAATGTGAAAGGGAATGGACATGATCTCAATGCAGATTTGGGATATGAGTTTACCCTTGTTTTCAGGAGCAAGAATGATTAATGGAGTACAAGCAGAGGAGACATGAGTGAACTTTAACAAACTCTGCAGCAAGCTGAGAGATATGATTTGTGAGCTGTGTTTTCTCTGTGGGCCTTTCCCACCTCTGCATCATAAATATGCACACTGGCTACAAAATGAGACAGAGAATTCTGTCGTGGCCTTAAAATCTCTGATCCTCCTCCCTCTTCATCTTGCCTGTCTGTGCATGTCTCTCCCTCTTCTTTGGATAATTTATAGGTGTGTTCTCTTTATGAGCTGAGCTTGAGGATGGAACATAAGAACCCATAGTTGGACACTGCGAATGCCAATGAACTCCAGGACCCAGCTGCCACTCAAACATCTCTTATTCCTACCAGCTGTGAGCTAGGTGGGGCAGAGGGCAATCTTTACATCCACCCTGAGGAAGGAGCAGTTTACAGCTGCCCTGAGAGGCACATCAGGGATACCTCAACCTCTTGTTCCTCTGATTTTTTCTGTAGAGCAGCTGACCTCTCCTTCTGCATGCAGCTCCTGGAGCAGGCTGCAGCAGGGACTGGGAAGCCAGGCTCTGCACCCACCCATCTCCTGCCTCACTCCTACAGCGGTTTAGCACTCTCTGTTCTCTCTTGAGGAGCTGGAACCACCCCACAAGGCACGACAGAGGCATGGGGTGTGTCTGCACTCTCCCAGGGTCCCCAGATAAGCCTGGGACAATAATGTGTACAGCAGCATTTCCCGCTCACAGGTTTGTAAATCTAGTTCCCTTTTGAAGCTCCCCTTTTTATCCCTGTTGCGTTTTTGGCTGTAGGCAGGGTTTATAGTGAAGATCATCCCCTGGACCCTGTGGGCATTTTTTATCCAGAAATCATTTTTGCAGAACAGCAACTGGAGTGTAAAAAAAAAAAATGGTCTTAACCCCAAAGAGGTGCTGAGATCCAGGCTTTTGGCAGATGGTCATCTCTAGGGAAAGCTAATCATGCTACCAGCAATGTAGAAACAGTCCTGGCAGCCCATCCCTTCTTTTCTGGGTGAACTGTGAAATCCAGGGAAGAGCTGACAAGAAGGAAATGTTTGCAGTGCATGTCGGTGGGAGCTGTGACAGTCACACTGCAGTGCCTGGAGCCAAGGTCCCTGGGCACCTCTTACATCCTAATTAAGATCAGGGAATGATGCTTTTCAAATAAGGGGATTGATGTGGTTTTGGTACAAGAAACTGCTCTCCACTGACTGGATTGCTGTACAATTGTTCTTGAAAATATGCTTAAATATATCCAAAAAGAGTCTGTCCCTGCTTGTTCATTCTAACTTAAGTCAGCACAGACCCTCATTGACTTCCAGTTGCAAATTGAGAGTGACTTAAAAACCAAATCAAACAAATACTGATTTATTTATGTTTAGCAGAGCTGGAGTGAGGAAATTTCTAAATGAAAAAAGGCTCTTAAGTCGTCAAGCGAAAACAGAAATTGCACCATAAAGCCTTCTTTTTTTCCCAGAAAGAAATAATCAGGAAAATATTATCTTCCTTCAAATATAATTGCCATTTTTAATCCAGCTACACGAGAATATACAATCTATTCAGATGGAAGGCCTTTTTATCAACAGATTGTAAACTAATTTAAAAAAAAAAAAAGAAAAGAACCCTTTGATTTTAAACTAGATAAAAGTTAAACACACAGAGCAGCTGAGAGGGAGCAGAACAATCTATCATTCCCCTACTTCCAAATGCAGCTAATTGCCTCCAGCACCATCTTAGCACTATGGAACAAATCAGAAATCAAAAGCTATTTAATGTCAACACATCTAAACTATAGCAGTGGTTTACACCAAATTATTAGAAAGCAATTGTCTTTAATTCAGCAATGGAACTTGCACATCCTTACCTAAGATTTGGCAATGCACCAGGAGAGTAAAAGCCAACTTTATTTCCACTGAGAATACTTTTTGGATTTCAGAGATAGCTCCGTTTCCTGCATCGTCAGAGACCTGGTTCACCCTCAGGGGCGGTTGGCCCCTAAATAAAGGAATTCTGGTACAACTGTGCTCTCTTTCCCTTCACATTATCCAAGTATTCCAATAACAATGCCAACGGTTTGAGCTACAGCCCAATGAAGTTTTCAGTCGATTTCTGCTGTTTCCCTCCCTTGCATTCAGAGCTATTTCTGCACTTGGCATTAATGACTGGTCAGGGAACAGGAAGCCCAAAGTTAGCAGATCTCATTCACCTCCCTCAGGCCAGATGTAGCCAGTGGCATTGCATGCCCTTGGCAGTGGTAAGGATAAAATCCACTTGCATGCACTCCCAAAACCATGGAATATTCTGGCCACTGGAAAACCCCCTTTCCACTGCATGCATACAGTGTGCTGTGTCCTGTGGGTTAGATGAGGTTTTGTCATGAAATATTTTCCCACAGGGACACGTTTATTAGTGACCAGCTTTTGCCAAGGAAGGGGTTGGGAAAGGGAGCAAAATAAAACAAAAACTATGGTGCGTAAGGGTTCATGTCTCACTTTCCACCAAACTTGAAGTTTCACATTCTAGTTGGTTTTGAGGTACCTGAGGAGGTTTTGGACTCGATGGAAATGTAAAGGTCTTCAGCTCTCCCTTAGGAAAAGTGTATACCTTATTTTTTGAAAATGCAAATGTTTTAGAATAACAGAAAAATCAGTTTCTATTTCTATCAGATCCACACTTAAGAGCTACAAATTTCTTCCAGTAGAGGGCTGTGGGATGCACACCACACTTCTTAGGCAGTTCATTACAGTGTTCCCATAACCAACAGTGACTTCCACCCCAGGGACATATATATGCTGCACTATGAAATGGAATATATGTTTAGCCAGGAATTTTCATTGTACATAATAGTTCAAGGGCCATTTCATTTCTCTGACTTCAGTGCTTTCCTTCCAGGAGTCTACACTGTGCAGGCACCTGCAGCTGTGTTTAAAGCAGGTTGGTTTCACACAGGCAGCCTTTGTTCTCAGCTTTGTTTCAAGTAGAAAAGTCAGCTCTGGGTTGTTAAAATACATCCAGTATATCAAAAGATGGCAATTATTTAAAAACAGCAGTTTCCAAATAAAATTTTTACAGCACAGAATAAACTCCTTAGCTGTTTCTGACATTAGATCACGTTTTGGAGATTTTGCAGTGATTGTCTTTTGAACCATGGAGGGTTCTACATCACTGAGTCCAAAGCCTAGGGCAGGACAGCCTGTGTGTGAGGCAGAGGGCAGGAATCACAATCTGCTTTCCTGTGGTTCCCAGGGCACTGCATTCCACCGCCAGCATGATGGTCTTGATATCTGCAGTGTACCAGAGCACAGCATTTCAGTCAGGGGATACTAAAGGTCCTCTGCTGCCTTTCTCCCCTCCAAAACACACAGAAATTACATCAAAAGCCAGAGAACAAGCACAATAAGAAAGCAAAAATCTCCTCTAATAGTGAAATACGTGTCAGAAAGGAAAACAGATATTAGCTTCAAGTTATTAATAACAGAAAAAAATGGGGTCACACCCAACGAAAGATTCAACTGAAAGTCCTCATTACATTGAACACTTTGGTTGGTGGAGGATGCCTCCTAATCCTTCTCTCCTAGAGCACCTTCAGTGTCATCCCCTCTCCCCTGCCAGCTCACTGTTCCTGCACCCCACACCCTCTCCTTTGCCTCTTCCATTTCTTTGTGTTCATCGGAGCTGCTGCACTGGAACCCCCCAAAACTGACCCAATTCTGTTTCCCTCTGTGCCAAGGGAAGTGCAGGTGGAAGGGGCAGGGACTGCCACGGACTGTGCTGGCTGTAGGCCTGGGCTCAGGCCGCACTTCCTCTGTGTGTGTGTGAGCACAGCCCAGAACCGCAGCAGAGCGCCCAGGGTGAAACGGGGATACAGCTGCGGAAAGCCAAGGTGCATCCGCACTTCACGGGAGATGGCAAAAGTATGATTTCAGCGTTTTCCACGGCGGAAGCGACAGGCCTTGGGGCAGCCGAGCTATTATTGGAGAGCTGTGCCAGCGTCAGGGGGCCCTGGGCAGGCTGTGCACCTCCACGAAAGGCTTGGCTTCCAGGGCACCCAGGTCTGAGAGGACATCCAGGGACATGGCACAGCCCAGGACAGGCAGCACAAACAACGCAGAAACTGCATCTTTTTCTCCCTGGGCTTTAACTGTGAAACTTTTAGAACAGTGCATAAGCTCCGGAAGATCAAAGATGGGTAAAATATATGTCACAGCCTTCCTTCCTCCCTTCAACAACTTTAGCCACATGGGTGCTCTGGGAAATATTTCTTGCGATAATTAATTAGTCAAAATCAACAATTAATTCAAATTATTATCTTTTCAGGGTGGAGACTCTCCACAGATTTTCTAGAAAACACAAAAGCAGATTTTTTTGGTCTTTGTGTGTGTGTGTGTGTGTGTGTGTGCACCACACCAGGTTTTGCAGAATTTGGCAGCTTGAGAAGACTGATATGATTGCAGCGATTTTTGAAAGTTTTGCACTTCAAATTTCAGCCTTTCTGCTAAAAAAAAAAAAAAAAGTATCTCCTGTCATTAATTTTCTCACATTTTTCCAAAAATGTCAGGGCTCTTTAGCACTCCTCTTTTGTTGTCATATCCAAGTCTAATTGACGTTTCTGTCAGGCCTGGGGGGCATGGCCAGCACACACATTCCCAGGCTCAGCACACCCCTACCAGTGGTGTCAGTTCACACACGCTGAAGACAAGATATTAAAAACTGAAGCTAACAGAAGAAAATCACTCAAAACTTGCTTCATCATCCTCTGAGGTTGATGAGCATCTTTTGGTTGGACTGCGGAGGTTTCAGGTCAAGCCTGCAGAGCATCCTGGATGGATGCTGAGTGTCTCTAGCCCTTAACCAGTATATTAACTTGTGACAGAAAACCAGCCCCTTTGAGGTTTTTTTGGTACAGGTTAGTCAGCTACTGCTGTATCTTTTCACTTTACCAACTATCTTGTACTTCAGTGCTTGGAGACTGCCCCTTCCCTGACAAGTCATTCAATGAGAGAATCAAATGAGTATCCCAGACTCTATCTGAGCTCCCTCCCCTTTCCCTCCACTGATCCTGTACTTAATCCTATAGCACTAAAAGAAGTGCTATCACTCATCAATCCCACTAATGCAGCAAATGAAAAGTGCATCTCAGAGGAAACAAACACCTTCAGCAGTTTAAAAGGCCATTCATATTTATGCTGCAAGGAAAGATGAACTGCATTCATTTGAGATGAGGAGCTAATGTAAGGTAGGTCAAATACCCTGGGCTCAGAGCTCTGCAAATCCATGAAACATGAATGTTTGCCTTGCAGAGGATATTCAAATAGCTAAATTAGGGTTCACTTCACCTTCAGCACCTTCATGTGTTTCTTGGAATTCCCTTGACATGCATCCCAATGTGCTGAGGTAAATATATTCATAAACATGATTGTTTGTAGAATAAAGAAAATCTATTCTGGACAGATTTTTTTCAACACAGGGACTATCCTCTGCTTGGTGTTTGTATCTCTTTTACTTTAGTGGGAACACGGCTTGACAGCAGACACTGGTGCTACAATAAGTCAAATTACCGTGGTGATCACCATGACACACACAAAGCTCCAGCTGTTCTTTAGGGTTTTACTGTTTGAGTCAATGGGAAAAGTGGCATTGACTTCAGTGGGCTTCTGAATCAGGGCCCTCCAGAGGGACCATTTCCTGCAAGAAACCCCAGCAGACCTAACACAAACAGCCTGCTGGAACTAAACTTAATTATTACTTTGACAAGCCTGTACTTCTTCCATTTCATCACAGATTTAGTGAGAAACTCTATGGTGTTTCCTTTCTCCTGCAAATATTTAAGCACATGCACTAGTTCATTATTACTTTTCTCTCTCTCTTTCTTTTATTTTTTAATTTCCCTGCAGAAATATGCCCCAAAGAGATCAAAACAGAACAAGGGTAAATGATAACTTATTAAAAGAGGGACAGGAAATATTCTTCTGATTACTTCTTTACTTCTCTGTCCACTGTTATCCCCTGCTTTCATGGCTCTTAATTATCAATTTTGTCATGAACTATAAGGGACTTTGGTGACATTGTTGACCTAATTTTGGTCAACAATGCTTTGCTGCATAGGCTCCCAGTCTGATAAGATAACAGCCTTTTGCAATTGGTTTGGGTGGATGTATAATATGTTGAATATGGGCCAGCCTAAATGGGGGATCTGTCAGCAGACAAAGCACTGCACAGGAGACTGAATGGATTGGAGGGAACGGAGTGAAGTGTAATTAAACATGCAGGAGCTATTTTTGAACCCATTGAAACAGAAGACAAATGAATGGAAAGGAGCCAGGAGAGATTAAGTTGTGCCAAAGATGGACAAGAAAAGCTGTGTGTCAAGGGTGTGGACCCAGCCGTCAGATGTTTGAATTTTGGAAAAGGGCAAGAGCTTGTGGCACCACAGATTGGTGTAATCAAAGGAGAAATGGGGTTAGCAAAGATGATGGCAGCTGCAAAAGGACCACACAGCTGTGAGACCTTCAAAAACTAGAGTGAATTAAGGAATAAGCATGAATTCCTAAGGGGAAAAAAAAAAAGAAAAAAATTACAACATGGAGAAATCACAATCTGGACCTGTTTTCTGCAGTTCTTTGGGTAGCTATGGAAATATTCTGGGTCTTTAATGCCCTGGTACTGAGAAAGCTGCTGTGGTCTCTACCTGGGAAACACTGAACCAGCACTGTGGTTGTTCCAGCCTGTGTCACAGTGATCTGTAAATTTTGCTGAGACTACCTGTGCTTTCAGATGTCAGCAGCAGAGGATTAATCCAATTGTGACAGACAAAATGACATTGTTACACACAGGAACTGGCTGCCTGGTCTGAGAATTGCATCTTGATGTGAATTTGCAGTTTGTTCATCGGTACGGGGCTGTACTCACACTGCTGGGTAAGAGCTCAGCTCAGTGCTGAGCTGCTTCCGAGAGCGTGGGACCAAACTGGCTGTCCGTGTCCTTGTGCTTTGCCTTAATCTTTGAGAAGGCACAAACCACTGTAAGAAGTTCTTGTGATCCCGATCCAGTCCAGCAGGCAGCTTCTAAGCTGTAGCACATTGTCTCCAGGCAAAGAGAGGCTCACACTGCACGGAACAGGCAACTGCAAATTAAAAAGTGCAAACTGTGCTCAGGAAGGAGGATCCTGAAGCATCATTCCTGTTTGGTGCCATCCCACACAGTGTAAACCACTGTAATACAGAAATGTCCAGTTCAGCTTTCTGTGGAGATGGGATTGAAGTGCCTCCCAACCCGGCTCTTCATGTTGGGATCCAGCTTAAACCAGTATCAGCCTTCTCCATGGTCAGGAGAGAGGAGCAAAGGTACTTGCAAAAGATTATCCCTGTGTTTTAGAAACCTTCCAGTGGCTCTTGAAGGAAGCTGGGTGATGTGCTTAGACAGTATTTTCAGATGGCTGAAGCTTAAGTTAAAGAAATTATCATCACGGATTTGTCAGCAGCATCCTTCCTGGCTTTATGCTCCTGTTCAAAGAAGGACTTTCTTGGGGGTCACTGCAGACAGCACACAATGAATGTTGAGTTAAGCAAGAGGACAAAGTTTTGCCAAGAAATAAAGCCAGTGTCCAAATGAACCCTTACAAATTGTTCCCTATGGTTCAGTCTTTTGGTCCTTTTTTGAATTGAGTTACTTTTTTTCTAATTTTCCATCCATAATTTGAGTATTACCTGTAACCTCTGTGATTACAACTTGTAAAAACAAAGAATTGTAGGCTAAAGGATTTCAACTTAATTTTCTGGGGCTTTAAGTTTGGGATACTCATGGAACTAAATACAGAAAATTAGGAACATCCTATTTAGTTCTTTTTTATTCAAAGGGAGTCTTCATCAAGTAAACCTGTTCTGGATATCTGAATGAACAATTAAGTTTGTAGAGTTTATTCCACATCATAAAAATAGATAAAGGAAGAAAACCTATAAAATCAACTTTCTTAGGGAGGATATGTAAAAATGGCAAGCACTTAAATTTACTTTTAATAAACTATTTAACAATATTTATTTAATGATTGCCCAATTCAGCTGCTGTAACATTCTTTAATAACTCATAAAGCATATTTTATAGCAGCCATGAGATTTAATGTCATCACAGTGGAAGGAAAATCTATCTTGACATGAATCTTCTGAAAGTAATGGGAAAAAATGAAGCTGAGGTTTTTGCATGGGAAAAATATTTTTTTTTTTTATGGAGGTAAATGCTTTCTATCACCTTCTTTGTCTGTGTACTATAGCCAGGCAGCTATTATATGCAATTTGAGCCTGTCAGTTGAAGAGTGTGATGCATATTAGAGTGGGTAAAAGTAGTTGTGAGCAAGTTAAATTTAGACCTTATTACCTGCATTATGTTAATGCCTCTGGGTGCTAACAGATTGAAACCCGTGGTGATAGACACTGTACAAGCACATAGCAAGACAGGAGTCATTCAGGGCATGGACTGAATCAAAATAGACAAGACAGAAAAAGGGTAGGAGGCTTGGAGATGAAAGCAGAGAAAAATAAAGAATGGCAGAGCCAAGGGAAAAAACGGCTTATGATTATTTTTTTTTAATTTTTGGCAAAAATATATTTCATCTATAAGTGAACATTTGTTGAAGCTATAAAATGTTTTCATGAGTGATATTCCTCCCTGGGCATGTGAAAGAGATACACACCAGTTAGTGCAGACCCGGGTCCAAATCTGCTCTTCAAGGATTAAAAGACTTGGACCTTTGGTCACCTAAAGAGCGACCTAATGACCAAGCTACCGTGGATCCTTCAAGACATTTTTGTGAAGGCAAAATAGTGAGGCTTTTCGAAATTTCACAGGATTTCATGGCATAGGAAAAGGATTTTCTTGACACCTCTCACCAGGAACATCAGCCTGTACCCCCAAAAGCCTTCCCCTCCCCAGGGCCAGCCCTGTGCTCTCCCCAGCGGACTGTGCAGCCTGACTCTTTAGAAGCACTGTTTGTCTTTTTCTGTTATTGGTTTGATCTTTCCTAACCATAGGAACAGCTGCTCCCTTTGGAGCTCAGCTTTCTATTCTGACCTTATTAAGCAAGTAGCTGCAAATTTGTAAAATTTACTAAGCATGTGCACAGGGGCTTTATTTTTATTAAGAGTTAGAACGACTGGTGGAACAGCTCACTGAGAGCTCTACCCTGAGTTTAACTCAATATGCCTGGTACAACATGGAGCAGTGTTTTACACAGCTCCTCAAACCAAACCAAAATTACTTGGTAGACTACCCAGACCTGCTAATAACAATCACTGAGCTGAAGTGGCCCCAGGATATCTTGGAGCTGTGACGAAAGAAGAAGGGAAGAGAAAACTGGTGCTGGTCAATTGATTATGGTCATCCACTGTTATATTTAACAGCTAAATACTTGCACAGAATGATTTAACACAAGGAGACACAGAACATGCATGTGTGTAGATATCAGATTAGTAGCTGACAAGCTCCATCACATCGTGGCTTTATTGCTTTGGCTGTTCCAAAATTTCCATTTTAGTGTCCTTTTAGGTGACTACTGCAGTGACAGACAACAAGAGCGTTCCCACGTTTGGGAATTTGGAAAGGCTGTCATCACACTATGGTTTGAGGCTTCTCTCTAGCCTTGCATTGCAAGGATGTTAAAAAATGCTCCCCCAGGAACAGCCTAATTCCTCAGCTCAGCAGCAAACAAAGCGCTGTCATTTTGGTGAGTTTTGTTTTGAAGCTTCTACAACAGCTGATGGCATGCCTGAAGGAAGGCAAATATCTCTGAACTCTCTATGTTTCCCCAGAACTCCTACATTTCAGCAGAAGAAAAATTGAAACTTCTTTCCCTGCCCCCTTTCCAATTGTGTTTGTGCTCCCTGGGTGCCTCTGAGGCTGTCTGATGTCACCACAGGCTAAGTTATAAAAACGGGTGCATCAGAACCATTTTCCTCTGGCAACTTCATTTTAACAGAGTTTGCAACTTTACTGAGCTTAACAATGGCAAGGGAAAGCCTACTGGGTAGAAATCTGGGATCTGTGTCTGGGATCTGTCAGTGGGAATGTGCTTTCTGTAGTACTGGAGAACAAGGATGGATGGAAAAGGGATACGTAACACAGCATTAACACTTAAGCTTTGATATTTTGTCACTTTTCTCCACCTTGTCCAGCGCTGTTGGAAACCATCCACAGAAAATCAGCCTCGCTGGGGTTACAGGCACCAACTCTGTCCCTGCCTCTGTCTGACAAAACTGCATCTTGCCTGTCCCAGCCACGTGCTGCCACCCTGCTACTGCACAGGAGAGTGTCATCCAGAAAAGCCAATTGCAGCCTAGTCCCAAGAGCAGAACGGAGTATGAAACTGTGAATGATTTCTTTAATAAGCTCCCCTTTTCTGTCGCTGTCAGGAAGATGGAGGTTTTTTCCGGTTTTATGATGGCCCAAGCTGAACATAGGGCTGCCCTCCGTCTGCTGAGGTTGGCTTTGCACACCACTTGTCCCCAGCCCTGCAGAACCCAGACAGTCCTTCCCCAGCTCTGACTGCATTTACTCATCAAACCACCCAGTTCCTTCCTGGCCACAGCCTGGGTGCCTGAGGGAGGACTGAGGACAAGACACAATCCCAGTGCATTGCCAATTCTGTGCAGGAAATCACTTTTTTTCTGTAATTAAGTACTGATAGCAAAGAAAGAAGCCTTAGTCTGGCCAGTACCTTTCCTTCATTTTCAATTCACCTTCCTAACTAGTTCCTTAATTTTCCTAAATTTTGAAAGAATTGAATTATCAAAGGTAAAGGGGTCTAATGAAGGGGTCAGATCAATTCCATGGACACTGAAATCAAAACAACCCTGTAGAGCAAAGCAGCTGAAACTGTCTCAATTTGGAGCTGAATATCTGCCAGCAACAAACAAGTTACACAGCCAAGGTGAGTACCAAGAACATTGCTCTGCAATTTTCTATAGCAGGTTATATGGCCCCTGCTATATGAAGGCTCCAAGACTTTAATTTATTTGTCCTCGCAACATATTACACTGGGGAGAGTGAAGAAATATTTCTCCATTCATTAGTGAGAGGAACTGAGAGACCAGACCAACACAGAAAATATGCAGCCACTTACTTCCCACTGAAATGGCATTAAGGGACAACTAGAAGAAGTAACATGCTTACATAATTTATTTACCTATATTGCTATTCCAATAAAACTCAACAAAACATACTAGGGAAATGTAATATGAGCATCTTCTGCAGTAGGAGAACTCAGTAAAAATACATCAGAGTAGGTACCAAACACCCTCTTTGATTTGGCATGTCCCTGACCCTCCATGTTTCTTAGTGACTGATTAATATTTATGCAAACCACCACTTCAATTAGAAACCTAGTGGGATTAATTGGATGGAAAACTACTCGCAAAGCAGCACATAAAGGAAAAAAAAATTATCAAAGAGAGCTTTTCTCTCTTTGTATATTGCCACCAAAATAACTCAGGCAGTTACAGTTCTGGTACAGGGATGTACCCCCTAAAGTGTTTCAAACTAATAACCTTTGAAACGGGTTTGCAGCCTTGGAGAGGCAGCAGGGATACACAGGGGAATAAGATTTGATTTGAGATGAAACCTGGCTCACGTGCTGATTAAAGCAGCCAGCTCTACAACAAAATGTCACACGACCACCCTCGACACACAGAAGAATCTCAGTTTTGATTATTTTACCCCCTCTTAGGCTGCACGAAGCTGCATGAAGTGAACCTGGTGCCTTAATCCTGGGATAGCAGAACCTCGGGAGTGGCAGCAAACAGCGGCTACAGCCACACCGTGCCTGGGCTGTGGCTGTGGCTGTGGCAGGCACATGGTGTGCACAGGGACAGCGAGGGGCTTCACATCTCAGCTTTGCCTTTTTGCCATCAAACTTTCAAAGAATATCACACAGAGATTTCAGTTAGCATTTTGTGTGTGTGCGTTCAGCTGGCTGGTTTGTGTTTGAAGGGGTGTGTGAAGAGGGAAAAGAGAGAGCTCCAAGTGACTTCAGGATAGATTAAAGCCCCTGCTGCAGACTGCATGCCATGGAATTCCTTCTCCTTCCTGACCACATTCCAGTGAGCTCATGCAACACATCTCCTGCAGATCACAAACCTTCCCAGTCGCAGGAAACTCAAGATCACAGACAGGGGACGTCACTGTCCCAAAAAGCAATAGTGGTCTAAAGGCACCCTAACTCTACTCAACTTTTCCTGGTAGTCCTGTTCTTACCCAGAATGAAGGACCCCACTGCTGGCAGACTTAGGGCAGAATTTTGCTCATACCCATGAAAGTAAAGATGAAATAAAATATTAGATCTCTACAATTAAAAAGAACACGGTAAACATATATTTCCATTTTCTTTTGTGAGTTTTTCATTTATATCTCCAGCAAAATATCACTTAAGCTAAAAACTGAGCCAGGAAGTACAGCATTTACTATTGAGCCCTGGAACACTTGCTGCACTTGTTTACACCCAGGAGGTCTCAGGTCACAACCTGGTGTGAAACCAATGCCAAAAGGTGTGGGAAGGATATATAGAGTCATCAGTTTAAGGACAAGCAGAGCCAAGAATTAATACATATTTTTAATCATTGTGGCTCATCCTGTCTGGGTGACCAAAGGCAACACGCAGCCTGTCAGCAGCTTGTGATGTCACACCAAGGGGAGAATCCACATGCTCTGGTGTGCAGTTCAAGAAAGGATGTTTAAGTAGGTGAACACAATGAGGTAGGATCAAATATGGAGCAAAACAGGAGGCCTTGTGTTGTTTTCCAGTCAAAATCCTATAACATACGTCAGTGTAGACCTCTATCGTTTTTCCATAATCCTTTAAATAATTCCCTACATCTCTCATTTGCTATTTGGGCACGGCATTTTACCTGCCCACTGAACCTATTTTGTCTCTCATTCTCTACATGTAGCCCTCTTCAGACACAATGAGCCTGGATCTCACATCACTTTTCCTACAAGTTTAATTCCATTATCTCAGAGGAACCTTTTGACCACCTGCATCTGAGTGAGAAGTAGGTCCTAATCCTCTTCTACATCCATCAGCTTCTCAGTCACATTCCCAGATGAATATATAAAAATCCCAGAGATTTCTTGTAAGAAATCAAGTCCCTTTCTCCTCCTTGTTAAAACAGTGGGCCAGGTGCTTGAAAAATAGATACATCTCTCCTTTCCTTTTTTCTTGCCAATGGATCATGTTTTTCCTCAAATCTTGGCTTCAAATACCACCCCAGCAAAACACTGCAAAAGTGTGAATAAATCAGGCTTTCTAAACAAAAGAAAGTTTAAAACTTATAAATGGAAAACTCAGCTCCATTCTGCTATCCTTAAAAACGGTTATGGTGGATGACAGAAATAACTGTTTGTCAAAGGAAAAAAAATTTTATGGGGCCTTTTTATTTCAGCCTAAATTATTCAGCTAATGTTTATTACCTCTGCAAAACAGAATAAAGAGCCATGCGACGCTGCTCCGGCGAAAGCAATTTTGCTGCTGTACCTACAGTGGTAGTGGTGTGAAATGTCTCCCTCAAGACACCTCTCAGAATTTCAGATTCTTGGAGAAAGAGCCACTGCAGAGGCACTTGCATAGTAGGTTTGAAGAGCTTGATTAGACTCTGGCGTGTGCTGCTTTTTCACTTTTGGCAGGGAGCGAGGAGCTGTCTGCGTGAGCTCAGAATTTTATTTGCATGGTTCTGCTGCTGGTTTTAAACAGTTTCTTGCAATGCTGCTTCGCTCTTACTGCCTCTTGGAGGTGTTTTCTGCTTTGATGGACAAGATGTTGGGTATGTGCTTCCTTCTAGCAGCATAATTCACAGATTCCTCAGCCTTCTTGGCATATCAAGCGGGAAATGGCTCATTGTGCACTCTGTACGTGCGCTAATTTTGGCAACCTTCGCGCTCAGCATAAGGAATGTAGGATGCCTTTGGCTAAATGCCCTCCCCAACCCCTAAAAAAAGGCACCTTGTCAGTGGTTAGCAGTGCTGTCAGGATGGGAAGTTTGCCTCTCTGCTTCTGTTGAAATGGCTTCAGTTGGAGTGGGACGGGGCTGCTTTGTGGAGGGGTTTTCTACCTGCTCCCTGCTCCCCACGTGAGCTGGTGCAGCTCCAAGAAGGTCAGGGAAAATCCTGTTCCTTGCACAACCCAGGATCCACCCAGGTTGGCTCTTTGCACTTCTCCTCCTCCACTGTACGTCCCGCTGCTCCTTCCCCACCGTGTGACACGGGGTGAGCCTGCCCCGCTGTCACCCAGGTTTCTGTCCAAGGAGCCCAGGACAGCAGCTTTCCCAAGGTGCAGAACTTCCCTTCCCACCTACACGACTGCTTTCTGCTTAGACAGCAGATGGAACAGTTCACTGCAGGGAAGGGGGTACAGCTTGAAATCCCACACACACAACAGTGTTTTCTCCTTGGCTGCCCGTCCCCAGGAGCTGCCTCTGTGCTTGCCCAGGCACCCTCCTCCCTCTGTCCTCATTAGGAGTGTGTGGGTGCTGCTCTCCAACCTCCCCTGGGCCCGTTCTGGCAGTCCCACCTCGCTGGGGATGCCAACAGCTTTCACAGCACCCTCCTGGCTGTCCCTCTGCCACCACCACGCACAGTGAGCACAGGGAGAGAACAAAGAGATGATGAGCACAATAGATGGATATGATGCCCCAAAAGCTCAGATATCCCTGCAGCTCACGCAGTTACCCTCCAAAGCTCCCTCACACACAAATATAAATACATATATGTACATATATTGCTTAGTTCTCAGGTGGAACAGTCATCTGTAGTGCTAACATGCATTTGACTGCCTGATAAAAACAAGGATTTAACATCCCAAGTGTGTGTTACAGTAGGAGATCCACAGGGAGGGCTCATCTGGAAAATCTTTATCTAAGCTGATCTAAGCTCAGAAGTGAAAAACCTGCTGTTGGCAGAAGACTTCATCTTTTTGTGAGTGCTAAGTGCCAGTCAGCCACCTGTATTTCTTTGCCACTAGGCATTCCTAAAAAACTTAAGCCAAAATGTATTTAATATGCTTCTGTAGGCCAGTCATGGGCCATTTGCCATTGGTTCAGAGCATTGCAATGAGCTGTAGATCATCCTTTCACATCCATTAGAGGGGATTTAGCTGCTCAGTTGTTGTGGACTTCGAAGGGGGCAGGAATGGTCAAACACACTGCTCTTTCCAACACCTCTCCTCAGCATTACTAAGCAAACTGCTTAAAATCAGAACATGTTAATATTAGGAACACAAGTAGCAGCACAGAGCCACTTTCTTCTGAGTGATCACATACTGTGACACTGCCACAATCTGTCTGAAAAGCAATGTCATTTTTTATCCATGACAGAAATTAGAAGTTGTAACAAAAATAATTTACTTTTAAAAGTAACCCAACATCAATGAAGGCAGTTTTCTGTAGGCTTTCATTGTTTCCTGTGTGGGTGATGCAGGTTTACTCTATCGTAACCACAAAATCTACACACATACTGACAAGGTGATAACCTGCAGGATCATAATAAAGACGTCTTAAAACCAGGATCCACTAAATGGGAGATTTGCTACAGCCCTCAACATCACCAGGATTCACATCAGTGTTACTCTAGATCCTCACAGGCCAATCAAGTGTCTTTGTCACATCTGAAATACGAGCCAAACTTAATATATGCTACCTGAAATGCTGGGGTTTTTTCCTCCTAATTTCATAAGGAAAACAAAATCAAAACCACTGTCAAGGGATTACACTTTTTGGCCATTATAACTGAAGAATTTGAGAAAGGAACTACTACATTTTCAAAGTTTATATGCAAAAGAAATGCAAAGCTAATATTACCTGTATATGAAAATTTTAAAATAAAAGATTCCCCACCCAAAGCCTGAGATAGAAAATCATTTCCTTCAGAGGGTCACTGTGGAAATTAATGTGATAAGTTAGGAACTATCTTCCTCTTGTTTAGTACCACCTATTTGGCTGAAGAGGTAAATAAATAAGGAAACATGAAACAGGCTGTAGCCCACGAAGAACAAATGCACATTTCTACGTTCCAACCCAACCGTTTTTTACCAGTGCTAAGCGAAAGACACAAAAAGGTTCCTTTTATGCAGGAAGAAAAAAATCTGAGATTATAAAGAGTCAAAAGCAGAACATGAACCAAAAGTTTGACAAACCACACGGGAAACACAAATAGTAGTTTAGCTCCGAGCCATGTGACAACCAAGTCATCCTCTACTCTCCTGTAACTGCATCGAGCTTTGGAAACTACACTTCAGGTAAAAAGTTGACTCATTCCTGCAGTGAGAAAGATCAAAGTATTAAACTTAGGAGGTGAGGTTGAAAGATCTGGGGCTGTGCAGGCTAGAGAAGAGGCGGCTAAAAGAAGGGATAACAGTCTTCAAAGTACTTGAAAGGCTGCTGCAAAGGAGAAAAGGAATAAGCAGGTTTTGTGTGCTTATTTTAGGGAGGAGTAATAGTAATGGGCTGCATCTGCAACGGGGGGAGAATTAGCTTACACACTGGGAACATTCTGTAAATCTAAGGACAACTAAACCCTGAAATAGTTTGTGTGGGAAAATGGGGAATCTCTGTCTTTGCAGTTTTTAAGGAATGTGTTCGGCAAACATCTGACATGGATTACACGGGTGTATTTTCTCATGCCTAAGGGTGGGGAGATGAACTGAGAGTCTGTGGATTATCTGTGCCACAGACATTGGCTCAGGGCGAGCTGGGCAGCCTGGCATTCCTGCACGGACAATCAAACAACCCCAAGGTCCAGCCCTGGGAGATCACCTGGAATATGGGCCTGGACAACAGCCACGGCTTCCCAGACTCGGGAAAGAGTGGGATGTCAGTGATGGCAGCTTCCTCTGCTGGGTTTACCCTCGTTGCTGCGGAAGAGTGGGGTGTCCAGAGACACCTCTGCAGCTGTCCCAGTGACAGACATTCTGTTCGCTTGCATTCCTTCAGGAAAAGATGGCACTGTAAGGCATCTGTAAAGAATCGCCCGCATGAAAGAGCAAACATGGGATGCTGATGTCCCAAACACCATTTCTGTGGTGTTGCTTCCCTGTTCCACCATGCCCTGACTGTGAATTTGAATAAATTATGCGAGCTGACCTGACAAGGGAGCATTAATGGGCCATTTACCACCTGAGAAGTGCATTAACGGGTCATTAATGTGTACCCTGCAGTGTTCTGCTGATAGCACTCACTTGATATTTCAAATTTTTAAAAGGTTTGTTC
The DNA here is from genome assembly GCA_013400975.1 of Atrichornis clamosus. NCBI lineage: Eukaryota > Metazoa > Chordata > Aves > Passeriformes > Menuridae > Atrichornis > Atrichornis clamosus. The sequence goes on along the minus strand of WBMZ01007014.1, from coordinate 189,859 downwards.
TTTTTTTTTTTTTTAAGCAACCAAAATTTTTTGCTTGCACGTTTCTCCCTTCCTCTGAATAAATCTTTAGGTTGTAGGGGAATGCCAATTCATGAAAAGAGAATGAAAAAAACCCCAATTAAATAAGAACAGCATCTTTCTGTTATTCTGTGGACACCATTCTCCCAGCTGATGCACATCCATAACCAGCAGGAGGAAGATGACAATTCTGTGACCTCACCTCTTCCCCCAGGAATATGACACAGTTTCACAGAACCTTCAGTAGAGGTCATAATGTCCTTAATTAAAGAGACTGACCCAAAGGAAAGTTGAAATCAGTAAAGCTAAGGGCTCTCCTAGTTATCACATGGAGAACTGAAGATTCCTAGCACTACAAGTAGTCCTGGACATTAATTAATAACTCAGTACGTGAACTTGAATTGGGATTTGTCTTTGTATGGAGGAGAATCTGGATGGGAAGTCCTTCACAGTCCTGCACTCAGGGCAAATGTTGCTTTTTAAACACATGAGGCACTGTCAGGTTGTTCAGAGCTTAAATGTAGAAGAATCAAGAGTTAACAAAAAGTCATTATTGCAATATCAGAGATGACATAATTTTCCTCTTCTCTCTTGTCTATACAAGTCTGGGAATGGAAAAAAATAAAGTTTTAATACCACTGGAGAATTTGCTGTTCTATCAGAAATGTGTCTTTTGCCAAATGAATGCAGATGTTCATGCCAGGACAGGAGTACTTTGTAATTGGAAAATAGCTGAAAATAGAAAAAAAAGGAAGTGCATTCCTTCCATGCCTTAAATTGCCTGTAATCCTCGAAACACAATCAATTGTATTCATTTACACTGAAGTTTTTGGCTTGATTACTTCTCAGTCTGACAACAATAGCTGGGAATTTCTACAAAGGGAGCAAGTGCTTTTCTGAAGATAATTAGTCCACTTTGATGTGCACTGAGAATATTTAGAAAAAAGACGGTACCTCTCTAGTTTTTATGCATTCACTGAGCCTAAGAACAAAGAGCAGTACAAGATACCAGAAATTTCTAAAGTACCTTCTGAGTGTTCTCCTCCAAAAATTGCACTTGACACTGGGATCTGCTCAGCAAAAGAAGTCCACTCAGACTGGAAAATGGACTATATTATCCTCTTTGGAATCCTTTCTTTATGATCACTTGTGAGCTTTGTTTCTCAGAAATAAGTGGCAGCGTTGTAAATCACAGGTAAAGACTGTGAAAGTTGGATTATTCAGTGGCAGAAAGCAGTGCCATGGACCTTGATGGCTGCTGTGAAATGCCTGTGTGTGTGAAAGCAGATTACTGAACCATCAGGTCATAAAGAAAACCAAGGACAGAAGAGTGATGTAACTTGAATTTCAACAAGTTCCAATTTCATCTGTTATTTGGAGCAGCTTGGGGCATGGAAAGCAACTCCTCAATGCCAGTGCTGATGAACTGAGCACTGTGAGCACAACGTGGGGTCAAAGATCAGGTAAGGCACTTGTGACATAAGCACACACTGCCAGGATCGATGACAAAATGGGTCAGGTTCTTGCTTTCTAAGAATTTTTGTGGCTCTGTGTTCACGTACTTCCAGACAGAAGGAGCCAGACTCTCATGTAAATTGAAGTAAGGTCTTCCTAAGATCCTATCTAAATTTAATAACCCAAATGAAACATGCTCCTCCATCCCACTCCATCTGCAAGGCATTATTATTGAGTTTGTAGTGAAGAACTGTTTATTATTTTCTCAATTTTCAGCCACAGCACAGTCTGCTTTAACACAGCAACCTTCCAATGAGTCTGAGCTGCAGAATATGTGACTGTCTTTAAAAATAAAAAGCACTGGTAATACAGGGAGAGGAGCAAGCCAGATTTCAGGCTGTGCAGTTCCAAGAGGGAATGGAGATTGAACTGACCACGCAGGGAACAGCTTTTGGTTTGAGCTGAAGCAAATGGATGTGGCAATAATCCCGTGTTACCTATGGAATGATAATTTCAGAGACATTCTTTGCTGAGTGTTTGAAAGGACAAAATTTGAATTCTAATTTCCAGAGAAGGCAAAGGCATTTACAACAATTGCCTTTGTGCAATTGCTGGAGTACAGACTGTGTGCAGGGGCACAGGACAATGCATCTCATAAGGAGTCAAAGATAAATGACTTAATCTGAGATCTACAACTCTAATTATATACATCCCTCTATCCTAAAGGGGTTTATTTCGCTACAGTTGCTTTTAGAGCCATTAACGAAATGTTGCATTATATCTCTGTTAGTGTGGGGGCATGTGCAAAGACTGCATTTATGTCTAAAGCCTATTTTTACATTGAATGAGCCCTAAAATGGAATTCAAACTCAGTTTGTTTCCATTATGGTGCTGCGATCATTACAAGCTATTATCTTTAAAAAATACCAATAATCACATTTATGCATTAAAAGGGTGTGTATGAAAGGAATAGAATTCATATTAAAAATGTGAGTTAGGAAATATTTACAAAGAAGGAAGCAAATAATAGATCTGCTACAAATGCATTATCCCCTTAGCAACACAAATCTCAGCCTAAGATTTCTCTTCAAGCTTAAGTTCTGTTGGCTACAAAAACAAGATTTCCTCTGTTTCCACACTGAAATTGGTATTCTGACTTCTCCATCCTCATGGAAATGTGCAAAGATTTGCTTGCTAGAGTGGGAAATAACAGTTCAACAGAGAGAATACAGATCATCATTGCAGGAGGATCCACATCACCAAACACATCTGTTATGTGATATAAGGAATTATGGGACAAAATTATCACTACTCTGAAGCTGGAGTAGCCGAGGTTGGCCCAGAGGCATTCAGAGAGCTGCCAATCAACCATGCAAAGTTTGATGTTAAAGTGATGTCCTCTGCTTCTTCTGACAAAGGCCACAAAATGCACAGAATCAGGTTCTGCATCCATAAAGCTCCCTCTATCAAAGCTCCCGTGGTTGCGTCAGAGTGGAATTCCTGGACAAGTGATTCTTTTGAGGACACGGTTTTTTAGAGCAGTACGGCAGTATAAAAGAAAGGAGATCTGTCTTCTAAATCAACACTTTGATTCAGGATTCTTACATTTTCCAGGGGAGCAGGGTGCCACCTGCAGCGCTCGTTCCAACCCTGAACCAAAGTCCTTGCTCACACAGTTGAAGAATGAGCAGATGCTGATTCGTGAGCAAGCTACAAACAGGGTTGATTCTACCAAAGATGTCCTGGCTGCTCTAAGAGCCCAATTGTCCATACCCTGTCTTTGATCAAGAAATCCAAACACAGGGCCCACCTGCACAGTGTTGGCACAAACAACATTTACTGTCTGTAACCCTGGGGCTCTCAGGATGGGTTATAAGCATCAAGCCAGAAGAGGATTACCAAGAACAACAATCAACATAGAATCTTTGTTCTCTTAATCCTTATGGTGTAACTTTGTGTTCTCCAAGCTACTTGGCCCTTCAAAGCAGAAGAGGTAATTGAATTTCAATCATATCATGGTCTGACTCAAAATAACCCATAATGGCACTCATTTCAATATTGCACAGTGCTGATTTTTATTCTGGGTGGAGTGCCTGTTCTTTGCTGTAGAAATTTCCATATGCTCCTTGCCCTGAATTTCAAAGAATAAGTTTGTCTAATGAAGCTGAATATTGAGATTTTCCCCCCACAAGACTTATGGGTGCAATTTGAAAGGGGGGAAAAAAGGTAACATGTAAATGAAAAGCACGTACAACACTATGTGATGATAAACAGCCCTTGCAATTTGCTTAGCCAGAGCTTGTTCTTCATTCCCGCGGGCACTAGTCGCTTTTATTATGAGATGACAGGTGAGTTTTATTCTCCAGATTGTGCAGATTTCTCACCTGACTAGCTCATGACTGCATATTTCAGGTCAGAGAGCAACACAAGCTGGGCTCTATTTTTCCTCTCATGGCTGTTCTCCCCTGTCATTCTTTATGTTGATTTCCATTTCTCAGTCCCACCAATACATTCCATTTTCTCTATTTATTTATGCATATCTTTAAAGCAGATTTTAGGACAATTCAGGTGCCTTCTTTCACAGGGCATGGCCCACCCGCCACACCCCAAATCCAGAGCAGTTGTGCTGTGTCCATGAGCTGATGGGTTTGTGGATCACAGAACTCTGCCTCTTGTTCTTTCATCACCTCATTCATCTTCACACCGTCAGTAGCTGAAGTCACATTTTCTGTGCTACTGTGAGCAGACAATTTGCTGTTGTGTGAGAGTTAATGGACAGGGAAGCACTATTAGTGACATTTATCAGTAACAATTTATGCAACTTAAAGGGTAGAGCACTGACTGCAGTTCAGGAGTTCAATTATCAGCTCTGCCGCTGGTCTGCAGAGTTACCTTGGGCTTGTTGCTGCCGTCTGGTATTTTAGTTTTCCACGTGTGAATGGGAAAATCAAACTATTTTGTGAAATTCTTAAATCACAGGCATTGTGTGCACCTAGATATCAGTCTCTACTATTTTTAAACATGCTTATAGATCTCTGGTACGGAGATATTCTCTATATCAGTTCAATAGAATAGTATCCATTCCTGAGTCTCTGGCTTTGAAGCAGATTGGGAACATCACTTCTACAGCACTGTTGAGCAATTTTTAATTGGTTGCTGCAGGACAGGAATGATGGGAAGAATAGACTTGAAATTTGTTCTACCCACCTCCTTTTCCAGGACTATCCAACTAGGATTGCTCCCCTTCACTGATTTTGCTTAGTGGAATAAGTATGAATTATGTCCACAGCTCACATCTTCACTGACAGGTCAAAAAATCAGAACACTTGGATAGACACCAGCCAAGCCAGATGGAACATTTAGTTAGCCAGGAGACTGGGTTGAAAAGCTGCGTTAGAACTCAAACCACAAGGGCTGTTTTTCAGGGTTGGTCAGATCATCCCTAAGCACTGCTGCTGTACTTGGCTCTGTCAGCTGCTGTTAGGATTGGCTCCAGAACTTCACGGTCCCAAAAGGGGAGAGTAGATTGAATCCTCTCCAGAAATTTTACTTCTCTGATTAAAATCTCTGCAAGCTTCCCACACAGTTCATATTGAGAACATCTATGCCTTTGAAATCATCTTCATCTAGGAATGTTCTCTATTTAGGCAATTTATCAATAAAAGCCAGACTCTATGTTACACTTGCAATGCCACTTGTAAGACTTAAGGCCATCTCTCCACACTACAGGTTCAGGATGTAGTTTAAGAATGAAAAACCTCTCAAATCTGAACATTTCCAAGTTGATCTTTTACTTTGTCAGATGAGAATATGGGTTTCTGGGTATATTTGTATATTCTTCAAAATCTACCTACTGCAACCCTATCACATGTACATTTTATTATTTACCCTTCTCAAGTTTACCTTCAAGAAACAAAGAAACAATCTCATAAAATAATGGAACAATTTCCAAAATCCTCTCCAGCTGGGTTGGAATTGAAGGTAAAGCTCCTGAGGACCATTCCATGGTCCTGACTATTTAAGGGATGAAGGACGAGGTGAAACGTCTTGGAGAAAAGGGTTTTGATATCATAAGTAATCAACTGGGCAAGTAGAAGCTCAGCAGGTGTTCTTATAGATTCTTCCTTGCAGTCGTGATACATTTATGGATGAGCAAAAATTTTAATGGAATGTCATAAGATTTCCAAAATTTCTTTGATTCTCCTTACAAAGAAATGACACTCAAGCAAGAACCAGTTAATCTGAAAATCCCTGGCCAATTTTATATGAAATACTGGTGGGAGATTGATGGGTAACAAAGCTGTTTTCTCAACATCCTTTTAGATTTTTACAAACCCACATGAAAAATTAATCACACATAGGGACTGAACACTTCCCCTCTGAAAAAATAAAACTTGGAAGTCTGTAGGTGGCTGGTTGGGATTAGGTTGTTAATATTTCCTCTTTCACCTTCCTTCTTTCTATATTTTTCCCTGGAAAACAACAAAGTAAACCCTGGGCTTCTTTAATCCATTTGACTCTCACGTTGGCCAAGGAGCAGCATTGCACTCATCTGTGGAGGCAGCTGCTTGCCCACCCTTCTGTCTGGAGAAGAGATAAATACAGAGGATCAACAGCATTTTTCGTTTTTCCAGTGTTCTTGGCCTACTTAATCAAAATCCACCACTGCTGCCAAGTGTCAGCAGACCCACGGTTTATAAATGTTGTAGTTCAACACGCACTGATGCTGTGTGTTGTCTTAAAATAATTACAACTTTCATCTTGAGCAAAATTGAGATTTTTTATGTGTGAGAAGGAACACTACTTGCTAATGTTCAGCTTTAGTTTAATAACAGTCTGGCAGTTTAAGCTGGGGGTTGAGCATCTGTATTTTGTGTGAAGGTGTTAGAGAATAAAGCTATTGAATTTTCCCTGATGTTATCCTAAGATTCAGAAAACTCGAGCAGCATCTCACATTCTGCAGTGCTGGTTTTTTTACAGAGGTGGGGAGTGTAAAGAGCAGTGTAATAGAAAATATATAAATGCAGTACTGTCAGGGATTGTCAGGAAGCCTTTCACTTGAAAAGATCCACCTAATCCAAGTCCATCCTCCCTCAGATATGAAAACTGCCACATGCAAACAACTTAAAAATATGTATTTAACTTGAAGTATAAAAAAAAGGAAAAAATAAAGAGGAAGAAAAAAATAATCAGAAAAAAATCTAAACAAGACAAGAAAATTCACTCCCTCCTTTCTGAAAGATAACCATCCTCTCAGATTCAGAAGCAGACCAGCACTGAAGAGGTACAACCTCTTTACTGCATTCTTGTGAGCAAACCCTTGGTCTCCGTGGGTCCACACAAACCTGGGGCACAGAGGTGCAGAGGGAAGCCCTCACACTCGTGTACAGCATCAGAACTTTTTTTCAATGGCCCCAGCAGATGGAGGATTGACATGATCCCATAAACATCTCCTACAGAAACTGGGGGTCTGATACAAAGTGATTGGTTTTGTTCCTTCCCTTGGTGATTAACCATCTCCAGAGCACCCCACCTCTTAACCCCCCTTACTTCTGGCATTCCTCCTGCAGCTGTAGGAGTCAGTCTGTGTTTAAACACTCAGGAGGGTTTGACCCTCCCTTGGCTTTGCCTCTGGCTGCACAGACATCCCTCAAACAGAAACAGCCAAGTCACCTTTAACACTCACATTGAAATGATACTTGTCAACAGGCTCTCAAACATGAACCCTCTGCACGAGTCAGCACAAAGAAGGAACTCGGGAAAATGAAGGAATATTGAGAGCAGATTACGCATTGCCTCTCTTTTGAATCTTGCACCTGCTTTGCCAATTTAACAGCACCAGTACCTGGGCAGACACTTGATGGAGCTTTGATGGGTGTTATTTTTTAAGCTTCTCAAATAACAACATCTGGCTGCACAATTGTCTGTGGCTGCTTCTTATGGGATTGCAGGAGAAAGAGCCAGGATCAGTTTTAATCAGGAAGACAGAAACAGATCCCTTCCAAACAAAGCCAGCTTAAGGGGGAAGACCCAACCACAAGGTTAAGAATGAAATATCTTTTTGATTGGGTTTAATAACACCACACAGAGATTAAAAATAGTTCACTCTGACAGTGGGACAAAAGGAATCCCCCAGGAAATTCTGTTCATGGGAACAGAAACAACAGGCAAACAGCAAAGAGGGGTTTTAAGAAAATGGGTTAGTGAAGGCTTTTTATCTCATAGGGAGCAAGTCCTGGGTGTGATTTCTGCAGAGGGAAGTATGCTTTCTAGACCTAACTCATGAAGAGATGATCCAGCCACTTCACAGGGAATAAGAACACCAAAAAAACCAATGGAGAGCAAAACTGGTGCTCAGATCTTGGAAATGGAGGCTCGAATGTCTGTATGTACAAGTGGATACAAATAGTTTTGTTCTGAAGGAGAAAGGACAGGTATAATCAGTGGGCAAAGCTCTTGGAACCAGACAACTGAAAAAAGTGTAACTCAAATGCTTCTTGCAATTACCAGCAGAGAATCAAAATGGCAGGGAGTCAAAAGAAGGTCTGGTGCATCCTGGAAGCCCTGACTCGCTCCAGCAGCCCTTTCATCTGGTCTTCATTACTCAGTAAGATTTGGATAGTTTTGAAAGTGACAGGATAATTTTATTTTTTTTTAAATAAAATCAGAGCCTGTGCAATTAAATGAGTCATCAGCTGTCCATTAGCACTGAGCCAAGAGTCTGAGGGTATGATTCAGGTTAGGTTAATGCATCCTGAAGTCTCTGTGTATGGGCCACCCCTGTGGGTCACCTTCAGGCTGCCAAGGTGGGTACCATGAGAGCTCAGCTCAGGAAAACGAAACCCCAGGTTTGGCTGCAAAGATTTCAAATACCTAGACTGATTTTGTAAGTATCTTCACAGGGGGGTACCATGGCATTTTAAGCTTAACACTAAGACATTCAAGTAGGCAGGAAAGCGTCAGCCTGTCACTTAACTAAGGGAGCCTGGAAGTGAACCTTCCCATATTCAAACCAAAAGGACATGGAAAAATATCTTGTTTGTTTTCGTGATGAATTCTGCCACTTATGTAAATTAGAACAGAATTCAAGAAACATGACATGTCTAAGTGTGAGCAACAGCTGGGGAAAACTGCACAGCAGCTGCCAATATCAATAATTTATTATTAATTGGTACCACAGCCATTTCTGAAACACTCATGCCTAGAAGCTGTGCAAGAGGATAAGAGTGTCACAGGGCAGGGTAAAGGCAGGCATTTCTGAACTGCTGTCCTAGAGGTCCCCAAAATATTTGTGTATTACTGTGTATGCAGCTGTTGAGATACAAACATTCCTGCAAAATGCAACCAAACAACAACAAAAGCAGCCAAAAGACACACAAATCCATGAATTTGTGTTCACCACAAGTACATGACGACAGAAATGGAGGTGGAATACATGCTAACCGTAAGTCCTTTGCAGCAATTGCACAAATAGATATAGTTTCTCATCAAAATGAAATGGGGCTTTGGAAATCTTTGCTCGAATTTGTGGGGGCTGAATCCACTTCTGTTTTGATATTGTATGTTATCAATTAATTTGACTGAACTCCCTGGGCAAGTTATTAAGTCCCCATGCCACTTTCTCATTATCTGTAAAATAGGGCTAACAGTATCAGCCTCAGTACTTTACAAAGGAGATCAAGGATTATATAGAACTAGGAATAATTCACAAATCCTGGTTGAAAATTGCATGGCAACTTTTGCCTCTTATCTGAAAGCCCTCAACCTCCCTTCAGTGTCATTAAAAGAAGACTTATCCCAACATATTATTTTATAAAAACAAAATAGACAGTAAGCATTTAAGATAATTATTTGCCTACAATCGTAGCTTGACTGCCACTCTCCTTGTTTTCTAAAAGGGATCTATTTTTGAAGGTGACCTGCATTACTGCAGTGTTAATAAAAATGCGCTGTGTGTAATCAGTTATTATTTTATCTCTGAGCATATTCAGTCGTTCAAAACGTGTAAGCATTCCCAGGGGGAGCATCATGCCAGTAAGAGAAGACTCTTCTTCAGGAAAAAAGGGGGTCAAATCCTTCCCCAAAGTGCTATGTCCCCAGTGATACTGATCTATTTAAACACTGCGTAATACATTTCATATTTAAATTGTTATAATGTCTTGGATTTTGTCACATATTTTATGTTTTGCCACAAGAACAACTTATTTTCCTGTCACTGTAAATGCAGGTGTTTCTGAGACCCCCCCCCGGTCACTGTTCAGGTGCAAATCTTTCTCATGAAGAAGAATTTATTAAAAATAATGCTGAGCTGCTAAAAAAATTTTTAATTAAAATTTCAGGAAAAACTGCCCAATCATGCCCATTCTTCCTTTTGCTTTCAGTCATACTCTCTTGATTCCCAGAAAACTTGAGGTTTCTAAACTAAAGCGTTTCATTCTGTAATGCTTGGTCTTGGAAGCAAAGTATATGTGCAGGATTTTAGGGCCACAGGGAGGGCAAACTCCCTGATTTCCAGTAATTCCCAGGAGCAACTCCATGATGGAACCAAAGTAGCTATGGAAACAACCTCTTTAGTTTCCTGCACAATAGTCTACATTTCCAAAAGCTTTCCCTGACAGAGAAGGACACCACTTCCTCACAGTGACAACACCTTTCTCCTTCTGCCTCTCCAGTGATTTCCAGTACAACCTTTGCAAAACTCATTGTGTCTCCTCCTGCCTCGATTTCCTTTTCCACAAGAACAGGACAATGACACCCACCTCCTACAAGTGTTTTAAAGTCTTCTGATGGAAACTGCAAGATGAGAGTGGCAAATATCTTTATCAGTGGAGAGAAAAAAATAATCCTACTACTCTCTGGACATATTTCGAAGAATGGGTCCATAGATTTTCTTCATCTGATTTGTTCCCTCCCCAGAAGATTTTATTCTTATCTAAAACTTAGTCTCGAAAATCCCATTTAGTTTTATAACGTGCTTGGGAATCCTTTGGAACAGCATCTACTTTATAAATGCAGGATAATTCCTACTGTTTACAGGCTTCTGCATCTAACTAACATTCATCCAAAAACGTAAACAGGCTGAAAATTTTGTCATAAATGCTCCATTTCTCTCCCCAGCGTTCCATAACATTGGAGTGGGGCAGCAGAGGACCTGATCTAACCACATTTGCTCGTTGGTGGGTTTCACAGAGCTCATCAAATCACGAGCAGGAGCTGGATGCCAGACACGTCTCCTGCAAAATTAACTCATAAATGAGGGAATATCCTCATGCATTTAGGGCTTTGGGCACCAGGGCTTTTGGCTGGGATGTGTGAACACTGCCCAGTCTAGAACACAGTCAGTAACAGAAAGCCAATATTCTCAAGCAATATTTGGAATCCCAGGAGAGACAGAAAGTTTTCTAATGCTGGCTTGGTTTAAGTCTCTTGATGACAGCTTCACTTCTAGCTCATCAGATGTCATACTAAGTGTGATTTAACTTGCTGTCATGATCTTTCAAGGTCAATTTTTCTAATTTCTTTAGTGTATTAACATTTAGAGAATGAGTTCCACTCCTTTCCTCCATGGATGCACACTGGGTAAGGTTACCAGATGAAAAAGGCTGCTGTAAACTGAACCCAAAGACACTTTCGAAGACCCCTGAGTCATTCCAGTCCTTGCAAACAGAGCTCTTCCTGCCTTTGGAGAGGAATTCTGCTTTCTTATGAAGACAAAGATGCACATATAGGCCTGGAATGTGCCTAAGATCTGTATCTATGACTGCAAAAGTGAAATAGCCATCTCAAACAGCAACTGCAAGAATGGAAGCCTCCCCCCACCCCCTTTTATTAAGCTGACATTCAGAGATGTTTGAGAAGGTGCCGTTCTTGAAATGCTCTGAAAAGTTTGGACCAAGAGCCCCTTCTGGATTCACTCTGATAAGCACCAGTTTTACAAAGCATTTCTAGGCCACACTATGTGAATTTTGCTATTTGAAAGGTATTGAGTCTTTGGCAACCATTGACATCCTGACTTTTGCACACAGTATCTGGAACAGCCGCTTGTTAGAAGACATCATCAAATTGTCCTAACACACAACGATGTTATTTGAGGCTTGAGTGGAATCAGTCCTGCAGTACTACCAGGAAAAAAAAAATGTTTCTTCAAATCATGCCACAGAGCCAAGTCTCAGTTTAAATTCTCCAGCTTATTTTTCTTACTTTGAACATTTGATCTCACTATTTTATCACTTTCAGGATTGCTTTCCTCTCCTAGTGACATCTAGATGAAGATCAGGGAGAAGAACCACCCCTCAGAATTTTTATTAATTTCTCTGTTCTGGGACATTTACTTGCAAGAAAGATTGCAGGTTTATCAATAGTGACCAAGCATCTCAGGAAAAATGCAGAAGGTCAGAAATCAGCCCCACCACGTCTTCATATCTCGATGGAATTCTACTCCGGGGCTTCTGTTGGATTCTCTGGCACAAAATTTTGTATCCCTTGAAAGGGCTCAACCACATTTCAAGAACATTTTTCAATCTGTGTCTTCCCATTAGTTTTATCAATAAGCTGACTCTGACCATCACGATTTTCTTTCAAGCTGTCCTTCCATCACTGTCTGCACTGCAGGCTGACAGATATTTTGCTTCAGTGCCCTGAAGAATCTTACCCTGTGCTGACCCCGTACTTAAATTCACTTCCTGCTTTTGCTTTCGCTCATGAATATTTAACTGCTGTAGTTTACACCTGCTGGATCTTGTTTTCTGTCATTAAGAGCATTCAAGTTTACTGTGGGGGAAAGAAAATAAAGTGCTTTGTGATGTCAAAGAATTCTCTGAAATGATTCCTCTCGCAGATCTGGTCCCATGTTCTTTTTAACCTCTGTTTGCACCATCAGGTCTCACTCTGATGATCCCTTTTGTCAGCTGTCACCTTTTTCTACAACACAGGCCCTTTGAAAAACCTTTTCTGAGTATTCCTGTCCAAATTAAAATCAGGAGAAAACACCCTGAGAGAATGACCTTTATTGTCTGGGTGGGGGTTATATTCAGATGGTCCTATGAACTTGGTTCAGAATTTACGATCATTTCATTCATTGCACCAGCATGAAAGTGAGATTGGAGGAGCCAACCATTTCTTCTGAAGCTCTAATTTCTTCCCTCTGAAAGCTTTTTCAGTCTGCAGTCCACTTACTTATTCTAAACACTGACAGGCTTCAATAGGACCATGCAGTTAAGTAAAAGAAAAAAAAAGTTATATATATATATATATATAAAATATATATATATTTTAAGATTTGAATCAGAACAAGAACTTTACTCTTAAGCAGTAATGACAGACTGGTGTCATAAGCCCTGTTTTGGCACCAGTGGTGCAAACCTGCCCCTTTTCCCCTGCTTCCCTTTGTACAGCTCCCTGAACCACAGATTCGTGGTGTAATTTAGGATGGGAGGAATCGAAGGAGGTTACCTGCTGCAGCTCTGCTCAAAATAGGGATATGACACTAAAACAGGAATAGAGATTAAAAAAACCCCCTTGGTTTCCTATTTCTTAAAGCTGTTAGTCCACAGAAAGAGCCTTTCTCTTAGCCCATGACAGCTCAGTTACTTTCAAAAGTTTTTATGATTAATCTTGCCTGGAAGATTTTGGAAATCCATCTAATGCAGCATAAACCAGATCACCCTTCACATATTTATTGATTTCATCAAAAAACTCTAATGGGTTTGTGAAATATGACTTCCCTCTACAAGAACAATGTTGTCTCTTCTCTAGTATATTTATCTAGGTGCCTATCAACTCTGTTTATTTCACTTTTCTACCATTTTCTCCAGGAGAGAAGTCAGACTTGCTGGTCTTCAGTTTCTTAACTTTCTCCTACACTTTTTAAAAGAAAAAAAATCCTTGTGGTGGCTTTATGTGTCCTACTTTCCATTCCTTACAACCTCTCTAGAGTCCATTTCAGTTCTTTGGAAACCCTTAGTGCAGAATTTTGGTTGCTTTGGTAGGGCAATGCTTCAGTTCCTTGGTGCAGGAGGAGGAATAACACAGCATTTCATTCGTTGTCACAACAATTTATGACAAGCCTGGCACAAACAGAAATGCTTTTTTTAAAGTTGCTAATAGAATAATCGGAATTTTGGCTGAAAAACTCACTTTTTCTCCCTTGGTATTGCAGAAGAGGTTATGTTCTTGCTGGTTCCTGCGAGCTAATGCCAGAAAAAGAAAGGGAACGTGGCATTGCTTTCTCACTTGCAGAGGAAATAAAGAAAAGAGCAAGCTGGGTCATTTCCTGGGATTAAACAGACTATCTTGTGGTTGAACTCCAGCTATGATAAGAGTGACATTGTTTACATAGTAAAATTATACCAATTTCCCATTGAAAGTTAGATATGGTGAGAAAATAGGAATCTGAACGTTTTGTAACTGTTATAATTGTAAAGCACATCACCAGTTCTGACGACAAGTAGATCCTTTGTATCAGGGGTTTTTTTCCTTCAGCCTTCAAAAATTTGAGACTTTTAAAGTTATTTGCTGATACTTAGACACAGGAATAAAGCAAATGAGCTGTATAACAGAATCTGCCTTTTTATAGTTCCTGCAGATTAGGAATGTTATTTGTGCCAAAGCTGAATTACAGTCTATTAATGAAGAAATAAACAGTTTAAAACTACTTAAATTTTTAAATGGCATAAAATGTTTAAAATTAGCACTTTTTATCCCCTGTAAAATAAATCTGATTATGTGCCCTATATTTAGATTCAGACATAAAAACAGATTATGCATGTTCTTAATAATGTATGTTGCTGCTGAATCCTGATTCTTATTTTCTTAGGATTGAAGCAGCATAATTGTAATACACTACTGTTTTTTATTAAATATATATATATATATATATCAGTAAATTAAACCATAAAATATATATGTAGTGTCCACCTGAGTCAAAACTCATGACCTGCTGATAGTTTGAATGTCCCTGTCTGGTAAAGGGACAGTGTTCATTTACAGAAGGTAGGAAACCTGAGCAGAGTAGCTGAGAATTCAAACACTTGCAGCGTTAAGAACGCAGTGTTTCAATGCAGGAATCAGTGCCCTAGCAGATTATATAGGCTGTAGTAATAAACATCAGCACAGAAAGAGAGGTCTGGGGGAAATAGGAACATATTTCTAGATTAAATTTAGCAAGTGCAATGTGATTTCACAACAGAAACATTAGACAGAAGCGTTAGGAGGGTTACCTTAATAGACCACACGGTCACCACTGAATGCCCCCATAAACCTTGGAATACAAAACTGACCCAATAGCCACAAAGACATGAAATGATGCCCACTGCTTCCCTGTTCTTATAAGGATTTAATCTAGATCACTTCTTCTTACTTCTGTGACCGTACTACTGACTTCAGGGAAATTACTTGCATCAATAACCAGAGCGGTATCAAAACCCCCAGGAACTCGTGTTCCCTGCTCTCCCTGCCTCCTGCAGACACGTTCATTACCTGGCCCAACCAAACCATTCTGAACTGCACAATAACTTTAAATATATATCAGGGTCAATCTGAACACAGAGAGGAAAGACGGCGTTGTAACCTCACTCTTCACATCACAGCAGGTGCCACTGGGATTATCTGCGTTATTAAATGCTGATTAGGAGTAAAAGAAATGCTATGAAATATGTCGGGGGAAATGGAAGCAGTTCTTCTGGTCCTAGTTCTACCTCCAACTTTTCCATTACTGTAAAGTAAAAGTTCCTGGATTCCAGCACTGTGTTGAGACATGCTAACTAACACCTTCCTGTGAAGTAAGGATTTACAGAATTTTCACAGCACCTTGCACAACAGAGCCATTTGCAAAAACAGAGTTCTTAAAACACAAATTAGAAGTTATTGTGTGAGCCCTTAGATGGGAGCCAAACCCACAGCTCCCCTTCACCATCACCAGCAGAGACAACCCTGCTCACACGTTTGTTTCCTTGGTTTCGGCTATGTATGATGCTCAAATGATCACCAAAAGGTCACAGAGAAAGTCATCAGCAAGGAGCAGAGCTGGATCAATTGCTTTCCATTAAAAAAAAATAAAAAAATAAAAAGAACAAAGTCACGGCTTTTGCCTCTTTGAGAGATCGAGGACCAATGGCTGCTGATATAATTCAGGACACAGTGAGGAAGTGCCAGCCCAGGCACATGAGCTGTGCTATGCTGCAAGGTGTATGAGTGTTCCAAACTATTTTCATACTCCAGAGGTTGGAATAGGCTGTGAATTTATGTTTTCTGTTGCTATGGTAATTTGTATTGTCAAAGTTTTAATAACCTCATCAAAAACAAGCATTCAAGAGCAATGTGGCACCTCTACGTAATTTAACACCAATCCATTCATAGCTTGTGGTACCATTTGAAACACTGCACAAGGAAATTAAAAACAAATAGAAATAAATCACCACAATACCGAAACCAATAAATATTTAGGCTGAAAAGGTGAGCAGCCAGTGGAAAGAAAAAGATATTTCCAGAGAAATGATGGAAGCTTCTAAGACAATTATTCTCCTACCAATAACAACAGCAAGGTTAGCCAACATCAGTGGCAATTAGCTGAGAACTATGGGTTTGTTTGCTTATGTGTGCAGGAAAAGCTATTTTAAGCAACAGCTTTTCAAAATTCGTATTTGTTAGCCTTGAAGTACGAAGCATACATGCTGCTAATATTTAATTAAGGCAGGTTAAGAATTATGGGCTAGACCCTACAGAACATTAGGAACACTACACATGACAAACTCTTTTTGAGTTCAGCTTCAATAATGACGGTGCTGTTTCATCTGAGTGTAATTTGGTCCTGTAGCTAAATTTCCTCAGTGTCCTAAAACACTACCAAATTACTCGTATCATTTGTTTGGTAGCTTTACATGCTGCTGGTGCATCGTTTGCAGCAAGAGATAATTATGTTTCAGCTCTTTAGTTTATTTTTCTGCTCGAACTTTATTGCATTTTAATAGTTTTACTAGCTCTCACTAGTGCCTAAATAAGAGAAGGAAAAGGGACTTTAATAAATAATTTTTTTTTTTGTCACTGTTATGGTTCAAGATGTGAAAATGGCAACACCTCTGACTTCCTTAGGTTTTTAGGCTGTATTAAGAGAACTTGATTATACAAGGCCACTGAATATTAACTTAAGTCAAATAAGAATCCAGTGCAGTGTGAGCTTGAACTAACTTCAGTGTCTGACAGATGCAGAAAGTGTTACAACCCACAGTTCCCCTCTGAATGCCTGGTTTTCCTCTGGACAGTTTTATTTTCCTCTGGACCTGTCCTTTCCCTGTCCTCCCAACACGGATTCTTGCCTTTTTCCAGCCACAGTCACACTTTTATTTTAGTACATCGACATGGGTTTAGTCTTATGCAAAGCAAGACAACAAATATTTATTTACTGCCCTTATTTACAGCTCCCACTTGCAGTGAGTAAATATAAAAGTGGTGCTGATCCTTCTGGCTTTGTGTTGCTACTGGAGGAGAGAGAACAACAGCTGGGAAGGCAAGAGCAGACATTGGCATTTTCATGGGATGGACAACACTCTCAGTGGATTTGCAGAAATCCTTGTAAACAGAGAGCCTGGTAAAAAATCCTGTGGGATATCAAATTTCTTTTCAATGCTGTGATCTCGGGGTTCAGAGTGAGGCCAAACCTAGAAACTCCAACATAGGGAAAAGCTCCAAAAGTGTCTTCTTCTCCAAATCAGCTCCTGCCCTGCTGCTTGAGCAGCTCTGGTGGCCAAATTGTTTCTTTCTCAGGACAAGGAAGAGTCCACTTGAAATGCCTCGTAAAGGAACTTCTTGATTTTGGATCTGTCTCACCACTTCAGACACACTGCCCTCCTAAGCAG
Organism: Atrichornis clamosus; assembly: GCA_013400975.1. Taxonomy (NCBI): domain Eukaryota; kingdom Metazoa; phylum Chordata; class Aves; order Passeriformes; family Menuridae; genus Atrichornis; species Atrichornis clamosus. The sequence continues at coordinate 172,535 of WBMZ01007014.1, read as the reverse complement.
CCCAGGTTGGTGCCATGGCAGCAGAGTAACCACATTTACTGCTTTCCAGCCCACGAGGAGCTGAAATTCTCCCTGGGTACAAGAGGCATATTCACTGTGAATATTTTAATAGCCTTGAATACCACAGGCAGTAATCAGAGTTTCCCCAGGTGCACAATTCTAAATGAGTCTCATATTGAGATTTTATTTTTAGAGAAATATAATGATCAGAATTCAGAATAGCCCTGTTACGGCTGTCACTTCATTTCAAGGGACTTCAAAAATAATCAGACTTAAAATGTTTAAGGTTAATTAAGGAAAACAAAAAGATTTATACTGTGTAGAGGAGCCTTGTGTAAAAGGTGTGAATAACAAGTGATCTGATTTCTTTGATGGCCTTGTGATGCGAGTGGGGGTGAGAAGGCAGAAATATACAGAAGTAAGACAGAAGAAAAGGTTTATGCTGGGTGGAATTTGGCAAGAAAGTCTTCTCGTTTATGTCAGCAGTGTCATCACCTGTGGAACAAGCAGGATCTGAATATCATGGGAGGATGCAAACAGAATTAAAGGTAATTCCATCAACTCTTCTGTACTGGCATAGCAGGATCTTGTGAGCATTGCTCCATCAGTTCTTGAGCACCATGAACTGTTGGGATATCCTTGATGTTGCAAGTCACAAACTATTCTTTTCCAGCGGTATGGTCAAGTCTACAAGCGTTAAAAATAACTCTTCTATTGCAGCCACAAAATTACTTTATTTTTCCTCGGTTTCAAATTTCAGGCTATATTAAATACCGTTAGCATTATTCGTATTAATTTTTTTTAATCTCCTTTCGGTACTGTAGGCTCCAGCAGAGACAAAGGCTCTCTCTGCACCTGCCCAGAGCTGATAATCTCTTCCTGATAGCAGAGAGTGCAGTTGCTTACAAGACTGCAAGGCCCTGTAAGAATTTCAGGGGCTGCAATGTGGGAGGCTATTGTATCAAAGCGAGCCTTAGCATCAATAGAATAATCACAACTCAATTCCTCCTTAAAACACTGGGTTTTTTCTTTGCTCTACCTCATAATTAGAGCTTGCGTCAGAGCCTAAGCAAGAAGACTTTTCAGATGCCTGTCTGGAAATAAAGAGAACTTGACTCTGCAGCTGCCTGAGAGGAAGCTGTCTGCTCAAGCACCCAACCTGGGGCCAGCCTGCATCTTCTGTGAGCTACAAAAGCAAGTGAAAGCAGAAGCTGCTCAGGAAAGCAACCTCTTTCTCTGCTTTAAATGTTGCCTACCCAAAGAGAAAAGCTCTACAGTGTCGTGAGCTACATCCCAGATGGCCAGTGACCAGTCAACACAACGTTCAGCCAAATTACAGTGCCAGTGATACTGCAGCAAAGTGTTCCTGTCACCTGTGTGCTTCTTTGGCTCCCGTCATGGAGGTTCTGGGCAGAAGACACCAAACAAGCAAAATACTGACTGAGGAAAGACTTGATCCAAAGATTTCCATAGTTCCCTTATTTTCACAGTCTCCGAAGAGCCATCCAGGATTTAGGTAAGAGACTTCCTGGCCATCTCTGCTTGAGTACAATCCACCAGCATTCCTACAAATACTAGAGATTCAGACACTTGAACGTTGTCTGTTGTCACTCTCTGTTTCACAAATATTTTAAGCCCAGGCTGTGTGGCAAACACTTCACAATCCAAACTGGAAAGGAACCACTGCCTGGCGTGCAGGATCACAGCTGTCAGTCTCAGATGGCATTTGTGGAATCGACTTTTTTCCTCTGAAAGACAGAAATCTCCACGTTTCAGCCTGGAAGAGGAACACAGCCCTGTATTTACACAGTATTTTACAGCCCTTCACCCACACTTATCAGCTATGTCCCCATTCTTCTGTTGGGGCTGTGGTTTGGGTCACTGCTGTCCTTGTGTGGGGAACAGGGGCTGGCAAGGGATGGAGCTCTGATTCATGATTCCATCCTGGGCACAGCCTCTCCATGGTTTGAGAAATTCCTTCTCAGTGGTGAACTCACACAGCTAAGACCTGTGGTTTAGCTAAAACCAGCTAAATCCAGAGGTTCTATTCTTCATTTCACAAGCCATATTCCACTCATAAACAAAGCTGGAGTTTTATGAAGAGAATGAAGTCCTATGAATAGCTCTGTCCAATTATTAAAAAAATTCTTTGAAAATTTTGCTTACAGACATGAAAGGGAAATCTGACTTTCAGAAAATCACATTTAGGGGGAACAATGAATTCCTTTTTTTCAAAGTGAAATGTCACTGAAGTTTTCAACAGAGGCTATCACAGCAAGTGCAGCAACTTATTCAATATTCTAGAAACTGCCAAGGCAGAATTGGTGATAACATGACCAAGTGTGCAGTCAATTTGGTTCCGTTCTTTTCATTTTTTAATTAAATCTTGATAGTTGTAGGATAGGACTACTTTTCTGTATCACAAGTGAACAAACGGCATTCAGATGCCCCTTTACCCTTTTTCTTCTCCTGGTTGCTCTCAGGACTTGTTACAGAATAACGACACACAATGCATTTGAAGAGAAAAGGGAATATCCAGTAGAAAGTGTCTCCTCTGACATGATGGCAACTGCTATTATTTCATTTCTCGCCTCACAATTAGCAGCAAAAGATTGCAGGAGCTGATCAGTTGGGTCCCATAACCTGCTTAAAGTTAAAAGCAATTTTAAAAAAGACTGTGAAGGGGAGTGCTGATTTTCTCTCCAGCAATGAAGTGATCATGCCATTAGCTATGGCAACTGAAGAACGTTTCCTCTAAAGCTCATCAAAAATAAGTTGAAGCAGTCTTGACAGAACCCCCCCCCACCTTTCTGAAAAAGCTCATACTCAAAAAACTTTAATTTGAAATGCTCAACTTTCTTTCAGTTAATTTGGAAACAAAATATTTCAACAAGCAACAGAAGTTTAGTTGCTTTTTGAAACATTACATTGTGTTCTAGAAGCATCTTTCCAAAAGCTCGATATTTTAAGTCTGTGAAAATCTTCAAAATTGCCTGCCACAAATTTATCACTTTGTCCATTGGAATATTCACCAAAAAAAAAAAAAAATACAAGAAGGCTGTTGAAAGGTGTCATAGGCTCATTAAATCATTTTTGCAAAAGTGAAGCGTGTAAGTATAATAATTATATCACTGCAGATCTTAAATACACACACTACATCGTGTTGGACTGAAATTAGTCTTTGCACTGACACCTGACTTGCTGCAATGCCTGTAGAACTAAAATGATAAAAGAATGCAGACCATAATGTGCTCCAATTTCTGTGGTATAAGCCTTAGTATAAGATGGAGTCAAAGAAACAAGGAGCTTAATTGATTTTATCTCAGGAAACAAAGATAGCGAGCAAAGAATCAGCTGCTCTGATTCTGAGAGGGAACAGTCATTAAAAGCTGATTACTGGGAGAGGTCCAGGCAATAAGACACAAACACAGAGCATTAAAGGAAATAAAGTTTTCCCTACAAGAGCAATATGGTTTCATTTTCCTCCTCGAAGTTTCTTCTATGCCATAATATGATTAAGATAATTACCACACTGCAAATGTGGAATTTAAGAGCCTGTTCAGCTGGCAGGGGTAGGAGTGTAATGACTGCAGTGAAGCAGCAGCATCCAAGGCTGGATGTCCCAGGCCTGGGACACAACTGAGCTCTTAGAAAGTTTGGTTCCACAGTCTGCACCACTGTTCCTAAATCCTGGGGCATTCCCATCCTTATGGAAACTGCAGCATCATCCCACTGGGAGCTCAGACTGTGCCTCGTCCATGAGTATGGGGGAGGAATTGCAATTCCAGGCTGCAACGGGGAACAAAAACTCCAGCAACAGCTCCACAGCATGAAGGAAGCCTCTGATACCCCCCCAACAGAGAGGAAATTCAGAAATACTGGATGCTTAATGGTATATTTATCAACACATCAAAGGAAGGAAACCATTTACCTTCCACCTAATGGGTAAAATAAAGACACAACAATATCACAAATAGGATTATAATTTTCAATGTGGCACCAGTGGCACCCCCCATGTATTGTGGGAGCATGGTTTGGACAAAGGCAAATGTTTTTAAAATCCCACTGTATAATTATATGCAGCATCTTACAGTTACTACCCAAAAACATTTCTCATACTCTAAGTGCCTGGCACAGTCCCTAGGAGACAAATGATGAATGTTTACTGCCTTTGGACAATAAATATAAATAATACTCTAAACAGACACAGCAGTTCTGTGCAAGACTCTGAGGAAAGTTTAAGACTCAGTAGCTTATCTACGTGCTTAGTGTGAAAAAGGAAATATGTATATTTGTTTGCCAGAAATCTGACCCTTGATATATAATAATTTTTAATTTTGGATAACATTTATCATGATTTGTTACTGTGGGCTTTAAGGAGAGGGCTTGTTCACTGTGCTGAATGTTGGGCTACTGTCACTTAGGGAAATCCAAATTTATCCTCCTTGAACAGTCAGATAAGGAAGGAAGCATTTCTGCAAGAGATAATATCTTTCTGATGACCAAGTATTAAGAGCAGATAAGTGGTATTTCAGTCAGATAATTTGCAGCTAGTGCCTAAAAATAATAAAATATCAGCAGAGCCGGTGCCTGTGGTGAGGTTACCGGAGCTCTTTGTTTAAAAAGTGCTTATTGTTTAATATACCCTTCAGGGTAAAGCAGTGTGCCAGGAATTCACAAGCCACGTTGCTGCTGCTCTCCCTTTTCAAGTGGCCTCCTTTCAAGACTGGCTGTGGCACCAGAGGCAGAGGGGGAAGAATAACAGATTGCAGAATCCCTGTGGAATATGGGTTTCAGAGCACAGGCAGATGAGAAGGGGCCTGCACGCTCCCAGCTCTGGGAGGCCTGATATCAAGAGAATTGTGGGGTTTTCATTAAAATAAAAAAAGCAGTGAATTACTGGGACCGCATCAGATAGTGGAGGTATTCACTGAAGGGAGACCAGACCGCAGAATAAAAACATTGACTGGATGATTGGCAGAGTGGGAGGGGAAGCACAAAAGACCGAGAAAAGCCAAAATGTGAGCAAAGCAAGTGCCTTGTGCCTGCACTGCTGTGTCTGAGCCAGTCCCTGCCCTTGCTGGGCTCCTGAGGGGCAAGGAACTGATGGCGTGGGAAGATCACAGCGTGATGTGCTCGGGTGAGCAGCTCAGGGAAAACCCAGGAACTTTCAGAGAACAGCTGCAAAACTGAGGGGGAGGCTGTGGTCTGGTTAACGCACTGAGATTCAGGACACTGGAGTTCAGCTGGGTGTTTTGCTGTGGGTTTTTCCTGTTGTGATAAGAAACTGAAGGTCCTTGAGATGCAGTAAGAGGAGAGACTGCTCTTATTTTCAGTGGCAGTAAGAATGAAGAGGGAGAAGACGGGGGGGAAAAAAAGAAAGAAAACAGAGGCCAAAGAAAAGATGTCAGAACAACACCCAAAACTGCAACTCAGACAGCAGAAATGAACTTTGGAGAGAAAACCAGTGTCCAGACACAGATGACATTGGTATTCACACTGTGCTTCATCTTCTTATGTGGCAGTGCAGTTTCTGACCCCAGCAAATCACCAAAGTGATTATTCTCCCACCAATCTTGTGTGGGAAGAAAGAATTAGGCACATAACAGAGGCAGGAAACAGATGTCGGCACTGTCCATGCTGAATCACATCAGATCTTTCAGGGAGTCCACTAAAGAATTAAATTCAAGTGTAACATGTTGAACTTACTAACGTTAAAATAAAAACTTCAGTATTTTCAGTGAAATCAGGTTTTATCTAGTTCTCTTGCCACCCTTCCCGCACCTTGACATATTTTCCTACCTAGAATATTTTATCTCTTCTGTATAGCGAGAAAGCCTTAATCTGGCAGGATCTTAACTCTTCTATTTTCAGTCTGAACTTAAACCTGGTATCAGACTGATATCTGCCTGATATAAAACAGAAACAGAAAATGCAAATGTTCCCCATTTTGACTTGAGATTTGATCAGATCTTGCTCAGCTGCTGTTGTCGCTGTCAAGTCAAGGAGACAAAGGGTGAGATACTCTTGCTCCTATGCAAACTACTTTGTTCCAAGAAAAGCTCCATGGAGATAATGCACAGCTCTTCATTGCCTGAGCTGCTGTTTGAAGGAGGTGAAAGAATCAGAGTCCAAACCCTTGTAAGGACAGAGAAATTAAAGTTATCTCACCTAAAATAAATACCATTTGACTATAATGAAGTCTGATTTAGCAGTGTAAAGACTTCACACATTTCAGTTTATTGTGTATCCAGAAAATAAGGATTCTCTGTCTCTTTCTGCATATACACAGGCTCACATGCCCAGACACTTGCAGATTTAATGATAACCAGCAGACAGATATAGTGGATGAAATGTTCTCAGAAAGAAAAAAAAAAAGTCAAAAACAAAACTCCAGAAAAAAAACCCTCTTTGTGAATAGTATCAGAATAAAATTGCTGTGATCTCTGTGGTTGGGATGCTGATGTTTCCATCTTTAATGTAAATAACAGGATTTTTAACTCCTTGCAAAAACCTCACAGCCAAAGAGAAATGTATTTTTAATAACTGGTATTGAAGAAAACTTGGCCCAATCTGTATGCAAATTGTGAGATCTGATTCTCTCTGCTTGTTAAAGAAACCTGCTGTGGAAGATTTATGTGTGTTTTTTACTTCAAAAGCTTCCAAAGTATTTCACCCACCAAAATGATACTACACTTTTGAAATATGGTTACCTTGAAAACAGAAGCTGACAGTGGAAACAGAAGAAATACTATGAAACTGTGATCAAATGAAAAATGTGTTGTTTCACAAAGATTCCACATAGGCCACATAAGTCTTCCCATACGAAATATTGTCAAAAATCTTTTACCAGCTAAAGCAAGTGTCTATTGATACTAAAAGAACCCAAAATAGAGCACAGTTTTAAGCTTATGGATAGTGAGAAAGGAAAGAATGAAAAGAAGATGGGACCTTAATTAAGAAACTCCTAAACTCTCATTCTGGTGATGACACCGACTGTTTGCATGGTCATAAGCACATCACACACACTCATCCTTCCCCAATTCTTTTTAATCACATTCTAATGCAGTGTAAGTAATATTTTACTCAACTAATTTTATTGACCCATGAAAAGAAGTGAATAATCTGATAAGAAACAGTGTCAGGATCTGACTCTGAACCATTCTGAACCAAAACTGACTGTAGAAACACTGATTTCAACCCACTGTGTGTTGAGCTTTTCATTAAAGAGACTTTTTGTAGGTATAAAGCTCTATGTAAACTCTAAATAGGGCTATTTCATTGTGTTTTTGTTGTTAAAAATATCCTGTTTGCAGAGAACTCCAGAGAAAGAGGGCTGCAGTTCCAAACAAATGCAAGAGGTGGTTCACAATGCTGAAGAACAAAGAAAATCCAGAGGAGAGGAGGTGCAGAACTTGCAGCTGGCTGGGTGCACGACTTGCACTGGCAGGTGAACTGGGCAGGTAAACCACCTCCCACGGGAAACAGATTAAGCTATAAATCCAAGCATCATCAATCTAAAATCATGCCTTAAAATTGCTTCTTCTCTTGTTTCTGCATTGCACCGTGTTGGCTCATTAGTTTTTATTAAAATGTGACAATGCTGTTGAGTGTGCTACTAACTAGCTTTTACCAGGGGAAGAAATAGAGACAAAAGACCATAAACATATCCTGCTGAATGTGATCTGGTCGTAAATACAATTATGTGTCCTGATGTTTTGTCTTGCCTTTCTATTCTGTGCAGCTGGAGGAGACAGAGCTGAAAATCACATCCAAACAACCTCAGAAAAATGTTAAATTATTATCTGATGCAGCAAGAAGGCAACTGAAAAAGCAAGTGCAGGAAATCCCCTGATTTGGGAGAGAGAAGAGCTGAGAAACAGGATATTTTTGATACTGCACTGGATTTTATGTATCAGAAGGATCGGTTCTGTTTCAACTAGAAAGCCTTATTAAAAAAAATACTTATGTCATCAACAAATAGTTCTTTCATTTTGTCAGTGTTCAGAACTTTAACAGGTGGTTAACTAACTCATTATTTCATGCAGGCTTTTTACCTACCTTTGTTTCTGAAGACAGAAAAAAATTCTTTATTGCTACATGTTTTCTGGTAGTACAGCAGCTGCTGTTTATGCTAATTCCTGCTTACTTGCAAATAGACCTGTGTTTATTTTGTGCCATGCCAGCTGTCAACAAAGACATTTGAAGAATAATTTCCATACTCAAAGGAAAGTCTCTGCTTCCCTTTCCTATTGCTCATTTCTTTCTTCTGCATTTCAGACCCGAGGGGTGTTGAACTGGAGAAGTGCCTAGTGGTAAATTGTGAGATGGGCTGAACCTGGAATTCCCTATGGTCCCACGGGAATCCATCCATTACCCTGAATAAATGCAGGTGCCACTCTGGACTCCTCACCCCCAGTGCCACTCTGAACTTTTGCTCCCCAGCACTCTCCAAAACACTGCTGGGGATGCTGTGACCGTCACATGCCTGAGAATGTTCAACTCTTGCAAGAAAAGTGGCTTGCAGGCTTTGGTTCTTCGCTGTGTTTGAGATGTGTCGCTCTATTCAGCCTGATTATCAAAAATTTCCAGTGCAAGCCTCCCTGCACAGAACGTGCCACGGGATTGGGGAGAGGCTCAGAGAACCACAGCAGACTTGGGACCCAGTCCTGACTTTATCACCAAGAAACTGCTCCCACAAACAACCTATTTTATCAGTCACCTGTATTTTCTTAATAAATTCATCTCGGTGGAACTGAAAGTCTGAATTGTGATGTTTTCCAACATGTATGCCTCAGACTTTTCACCAGCGCAGCTTTCCCTGGGCTGAGGTTGCAGCACCATTTTTCCAAAGTGTCTGGAATTGCCTGCATTTCCTTCTGAGATGTGAAGTTGACAGTACCTCATTCCTTAAGACAGTGTGTTACTACCCATTAGCATTTAGTACATTTGGCATTAAGATCAGAGAACCCCTGAGGACAAAACGCCCTTAAATCAATCACTGGGGGACTCTCAGTCCTGGTGAGCAGAGCTCCCTATTGCTTCTGTGGAGAAAAAAAAAAAATCCCTATACTGCTCCCACAGAAACATGGAACGGCTGTTTGGTGAGAAGAGCGACGGAGCATTGATTTACTGCTCCCACCTCAGGTCTCACTGCCAGCTCCTGCTCAAGGCACACCCGTGGGGAGCTCTGGGGGCTCCGGAGGGGACCCCGGGGCTGGTCCAGGCTGGACCCAGCACAGACACGGCCAAGCCAGGCTGGGGGTGCTCGGGAAAGGGCGTTTCAGAACAGGCAAAACCTGCACAAATGAGGAAAAACATGTGGAAAATAGCCCTGAGACCACCCAGGTCCGAGCTGGGGGAGGAGGAGGAGGAGCTGCAGGTCATGGGCAGAGTCCTTTGTGCCATGATGGAGTGGCTGTGGGGTGCAGGGAAGCGGATAGGCCATCATCTCCTGTTCCCCATGATTTTTAAGTGATTTCCCTGTCTCTGTGGAGCCACATGATTTTTCCTCTTTCTCCTCTGTCCCATTGAGGATGGGGAGTGAGACGACAGCTGGATGGGTGTCCGGCACCCGGCCAACCAACCCAAAAAGCAGATGCGCCCTTTTTTTTGGGTTTATGATTTGTGGTACGAACCTGCCATCACACAAGAAAACCGTTTCCTTAATTTTCTGTAACAGCTTTGTAAGCACACCTGGCCCCTGCTTTCACCCACAAGCAGCAGTTCTTCCCATGGTGTGGGTAAACGTCCTCCTCTGATTAAGAGGTTCCACCTGGTGCAGTGTATTCCAGCTCCACGCTGCGCCTGTGGTGCTGTTTTATACGTCATCCATGGCCATGGCATCCGTGTGCCTCCTGCAGAACCACCAGTGCATCCTCACAACACTCCTGCCTGGCACAGGGACATTACACCTTTCATCCTCGGTCAGACTGAAAGTCTGTGGCAAACCAGGAACTCAGCTGAGAGCATTTAAGTCTGAGTTTGTTATAATAATCACCAAAGCATCTTAAATTGTTTAATCATGTGCCACAGCAGGCCAGAAAACTTCTGGGGACCAGAGCTATTTCATTGTTTTGGAATAGATTCATAGCAACTCCTTGTAGCCAAATGACACGAGAGAATGTTGTCACCACCACATCTCATTCAGGAATAGCTGCCTGAAGTCAGCATTCACTTATTGCCAAGTCTTTGCTGGCCATGGATGCCTACATTTATAAATCTAAGCAGGCAGAACATGCCAGTACAAGTTGGTGATTTCTTCTTTTTCTGCTACAATTACTCCCCAGCCAGCAGACACGAAGAGCATCACTGAATCTATTCTCACTCAGTGCACTCCATATGTTCCCGAGGACTCAATCTCAGATGATGCCAACAGGAATAGAGTTACACTACTGTGATATTTTATCCTATGTTGACTGTCTAAAAGTCACTTATCCAGGTTCAATTAGAAGAAATGTTCCCCTAAAAGGGAAAAAGTCCTGTTACAAGTGGTTAATTAACAACAGGGAGCTTGATTCATCTTTCAGTTTTCCTTGTATTCAGAGAGGTAGCAAAGATTTTTCTGTGCTTCCTTTTAAGAATAAGCATGTTTATAATAATATTTCAAATGTACATACAGACCTCTGCTTGAAGTGCTGTATAAATGAATAAATTCTACAGAAATCAAAAGCACGGGACTTGTGTATCTACAGTGTTGATCAGGGTCCCAAATAGTCCTTTCCTCACAAGCTGCTATTGGCTAAAACATTTACTTGGGGGATGTTTTACTCAGTGAAACAGAGGTTCTCAAAGGGAAAGGGTCTCTGCACATTCCATGTATCTCCACTGCACCCAGGAGTGTGCTGGCCAAAACAACAGGGACACATCTCTCCAACCACAGCTTCTGATGTTGGTTTCCCCTTGAACTGGCCAGCCAGAAAGGAAAGAGGAAAAAGCAGATATGATAAGGGGATGCGTCAGTTAAAACAATCCTGGCACACGGAAATTTCTGCCCGAGCTCTCTTCTGTCATCCACTCAACCAGGGCTTATTTTCAAACCTGTGTCCTAGCAGGGAGCAGGGCAGGTACATCGGTACAAAGTGAACTCCCAGAGCGGGAAGAAGGTACAAGATGTGGTCCCAGATGGACAGACTTGTGTTAAATCCCCATGTCAGAGCTCTGCACTGCTTTGAACCTGAATGGCTTTCGCCGGGCAGGAGGCTCCATGGGGTGGTGCTGCTCAGATCCTGCAGCCCTGAGCAGCTCTGGCTGCTTCCAGGCCAGCAGTTGGCAGGTACTCTTTGAAGACACCAAAAGTATGTCAAGAATTACAAGCTACCAGCACATACCCAGCCTTCGGATCTGAACTCTATTTTTGGGGAAATGTTCTGAATTTCCATGTGGTAAGTGAGGGAGAAAGAGAAAAGTGGGTGGAAGAGGGAGAGCGACTGCGGTAAAGCAGAGAGGCTCCATAAAAATTGCCTCATCCTGTCTCTGGGAGCAGCTAATGTCTTGTCAAGGGGTAAATGGGAGTACCAGCTTTCTGTTTAAATGTCTTCAAGCGTTTTTCTTGAATAAGTTGTCAGTTCTTGGTAAAAAGAGCTTCTGCAGCAGTGATTTGTGGTCGTAATTCTAACAGTGAGAAACGCTGTTGAATTATGAAAAATAAAATCCTGCCATGCTACTGGGTCACAGAATCTGTGTCAGTTGAGGGGAAAAAATGAGCAGAACTGGGCAAGAAACAGCTTCTGTCTGTCTGTGAGATGTCTGCCAGGAAGCAGCTCTGAGTGAGGAGAGACTGGGCTCCTACGTGGGATCTAAGGAGCGATGGACAGAGGCGGGCTTATGAACGACCTCTGGGCAGAGACACTCCCAGGCACTGCCACCACCTGCAGTCCTGCAGGACACGTGTGTGTGCGAGCAGGGCCCCTCTAGGACCCCTCTTCCAGGGATCCAGTCAGCGCTAGGGAAGCTAGGCGTGTTATCTTTAATCTTTCCAAGCTTAAGTGCTCAGCATCCTAACCCGCGGTGAAAGCTGCCACTGAAACCTGAGTTTGTGGTACCGAGCCCCTCACGGCTCATCCTGAAAAAAGGTGGATGATAAAAGCTCTGCAGCTGAAGGGGCCCAGATGTGGCTCACAGGATTTGAAGTGGGCTCAGACGTGCACGTGCAATACCTGGCCACGTGTGCACTGACAGAGATGGGGTGGACAAGTCAGGCCTGTGTTGTTTGGGTACTTCTGCATGTCCATTTGGCCTTGAAGAAAATGAAATGCACCATTTTTGAAAGATACCTGATGAATTTTCAACATTTTCTTGTAAAACAGTAGATATTTTCTCAGAAAACATTTCATGAAAGGCACATTAGGTTTTGGCCATCTCTCCCTGAGAAACTTTGCAAACCAATTCTGTGAGGATGAAGGCTCTGGCTTAGAAAACAGGGGTTGTGCAGTCCTGAAGGGTACTTTCATTTGACAGGTTTGAGTTTTTGGAAGGAGTTCCTATATGCTATTAACTATATGCCCCATCTGCAAATGAAGCAATGAATAAATTATCATGAATAAACACAAACATCCAAAGTCAGCAACAGCGAGAAAATAATAATAATGAAACTCTGAAGGAAATATCACCTTTTTTGAAGAGGCTTTCCTAACACGCTAATTGTCAGGGTGGGAATCAATCCCCCAGAAAAGAAAAGGTTAGATATTTTTGCTAAAAGTTATGTTAAAAACCGGTCTAATGGCAAGTAAGCTCCAAATTCCTCAGCACAAGCTGTTTACGTAGATTCTGCAGGCACCACAGATTGGCACAATATAGGCAGGCAGATAACTGTGGAGGCATTCACATGGATTCAGTATCCTGAGAAAATCTTGACAGGGCTCACAGATACCAATCGACAGTATTGGAAATACAGAAGCCAAGCTGTACATTTCTGAATTATGCAACTGGTATTTCTTTCTCCTGCAGCCATCAAATTCAATAAAATTTTAAAGTCCGATAAATCCCCCTATACGTGCTCCATCTAGTCACTGCTTTCAGCCAGGAATAAATGTATTGGGAAAGTATAATCTGTGTATCTCAGTGGGTTGAATGCACTCGTGTGAAGAATCCAGACACAGGCTGGACAGAGAGGGTTGGTCTGACTCACCAGGACACCCCTTAAAGGATTTGGAGCTGGGGGAATCCAACAAACGTGGTGAAGCATAACAAAAACAATTAAGCCAAAAGGGATCTTCATTACAGGATGTTTCACGTCAAAGCACAGGAGCTGGTGAGAAACTGGCACACAGACACATGGATACTTAGAAAATGTAACCTCCGTTTGGAATCAGTGGAGTCACCTGAACTGGATTGAGACACCTAAACCCTCCAGGAGTCCAGGGCCCCATTCCCTCCCTCCTGCCTGGCACCTGGCTGGGATCCTGGTGGCTGGACAAGGTGAGCAGAGCTGTGTGTGTGACCAGAACACAGGACTGAGCCCTGAGGATCTGCCTGTTGCTTCCAATTAGTGGTTAAACAATGCAACAAGAAAGAGAAAACAGCGTGAAACTGTGAACTCTCTCTGCTGCTGTTGTCTAGAGATGGGATCAGAAAAAAAGCTTCAGGCAGAACATCTGTAATGTGGACAGACAGATGTTTGCAGTTGCAGTTCTGTGCCTTAGCTTTTTTCTCCCAGAGATTAACATAAATGCATGGAATTTCTTTTCCCATCACGGTAGAATAAAGGTAATCCCCCCTTAAAAGTAGTTCTATTTTCTGCTTTACTGTAAATGGGGGGGGGGAAGGGGGTGGATGACATTTATTTGTTAAACATTGCCATAAATATTTAGCAGAGCAGGGCTCAGTTGAGAAGAGGACGTCTAAACAGATTGCTGGTGAGCTAACCCTTGGAGATTTTCCAGATTTCTCTCTCTTTCTCCCTATTTTTTTTTTTCTTTACAGAGAAACTAAATAAACATTTGAAAGGAGATGCACGACTGGAACAAAACCCCCATAAATAATTCAAAAGAAAATTAATAAGATTCGAGATACACTTTCTGATTATCAGCACGGATGCTACTTTTTATTTTATTTTTTTTACAGTAGCAACCAGCTGGTACAGTGCATCATGCTAATCAGTGAGTGTCTTTCACATTTTTTGAAACTCCTTGGAAACGCATCTCCACCAAACCGCTTTGAAGCTCAATTTTAATTTAGATGCAAACTATCCCAAAAGTACTGATAGTCTAAAAAGCGCCTCTGGCAGTCAATAATTATGAGGCAATAGAGCTGTCAGGTTTGATTAGGGTGTTGGCTCAGTCACTCACTCCGTGCAGCAGCCTTTAGCCCTACATGATCACTCAAATTTTCCTCCCCAGCACTTGGGGGTGTGAGAGGTGGGCCTTTATTTGCTCGTTGGTTTTCAACCACCCAGACCCTCCAGACCATTGCAGTGATAAAGCTGTGCAGGAAAGCATCCGCCAGTCTCCTTATCACCCAGATATTCCTGCTGCAGCATTTCATCTGCAAGAGAGTCACAGCGTGAGGCTTAAAACAATCTACCAGTATTATGGCTTAATAAAAGAGCAATATCGTATCACAACGCTGGGGCTTGAGGAATATCACTGCAGCTGAGTAGACCAATTCCGGCCAAAATAAATAATATTTGGAGGATAAGAATAATTCTTTTGAGAAGAATTTCTGTGCTTCTGAATCCATCATGTATCCCACTATGCAGGAGCAGCACGTTCAGTGGGGTTACCCCAGACAGGCACCTGCACCAGGCAATGTAATTAATATTTGCAGTCCCTGCTGCTTTCAATACATGCCATGAGCAGTGACAACAGAGAATGTGGATTCCAGAAAACACAGGCAGCTTAAGCAGCCCATCTGACTTCAGATATCCAAAATGAAAGCCCAAAGAACCCCTCTTGGCCCAAAGCTCCAACCCTGGCTGGCTCCAGGAAGGGCACTGGGAAGATTCACTGTCATGTTACAGAATGATATTAGCAATATATTAAAAAACCCATATCTCCCCCAAGCAGAAAGACAATACCAAATACAAAGGATACCAATTTCTGTCTGTCTGTGGGGTTTATTCTGTGTGTTCTTTCTCTGCTGTAGGCCCAGGGCCAGCACGTTGCCTCCCCACTCTCCCTGTGTTTTCATTGTTATCCCCTATTTTTGGAATTTTCTATCTGAAACAGACACTGCGTGCAATGCCTGAAAAGAAAGAGGCTTTTAAAATCTTGGGACATGCTTTTCCTTCAGCGCCATTGTCTCAGTTATTTAAAGAGGTGAAGGGAATCTGGCAATGCTGGGGATTTGGCAATGTTGGCCAACATCACCCTTCATGATTCTGTCTCTTCTAGACGGTTTTCAGAAGCAAAGACAAAAAAAATAAATAATCACAATTCTGAGGGTTCATCCTTGAGACAGCTCAAGTGTTCTGAATGCCACAGACCACCTAAGCTCCCCCTACACCAGCTTTTCCTCCTGCCCACCCATGAAATAAGATCTCACTCTAGTCTAATGCTCTTATTTCAAGCCAGATCTGAAGGTCACAGCAGCAGCCCCATTGATTCTAGTACCCAGAAAAAGTTTTAACTTTCTTTTTACTGTGTGCCTCAAACACCCTGAGAGTCTTTTGGGTCTCTTCAGGGTCATGTTGAAAAATAAGCCTTTTAATACTGAAGGGTTTAAAAATATTTGAAGAGCTAATTCAGCAGAGTTTGTATCTCTTGTGTAGGCTTCACTGGAGCCAGCGTTCCTCACTCTGCATTCAGTCACTTTAAATATCAGTCAGGGCACTTTACTCAGCCATAAAAGACCTGCAAGCAGAGATGAATCTCATCCTTTCTTCTTTCAGATAGCTAAGGAAGCCACCAGCCTCCCATTTGAAACCTAACTGCAGAGGACAGTTTAATGAGGCTCGGGGAAGATCACCTTGAATGTTAGCCAACAGCCCATTGTCACAATAAGGGTTTCTTGCATCAAAAACTGCATAACCCTCGAATAAATCTCTTTGATTCTGCTTTCACTGGGGCTGTGCTCATTCTTGCTCCCTCAGCTGTCACAGTGGGAGGTGTGAATGTGTGTGGGATGCTTACGGTGAGGAAGACGAGAGTATCATATCAGAATCTTGATTGCAACCATTAATTTATGAAGAGCTATAGCAAGAAGTGAAGAATGAAGGGTTTAGAGACAGGATATTTCATTCATTTATAAGTCTGTAACAGAGACAGACAACAGGGAAAAAAAAAAGCCCTGCACATGTGCACAGACACTCAGCTTGGGAAACTTCCCCATGTTTGCTTGCATGCCCAAATATGCACCTTCTCATCATGCCTCCAGTCTGGGAAACATGAGGAAATGAAGAGCAAGGGAAAGTCACATCATTGTAAGAAAATATATTTTCACACAAGCAGGGAATATATTAACATTCCTCTTTCCCCGATAGCAGATGAATAAACCAGAAAATGAGTTCTTGAAAAACTACTGCTAATGCTGACCTTAAAATGGCCCAGAAATAATTTCAAAGGTTTCAGCCTGATTGTTTAAATATACCTTCAGCATTTTCTGCCTGCCTTTAATAAGACATTTATAACTAATAACTTCTTATATCTCATTCACCTATAAATCAATCATTATAATGAGGCAGCAGGGGTGCTTTGACCATTGCTTAATATGTGGAGCACAGAAGTCTCATCTCCACCTTGAATCCTCTCATCTGGTTGTTGCAATGCTTGCTGCCCTTTCGTGTGCAGAAGCTGTTTCAGGCAGAGGGAAATCTTTCTCCTTGTGTTCTTCCAGGGCACCCACCACATTGGGGTTCAGCTGCCATCAGAATAAACCTTCTGGTCTTGTTAAATTAACTGGTTTTGATATGAAAATCATGGCATAAAGGAAACATGCAACTGTGAAGCAGTTCGTGTCAGAAAAAAAAGAATGGTTTTATTTCTTTTTTTCTTAACAAATCATGCAAGTTTTCTCATTTCTCTCATGGATTAAGAATGTACTTAGTCAAGGGAAAACATCTGTCCAAGCAGTGAGGAAGGAGAGAGAGCCATATGCCTGAATGAGCTGGTGCTCAGGAATAACTAAAGGAAATCTAGAGGGCTGGCCTGGGATTTAGCTTTCTGGAGGGGAAAAAAGGGAGAAATTCACCGCAATCTGTTCATGTACCAGAGATGGACAGAGGCAAAGATGGGAGGGCATAACGATGGGAACATCTGCAGAAGTAATATTTTTGACTAACAAGCAGCCCACACTGGTTTAGGACAAAGATCTGCACAGCAGAAACATCCGCACCGGTGTAAGCAGCTCCCCCTCCTCCCAGGACTGGCGTAGGGAAGAGGTGGGAAGGACAGGACAGACTGAAAACAGATGAGGGACAGATACTCCATTAAATGGCACAACATCCATTTCCTTCATGCACTCAGTCTAAAGGTACTGTTAATAGAGGGAGCTGTAGGCAGGCAAATTACCTGTCAGATGCCAGAGGCTGCTAATGAAGAAAGATTCAAAGAGCATGGGTAAACACAGCCAATAAAGCACCTCTGAATGCAAAATGAATGAGAATGCCTGGCAGAGGTGCAGCTCCTCTTTTAGTGTGGAAACAGAGGGCTCGGGAGAGCAGACGGAACATACACACCCTGATTTGGGAAATACCCCCACATAGCCGAGTGACTCTGCTCCCAGGGTTACAGGATATGATATTCTCAGAGAAGTGGTGACTGTGATTAGTTGCTGTAGGTGTGTACTGGAATGCAGCAGGAAAATGATACAATCATAGAATTGTTTAGGTTGGAAAGGACATTTAGGACCTTTGAGCGCAACTTTTCACCCAGCACTGCTACAACAATCTTGTCCTCCAGGGCTGATGGGACTGTCAAAGTAGGGGAAAGGAAAATTTGACCAAGTAGTCAAATTTAACCACCCTATGGTGGTTATGGGATTTATAGCCTTATCCTTAAACCACAATTCCGGAGACCCTGTTTTAATTGTGCAGACCCCTTTGATTCCCACATCACTCTCTGAACACTGGGTGTTTGTGTGAGTTGTCTAGGCTACCTCCACAAGACAAATGATACCTCTTGAAATAAGTAGAATAAATCATCCCCTAAGAGTCCCTTTCTATTTACTGAACGTAGAAGCAGTCTAGTTTATTTAGACCAGAAATCTATTTTTCATATGTCTAGAGTTATGTGAGATAAGCCTCACCATTTTTCTACCTTTTTTTCTGAATATCTGTCAGCAAACTGGGAATAACATCTGCAGTCACACTGTTGAACAAAGAAGACATCATCCATTACTGTTTCAGAGGCAGCCACATGCAATTGTACTAACAATAGCTCTGTAAGAATATAAACAGATTTTTAAAAGGCAGAAGGTTTTATTACTATTATTATTGTTATTGTTGTTATTATTAATTTATTTATTTGTGAATCTAGGTTTATTTTTCCTATCAGAATTTAAAGGTTCATATGAACTGCAGCTCTAAAGGGAGCTCTATATAATATCAAAGGCAATCCTACAAAGCTACTTTTTTTATTTGGCTGTTTTTGAAAGAAAGCAAAGGGAGAGTGTTTCGATCTACATTCCAATGGTCTAAATTCTCTGAAGTTTGACAGGAGTAGTACTGAAACACTCTTATCAGTCAAGGTCCATTTCTGTATCGGGCAGATGAAAAAATTTCCAGCTTCCCAGACTGCAGAGAACCGACTGCTCTTCTAAATGGAAGAGTCTTATGTCTGAAAAGACAGATTTGACAGAATTGAAGCTCTTCACAAACAGATATTGATCTCTTGAATAGTGCAGATAAAAATCAGTTGAATAAGGTTGAAAGATTTGTTTGTCTTGAAGTATGAACTAAATGTTTTAGGTAGCTATGATTTTTAGATTACATGCTGAAGGATACCTGTCAAAAAGATACAACTGTAATATGTCAGAAAGACCAAAATTAAATATTTCAGCAAAGTTAATTATAAGATCTCTGTGACTTCAAAGAAATTTCAGCTTTTTTTCTATTTGGAAGAAACCCAGAGCAAGATAGAACACATCCTCAAGGAGCTCCAATCCCTTTTCAGAGCCAGTTCCATTCAGGATATCAATATGACCACATTCCTTCTGTTTCCTGTTAGTTGTACAAGGGTCATGTCTTGGAGGAGTATCAGAGTGAAGACATTGCAACATTTCAGGGGATTGTTTCTTGTGTTATTCATCTAATTTGACATTCAATTCCTCTGTGAGTATGACACACAACAAGAAAGCCATTTAACCATGCTGTCGATTTAAAGGTTTAGAGTTACTCAGATTTGTTATTTCACTACTGAAAATTATTATAATATCATGCAAGCAGTTCTTAATGCTACTTTTCCACATTAAATCCACCACTTCTCAGGAGGGCTTGGCCACCAGGTGCTATTTTGATTTAAAAGGTACACAGGAGAGATTAAAATGAGTCGAGTATATTATCTCTGCACGCATTTGTCGCTGACAAAACATATTAATTGCACATGGAAATCAATGCAAAGCAGTGTAGCTTTCAACCAAGCTCCAGAATTAAACACAGGGCCTATCAAAGCTGATAATCCCTTTTTGAATCAAACACATTGCCAAGGTCACCCAAAATAAGCAGCCTGTGAAATGTATCAGAGAATAGCAAATCAAACACAAAACTGTGGTGGTGGATGTGTGCATTGTACTATATATACTGTACAGCACTTGTCATTCAATATACCCACAACTATGATATTATCATGAATAAGATTTATTTCCCCTTAGAAATGGGCAGTCTTGAGGAAGGAGGGAATGCTCACACGGGACCCATGGAATTAAAGCTCAGTCCTTGGCTTAGTCTTAGAATTTGTGCACATTACCTCATCTTTTTCTGCTTTGGCTCTATAATTGGAACTAACCCTGAATCACAACATTTGCCTCCCCCCGTGGAGCCATTCAGCTTGGAGAATTCTGTGCACTGAATTTCAGGAAATGAATGACATATGTCACCAAAAGGGGCTGGCTCAGCGGTGCATCTGTCACGTCAGAATGTCAGGGATTAACTCTGAGCAAAGATTTTGAACATAAAACTTTGGCTGGTAAGTGATTGCCCATTAAAGAAAATACCAGGCTGCTCCAGCTGAGCATCACTTGTGCATTTCCATGCAAAGTGCAGCAGTTCAGACCAGCACTGATGGGCACTGATGGTGTCATCTGCCTGCTCCCTGTGCCAGTTCTCACTTAATGTTCTCTCCTCTGTTCTCTTTGGCTCTTTACTGCAGCCTCCTCCCTCTTCTCTGGTTTCTCTGGGTAGCTCGATAACCTTCCCAACCTGAGCCCACTGGCAAGACTGAAATTGCACAATGCACCCTCCACAGAGTGAAAAGGATATTTGCAGACGTGGCATTGTGTGCTCATCAGTACCTGCTGCTCCTTTTCCTCACCCTTTGCTCATTATTTCTCTTTGGATTTGTAAGGTCTTTGGGTTGGAGATTGGTTTTTGCTCTCTAACAGAAGAGGTTTTGGGGGAAATAAGGGGCTGTTTGCTAATCCTTAGTCATTCCCACTGGAATGTGATGTTAGAGCTCATAGGGAGCTGATTATCAAGTCCACACCATACTTAAAGCAATGCACAAATTTATTACTTTTAAAACAATGCACAGCTATTCCTTCGGTAATTCTGGCTGTTGCATTCTCAAATGTTCCTTTGATTTATTAGCCCAGTGTGTTATTAAAATAATGAATTATGTGTTGGTACATTGCATTTAACGCAGCATACACAGGGGCAAGTACATCTGCTACCTATTAATCAAATATTCACTAACAAAGGTTGATTAACAGCATTTTACATATTTACAGCAAGAATGAAAAGCATAATAGAGCTGCACTGAAGATAAACGATAATAAATTATTAAAATGCATTTATCTGTGCACTGATTAGTGCGTGGGATAGACAGAACTGCAGGTACAGTTTTGTTCCTCACACTACACCAGTTATCTACTGAAGCAGACAAGACATTTATTTAATACATTATTTTCAGTTTTCTGGGGAGAAAAACAAAGCCCCCCCAAACCCCTGTACAGCTGTGCACGTTCCCTGTCAAATTCAAAACCAGTTCCCTCACATGGAATTTTCAGGTCCACAATCTCCTGGTTTAAGGTTTCCAATCAGCTGCGTTGTTGCTGTGGAAAGCAGAGCCCGACGTTTGCAAAGCCAAGGCTTGGTGTGGCTTTGGGTAACTCCCTTCCAGCTGCCCAGCCTTCAGGGCTCCCTGGAAGTCGAGATTTGCCAAGGAAGCACCGAAAAATCCAAGGCCTTTTAAATGGATATTTCAGCGTTGGAATTACAAAGTCATATTCATACACTCCGTATCTGCAGAAAAGGCCGGGAGCATTTTCCTTTCACTGGAGCTGAACTGATTTGCACAGAGCTAAGCCCAATTTTCTTGCCTAGGCCCAGCTCCCAGCTATGACAACGGATTAATGGGCTGGAGTCCATGGACCCCTCTAAATCCTACTGAAGTCAGTAAGAAATCCGAGGGCTTCCAGGCAGCAGGATGGTTCTCCCTTGTTAATTATTGGCAGTTTCTTTAACCAGACTTCAGAGAAAATTCCTAAATTGCCTTTTTATCGATTTTCAACACAACAGTATCACAGAAAGCAAACATGGGCTATAAAGGAGAGCTTAAACATGCAGTGCACATACTGGTGAACTTGGGAGAAAAATATAGTATGTTAATAAACCCAGCTAAAAGAATACAAACCAGAAAGTAAATAAACAGATGCAGGAATTATAGGAGTTCACAATTTGAGTTCAGGGAGAAGAAATTAGGGTTTGCATTAGAGAAAATTACAATACGAGAAAAAATATTATGGGAAAAATATTTGCAGCTGGTGTAAATCAATATTGACTCTGCTAATTTACCCCAGCTGAGGATCTGGACTGTGCATCCTCACGTTAGTATTTAGAAAAGACAACCCATTTGTTCTCTGTGGAAAATAATTCCACATGAAAAAAAAAACTTTTCCCTGATCATTTATCTAAGAGCTCACTTGTAAACCATTCTACTGAGAGTAAATCACTTATCAATCTTTTCCATAAAACAAAGACAGAGATAGAGTCTGGGGTTTAATCTGCTGTGAGTGGCACTGTGTGGCCAAGAAAGCAATTTATAAAGAGTGCAATTAAAATGACCTTCAAAGTTTTGCAGTAGAGTCAAAAGAATCACAAACTTGAGAAATTTAAACAATGAAGAGCACATAAAAATATAAACTGCTTGTGTCTTACAGATATTTCTCTTTCAGGGCCTGAACTCACTTCCAAGGACACAGCTGGGGAGGAGGCATTTGATGTGTGTGACAAGTGGTCACCCTGTGGGTTTTCCCAGTGGATAAATCTTTACCTGTATTTACCTGGGGGTGTTGTGATGAGCTGGATGTGGAACAAAAGTCCACAGGAAACCAGGCTTGATCAGCTCAATCCCTCACAGAACAACTTGGGTAATTTTTTTTTTTTAAATGACAAACCAGGCTTCCTTATCAGATGTAGGGATGGTTCAGAGACTGGGGGTGTCTGCACCACTTCACGGGAGGGATCAGAGCTCCAAATGATCTGGATATCCAGAGAAATGGACCAAGATCAATAGGATGAAAGTCAGTTAGTAAGGAATCAACTGCCCAAATACAAAATAGGGAATTACTGCCTAGGCAAAAATGTTGTAGCAGAGGAGCTGTTTTACCACAAACTAAATGTCACTGACACCAAAAAAGGCAAATCCCATTCTGGGGTAAATTAAACAGAGTTTTACACAAGATGCAAGAAGAAAAAGAACAAACATCTCAGGAATTTTATAATACAGGTGAAAGAAGCACATTTGGGGAAATGTGACCCTACCTCAGCAGGAGGGCAGGCCAATGGCAGATCTCATGAAGTGCCTTACAGCCTTAATTATTACGATCTTATGCTCCCAGATGAAACTTAAAAATATGAAGCCAGAAAAAAAACCAACAACCAATCATAGAACCATAGAATGGTTTGCGTTGGAAGGGACATCAACAATTTGTTGACTTGAATTCCTGTTTGCATGGGTGGTACGTGTCCTGCTGCCTACCTAAAAACTTCCCCCAGACAGTGACTTGGGAGCCAAGTGAAAACTTCATCTTATATCCAGTGCTGAGCTCCCCAAGTACATGAACCTTTCAGGACAATCAAGATTCTTCTGGAGTGCTGCAAGCTATTTGTAATTTTCTTTACTTTCGATGAGTAGTAGGTCTTTCTGAGTTTATCTGAAGTTAGATTTCAAATGATAAAACTCTGTAGAAATCCAAACTACTTTTGCAACCAAAGCCAGTCTGTGTCGTGCAGCTATTTTGAGAAATGAAAATTATAAGGCCTCTTCTTTTTCCCCATCCACAAGAAACTTGGAAAACATTAGAAATCTGTCAGATGTCCAAGCAAGGAGGTGCTGTAATCACACTGGGGGATACTAATTGCAGCTCCTGATTGAGCTCTGGAGCTGCAATCAAACTAATGCCAGCCCTACAAGGAGTGAGAAGTGAGATCCCGTGCTTACCTCAGCAAGCAGGAGGTTACAAATGTACAGTAATTGGAAGGAAAGGTTAATTGACTGACATTTCTCATTAACAACTAAATTTCTCATTTTTAATAATTATGCTACTTTTCTGCTTCCAACTTTTACAAAGTTGGTCAAAAGAGAGGTAATTGCTTTAGACAAAGACAAATTTTTTAAATGGCTTAATTTTTTAAGCTGTAAAAAAGAAGCATCCATAGGTTTGCCTTCCAATTCTAAATAATCAGAGTCCATGTAATAATCTGCCCAACTGTCATTATAATGTGAAAGTGAGTTTAGGTGGGACATACATATATATGTTGTTCTAGAATATATTTTCTATTTATTTTGTTATTAGAAAGATGCACCACACTGTGCTGATGATGACAGATTATTTTTTTAATTTAAACTAAAATTGGATTATAATATCTGCTAGAAGATTTTTTGTAACAGGAATTGTTCTTTTTTTCCTCGGTACTCAACACAGAATTTTCATTATCTGCTTTATTCTAAACTTATAAAAAATAAGTTTAAGCATGCTTCTGGAAATATACAGCTGTTAGTGGCTGAGAGAATATTTTTGATCAAGCACATGCTATCTAAACTGAAGAACACACACTTGCTCTGAAAGTTTTTCTCTCTGTTGGACATACTAATACTCCATTATATGACAAGTCATGTGCTGGAATGACTAGAAAAACACAGGGGAAAACCACTAACCATTACATTGATCATGTAAGCAACCATTCTCAGCTACAGATCGTATTCTGCTGCTCATTAGTACCCAATCACGGCCGGGAGTGAAAGCTTTTCAAACCACATCTCAGAGCTCTTCCTCACTGACATCTTCCATGTCTGTGGCTGGGAATTAGTCAAAAACCCGGTGTTAGCACGTCTCGGAGCTGTCAGTGCCACCGAGTGCTTTATGCCTGGCTGAGGCTGGAGAACACTGGGAGAGGGATGCCAGAGGAGCTGTAACGGGATGTGTTTTCCGCCGTGATGGACACGCAGCTCCCTCGTGTGCTGATGGGCTGAAGGATGTCAGGAGCTCCCGAGCTCTTGCAGAGCCTTACAGGTGCTGAGAGAAAGGAAGTTTTGTGACTGTGTCCACTGGTTGTGCAAGCTGCACACTTCATAGTGGACCCTGGTGCTGTGGAACACAAATCACGCCCTTGGTTCTAAACGGCTGCAAGTCCCAATTTAGTAAAGATCCCACTGTGGAAAAGAGCTTCTATTGACGAAGGCTTTCCGTGACAAAGGGACTACTTTGCCACTTAAAAATTTCAGTGGCAGGGAGAAATTTTACTGCTAATGAAATACATGGTTTTCTTCTGCCAGGAATTCAGCGCAGCTTAAGGCTACACATGAATCTCGCTTTAAGTCCTGTGTCAGCATTGCTATTCTGCCTGCAAGGCAACTCAGACACAGAACCACGGACATCCTGTCCAGGCCAACACAGAGAATGAATTCCTGGTGCACCTCATGTCTTGGATCAACTCATCCTTACAACAGTGAGGACGTTGTGCAATCTCATTTCACGGACACAGAACTGATGTGGAGCCAAAAGGGGAGAAGTGTGTGCCAGCCTGGAGCCTGAACACTCCTGATGGCCAGTGGAGCAGAACAGGTTCTTCCTTGGGGTGGCTGGGAGTGCTGCAAACCAGTGCCTGGCCTGAAGCAGAATTTCCTTTCCTTCCCAGGCTAGCAAGGTACGGGCAGTATGGGCACCTCAGCTACAGGAGTTGAATCCAGGCAGGAGCAACACGCCCAGGGCTGTGCTGGAGGGCTGCAGAGCACCTGAACAGGAGCTGCTGAAATGCAAAACGGTGCCTGCTGAAGATCACCCATCCTGCAGCTCCTGGATGGAGCCAGTGGCAGGAGGGAACAAGGGGAGCCATGTGAAGGCTCAGCAGTGCCCAGGGCCTGGAGACTCTCCTGTAAAGCTCTGATTCCTGAGCACCATCCACTGGCAGGTGCCCCCCTCCCCTGCCAGGCACAGATCAGCCTCTCAGAGTGCCTTGTGATGTGTCAGTGCCAGAGAGGGAAAGGAGAACCCCTCACACACAGTCTTGAGCCTTAATAAAACCACCCATCCTCTTTGTCAGACAGGATTTACCATCACGTTTTGTCATGTCTTGCGGTGGCGTTTTTTTAACATATTCAGTTCAGCTGAGTGACTGCAGCACAGAAACCATTTTGCAGTGACTGTCAAGCACTTAAAGTTACTGCCTGTGATTTGCACACAGAATTACTGTGTATCATCCCTTCAAACCATAAACACAGGTAGCTCAGACCTGTCAAGAATCCTGCATCAAATTCACCCTCAGTGCAACTCGGTAGGAACCCAATGAAGTTTGTGTTAGAGATGGATTTGGTCCACTGTCTCTTGATTCCTGATATATTGGGATCAAAGCCTTGCCAGGGATCCCACTGTGTATGAAATGGTTGCATTTGTCAGTGTTCAGGCACCCAGCGAAATACACCCCAGTGTTCCTCCATTCCAGAAAGAAACAAAACATTCAATAATAAAAACCTAAACCAAAGAGAAGGAACTGCAAATACAGAAAATGTGGCTTGATCATCACCTGAAATGAATGGAAATCAGACAGAACACTTCTGAACAGATTGTTTTGCTGATAATAGTTTGCTATTGCATTTTCCTTGCATGTAGCTAAACCCATGCCACGATATTTTACAGCTAAGTAAAATATAAAAATGATCAGTATTATTTCCAATGGGGTGCTGACCATGCAGGGAATAGAGGGTTATGCTGGCTTGACAGTAATTAATTTTCCAGGATAAGCTTCCATCTCCTGGGAGGAGCACAGCAGCCACTGGTATCAGTGTTTCCTGAACACCTGCCACCTCCCCGAGACTTCTGTGGTTAAAAAGTAAATTGCAACACTCTCCCTGCATTTCAGTTACACCAATGCCTTTTACCTCGTTTAATGTTGGCAAAGGTTCTTGTCTGTAACAGTCCTCTCAAAGCAAGCAAAAGACCCAGAGAAGGTCAAGAACACCCTTCTGTTTCCTTGCCTACGTCACCAAAACCTTACGACGAGCCCCTAAGGACATACATCCCCTGCTGCACTGCACTGCACTGTCAGCACTCAAGGCTTCATCAACCCTCGCACCAGCAGCAGTGGCACACACACGCATGCACAGGATATGTGGGTTAAAAGGATACCCAAAAGTGTGCTTTGATTTCGGCTTTTTAACTGAAGAGCAGCGAGTTTAACACATCTGGTACAAGGATCCTGACTCTCAACATTCGTACCAGGAGGCATATGGTAAAAGTATAATTTATCTTTTTAAGAGGAGAGATGTCTTTCTCGATTTCTTCAAAGAATTTTTTTTTTTTAACCATATGTCTTCTCTGTGTATGTATTGGAGTTGGAACTGTGTGGTAGCTCACACGAGAAAGAGACATATGCTAAAAGCTGTTCTCTTTTCTCTGTTCAAGAGAATGAAAAGAAATAGCAGTTGCTCCAACAGGCACTAAAGTCAAAGGAACACCTCACACTGATTACAGCAGTAATCAAGCCAGAGCCATGCTATTCCTCAGAGTGATTATTTGCTGCCTTTTCTGAAATGCAGTGGGGTGGCTGACAGTGTTCTGTGTTCTGGCACTGCACAAGCCGTGACACAAAGAGAGCACCAGTGAGACAAGGGAAGGGCATTCAGCAGAAGTGAAGCAGGATGAGGTGGGGGAAACAACCAGCACCGACATCATTATAAAAGTCATATCAGCGATTTAAACAACTTAAAAATATCCTTAAAAACCTACACTGCTGTGAATTAAACAGAAATTACAGCCTGCAAAAAAAAAAAAAAAATCATTAAACAATGTTTTGAATGAACCTGTCATTCCTGGTGACATGACTGTAATTTCTCAGACACTTAACATTTGCTCTTCTCTTCTGCAGCACGCACAATCCAGTGCAGCACTGTACTCAGGGTGGCTGCAATAACAGACATTTCACTGAATTAGTACTTGAATGGTTCTTTTAGGAACCCACCTCTCTGAATAGAGGGTGTAGTCAATATAATTAAACAGCCTGTGAAAGGACTGGTAATCCTTAATTGTGCTTTCCTCTCATGTTTGTTCATAATGAAGGACAGACCTGTCCCACCCCATCCCTCCTGTATTAGGCCATTCCAAGGATGGTATTGGCCACACTGCCTCTGGTATTGCCTTTCCTTCCTTTCAGAAAATGCTGGTGTTTCATAGAAAAATTTGTTTTTCACTGGGTTATCACCCCTGAAAAACATAATTCTCAAGGAATTAGAAGTAACCAATAACCTCTGTTTGCTTTCAGATACAACCTTGTCACTTGCTGCACCATAAACTTCTTGTAAAACATTGAAGTTCTTCAGGAAAACACACATTTTCCCGCCAAAAAAAAAAAAATCATTTTTCAATTTTAAAAATCAGAACAGAAAGAATTTCAGTTTGTCACACGGCTCTGAAAGTTAAACACTCTCCTTTCACTTTTTTAACTTAAATAATGGACAGAAATAGAGAATAAACATGAAAAAAACCCTAAAAAAGCAGGCATATATTTTGCAAATTCCCATACAAAAACTGATTATCTGCATTACTTGACTCTGTGGCCAACCAGCTCTGAACACATGCATCCATCTTGCTTTTACTTGAAACTGTACACTTGTCCAAGTCCAAGGCACATTTTGACCTCTGAAACAGCCCCCATCACTCCTGCTTGGCAGTGCTCAACTGGCAAGTCCTGCAGGCAATTTTTTAATCTTCCAGCTAGTGAAATATTTAATTTAAGGTATAACTTTTCCATTAATGAAATCAAAGGGGCTTGGTGGAAATATTCTGCAGACTTTTTATCATTAGGCCATTTAAAGAAAGTAGTGAGAGGAAAATCAAAACTCTGTGATGTCTGGAGGGGAAAAGTAAGTGAGGAATAATTCAGAGAGAAGATGAAACAAAGGGAAGGGAAAATAAAGGAGGTAATGTAAATTTTATTCTGGTTTGCTTTCACAGCTCCTAAGTAATTTCTCCCACTTGTGCTCCAAATTATATTGTCTGTGCCCTTAAAAAGCAAATTAACATTTACAGAGTCCTTTTCTCTAGATGTAATAATTTATATCCCTTTCACAACTGCTTCTGTCAGTTAAACAACAGAAAATAATAACAAACTCTATCATCTCTATCTTCCTCTATCATTTTCCGCTGCCCATCCTTAGTCCTCACCATCCCTGTTGAAAAGAAGCTTCTGACACCAGATTAAGTTAAAACAACCTCAAATGACTGTGAAATGGCAAGTCAGAATAATGGGGTTTCTTTTCCAGCATATGTAATTAAAAATAAAAGTACTTAAGATGAAAACCCCCGACGCTTTTCTGGCAGGTGGCTGACGGTTCTGCACACCTGAGTGGGGGGAAGGAGAGTGAATGTCCCACTCTCACAAGAAGTGGGGGACACAGAGGGCTCCAAGCACCCAGCCAGTGCTGGATAAAGTCTTTCTGTATTGCATAAGGAATGCAGCATAAGGAATGCAGCATAAGGGTCCAATTCCTTGCAAATAATGAGTGAGAGTCTAATGGTTAACTCCAATTTCTCATTTAGGTCCTAAGCTGCTTTTTGGTGTTGCTTTGCAGCATCATAACAAACAGCCACATTTAGAGAAGTGTTCCCAGGCTGCCCTGCTCAATGTCTGGTGAAACCTGTGAGTCCTGTCTAGGCTGGAGGAAACTTTACCAGGAAAAGAACTGCAGCAGTGAGAAATGAGAGGATGTAGAGGGATGTTTCAGTTCAAGATTTTCTTAATGATTAAATTGGTTGCTACCTTCCTACGAGGTGGCATCTTTTCATTTACTTTGGCTTGTCATAAGTCTGTTTTATTGCTTAGGTTGGGTTTCCAAAACTGTTCTGTTTCACTCTGTTTATTAAAACCAACAGCAAAGAGTTCTGCCATATCCTAATATAGGCTTAATAACCTTATTTGCACCAAATGGGCACTGAAAGACTCCAATAATTCATATTTGTACAGGGTTTCAATATCATCAAGCGAAGGAGAGCAGAGAATGCAATAATCAAAGGAATTATTGTCTGCTACCATTCCAGTACAGGTTGCAATAAGAAATACACAGAGGGGTCTTCACAAAGGCTTATTTTGGGCACAGAAGGCTGCTCTCTGTAAGCACTTTCAGTAATCAATAGAAAGAGACAGGCACCTTCAGAGGGCAATTCAGAGCAGCAGCTAATTTAAGTGCTCTGAACTGCACTCCTGAAATCCCCATCTCTCAGTGTTTTATGTGTTGGAGCCCAGGGAGGTGTGCCTCCAACGCTGGCACAGAGAGAGCAGAGGAGAAGTAAATCTTCTGCGCTTCGTACCAGCCGTGACCCTTGTGAACCGAGGGCACGTCCATGTGCCAAAGTGAGACAAAGTGCAGGGAGGCCCAATTTCACCCCGATGGGGGCTGGTGAGACCACAGAGCCCTTGAGAGGAAACAGAAGTGCTGGGGGTCCTCCTATCATGAAACAAGGCTGATTTTGGGACAGGTAAACAGTGAAAGTAGGACACGTCAGGCACGCGCCTTACGGGAGGTGATACCTATTCATGTTTGCTTTTAAACAGTTCCTGACAACTTCGAACAAACTTTTTTTTATTGTTGATGCACAAAACAGAATAAATACATATTCAAATCCAGTAATGAACTTGTGGGCAAACTCTATTCTTTAAGAGCCATCTATTATTTTTGAGTTGTGGTGGCAATGGGGGCTACTGCACCTTGTCTGCAAAGGTGTTACTTTCTGAAAATCATTTTTACAGAAGTGTCACAGCGTGTGAGTCAGCAGGCCAAATTCACCCACCATGTAAACCAGTTGGAATGATGGGATTTCCAGCCTTGAGCCCAGAGACAGCCATCTCACAGCCTGTCAAGCAGACTTTCATTTATCCGTGTTTGTTATTTGTGAGTGAAGTGCAACAAATATCGACAAAGGCCCCCAGGGAAAGTGATGGGACTCAAAGATCTGCCTTCCTCCTGGACACACACTTCCCTACTATTTCAAGTTATCTCACGGCCATGTTACCACCTGCAGGAGAGAAACTGAGGGATCAGGTTGAACTCAATGATCTTCAAGGTCTTTTCCAACCTAAAGGATTCTATGGAAAGAAAGGAACAGAATCTTTTCCCTGTCTTCTGCCACTGCCTGTCCCTGGCTTGCAACAAAGGGGGCACAGAAGGTGCTGTTAAAGCCTAGCACACAACAGCTACTTGGACAACCTTCTTCCTACAAACCCTCCTGAAGGTGTGTTTTACCTGAGGCTGGAACCAGCAGCAGCAAAGAGAAACAAAAGCTGAGTTACTGCACTCTCAGAAAAAGTCAGGAACAGATAGGAAGGAAAGGAAATCGATATGTGTGATTGCTCTTCTCCATCCACTGTAAACATGTTGGTGAGGGACATGATTCATCTCTGCTGGTGAAAATTGGATTATAAGTGTTGTTGAAGCAGAAAGGGAATTCTGAAAGGAAAATACGTTCCTGCATTCATGGCTAAGCACTCTGCAGAGAGACCTTTAATTGGATATATAACAAATCCTGTAATAGAAGAGTAGCCCAGGCTAGAACCCTGAGGAGCAGAAGTCAGCAGCTGTCCCACACCCTGGAGCTCCTTTAGAGAGGAGGACGTCCTTGGGCTTTCTGTGACACCCTCCAGTGGGAAAGGAACCCAGAGCAGAGTACAGGTGACGCTTTCCATGCCAATGCTCCTCTCAAGGCTCCCATCAGAAAGGAGGCAGGTATAAATGGGAAAGTTTTCCATTTGCCTAACTTCCTTTCAACAGCAGGAACAGCTTGGAAATAATTTCAAACAAAGACTAACAGTGTGCCTGAGAAGTGAGATAAAGTAGCAAGGACATGACAAATAAGGAGAGCTCCTTGAAGGACCACAGTGATTTTAACTGTCAATGATTTTAGATTTTTTTCCTCAGGGAGATCTCAATATAAATGACCCCACACTGCTGAAGGATGGAATTGATGGATTTAGTTACATTGCTTGGCCTGTATTCTTCTCAGTTAATGGTGAGAACAGACAAGGCAGGTTTTATTTAGCTAATTAAGCTCAAGTATAGGAAAGAAATATCAGAAAATCTATTTCTTGCTGCGTTCAGAGAAGACAATGACTAGCTAGACAATTAAGCAACCTCATCGCAGCCAACACGAGCAGTTCCCTGTGTCTCGTTTGTCACCTCTGCCACTGCCTCACTGCGTGATCCTGATCAGGTAACTGCTGGTCCAGGTGTCCTTTCCCTGAGTCAGGCGTCTCTCACCTACAGCACTGCAAAGACCCTCACTGGTGGCAGCTGCACCTCCAGCAGTCACCCAGCAGCCCTTAAAAGCCTCCCTAAGTGATTCTTATTCAAGGCTGCTAAAGAACTGCTGGTTTTGCAATCCAGTGCAGACCAAGCAACACTCAAACCCGTTAAAAATTATTTCCAGCTTGCAGGTAGCAGGGCACAGGCTCCAGAGGGCAGGTAGGAACCCCCGGGACACCAGGGCTGCAAGGAGAAGAAGCCAGGCTGTTCTTTCCAAGGAGAAAGCAGCAGCTGCATTGTCACTGTTGTCATGGAAGGTTTTCCCATTCTGAACTAGTCTAAACAAAAATAAATTTTCAGCAGCTCTACATAGTCATAATAATCAATATTTAAAGGGTTGTGGAACATTATAACAAAGGGGTTTGATTTTAGTCCCTGACAACTAGAGAGGTAACTTGATTTAATAAGGGAATGCAGCAGCAACCACGCTTCTGAGCCATTATGGCTAATTCTAAAGACCCCATAGTGATAAAAGAACAATAATGACTGAGGACTAATAAAAACAAAATCAGTGAGGGTTTAATCATCAGCAGAAGGACATGAATTGAGTGTTAGAAAACATCTTCTGTTTAGAGAGTTAAGCTGTTATGCACACTGAAGCATAATTTGCTGTCACTGTTTTATTGTCATGCAATATATATTGTAGAGTAATCATTTTAATCTGCATGCAGATTATTAATTAGGGAAATAATAATTTAGCCCAGAGTGAAAGCACAGGCAGGATGAGGAAGCAGCTGGTTATTTCCCCGACCTTTTCCATTTCAAAAGCTACTCCATAATGACCCAGCTGCTGTTCAGGGACAATTTTTATGTTAACTTTGTTGTAAAAAATCTGTATTACGTGTAAGGCTGCACTATGAATACGTCCTTACAAGGATTTAGATGCACACCTATTATTTGTGCCAGGCTAATAAACACATGCCAGCATTAACTGCAGTGGACATCTACTGCTGAAAAGTGTCTTTCTCTCACCAAGCTTCCTTCCAGGTCAGGCCACAGTGGAAGTGGGTGTGCCAGAGCCTGCTGAAGCAGCAGTGGTAAGAAATCCAGGACAAATGGAACACAGGACTGGCAGAATTACCTGCTGGATGATGTTGGCTTTCCCTTAAACCAAACTTCAAAGCGTCCCACAGATCAGTCCTACCACACACACACCACATAATCACCAGCAGAGATGCTCAGTTAGTGCTTCCCAAGAAAGTTGTGCTAGTTCACAAAACTGATAATGAAATGTTAATGAAACTTAATGTACCTCCTTCTACTTGAGTTCAACTCTAAACCAGAGAATCCCAAATGAAAACCACGAGCAGTGGCTCCTGTCTTTCTCCAGTTTTTCTTTGGGAAAATGTGGCTCATTGCGTCATAGTGGCATTCAGAAGATGGCAGGGAAAACTCATTTAAAGAAGAACCCCAAATGCACGAGGCTGAGAACAAGGCAATATTTTCTGGCAATTCCTTTCACAGAAGAAACTTGTGAGTAAAGACAAGCATGCACAGAGCAATCTGCAACACAGCTACTCTTAAAATCTTCTTGTTCAACCTCACCTAAGTAAATGTATGTGTTCAGAGGTGACACTGCCCAGCCAAACCTGTCCTTTGCCCCTCTATTGTATTTCTGAGATCCCCCTTTAAAGCAAACCTGCAGCCTCCTTTGAATCAAGACACACAGCTGTGGGCAGCTGTAAGCAGCAAAGTAATTAAGGGATTTGCTGACTTGAGTGAAAGCAAAATGAAATGAAAACCGAATATGAATATATGTGGGAAAATCAATGCACGATATGCAGTGGGGCTTAAAAAGGCTTAAAGAAAGGATTCCCAAGGCTTGTGGTGTCTCAGAAAGCTTTCACGTTTGCCTGATTCAATACTATAACATATTTTGATAGGGAGAAGAGAGTGATCTCAGAGATTGTTGCTGTATCTCAATCTGGGGGTTTTGAGGAATGTATTTAGGCTTGCAAGCAGCCAGCCTGTTCCATCGCTGAGAATTGTGCCTGGCTGTGACTTAGCAATAAGATTTCTTTTAATCTGCATGTTCCAAAGGAGACAAGATTTGTAGAGGGCTTAGGTGAAAAAAATACCCAGTTTCTTGAGACCTCCTATATTGTACATTTTGTGAATATGCCTTCCCTCAAAGGCTTTTATTCTTCATCCAAGCAGGCTGAGATTATGAGGGCTCTGGATATCTTTGAAAACTGCAGCGCACGCCCACGCTCAGCCAGCACTTTTCTAATTATATCAGCAGGTCTTTGAATTATGGCTGGTTAAACTCTATATAAACACCTCTGAATAGGGGTGATCGGGGATTGTGCTCCACCTTCATTAGACAACCTGCACAAAGCAGCCAATTTTTGATGGTCTAAAAATAAAAGCGTTTCTTTCCTTAGTAAGGGAGACTTATTAACAGACTACAGAACTCTCCTGCTTCAGGGCAGAGCAGCAGCAATCGAGGGGGAGAGGGAGTGAAAGTTGTTAACATCAGAAGTTTGGTTTGAATATATATGGAAAAATAAGATGGCCTCACACCACTGCCTGGAGTGTTAAGTGTCCAGGAAAACAAGGTACCTTGGGAGTTGCTGTCCTTTTTTTTTTTTTTCAGAATAAAGCAATGATTTTCATAATTGAGTCCCAAAAATCCTATTCACAGGACTGTCATTAATTCAAAGCAGAACCTTTTCTATAATCAAGGAGATAATCTAAAAATAAAAGTAAAGCCATGACAGAGTATGTTTTATTCTTTTCAACTTTCTAATTTATGAAAGTTTAATGAGCCTTTGGCTTCCGCATAGTCACACGCGTGTGGGAATTAACCCTGTATTGTCAGAGAATGCCATTTGTCTTTGAATAGCTATCAGCAGATCACTTTTTAAAGAAAACACATACTACACAACTGAGTTCTGCCCGGAAAAATACTCCAGGATGACACCAGCAATCAGTGACTCAGAGTGCCTCACTGTTTTTGTGTGCAGGCTGTCAATGAATACAGATCACGGAAAAGTGGATGTCTGCTCTGATCCAATACAGTCAGGGCTGTCTTTCTGCCAGTCTTCTGCCTGCTCCTTCCAGCACACAAATACATCCATCACTCGGATTTCTGCCTTTTCAGCTGCCTGCCCACCTTTCCAGTGAGCTTCTAGCACGCCTTGAGTTCAGAGATATTCACTCTTTTACGGTTCATTTCCCCCACAGGGGATCCTGCCTGAGCCTTGAGTACCTGCCTCAGGTGAGCCAGGTGACCACGGCTGGGAGTGTGCTGGGCAGGGATGGCACTGAGACACATCCAGACACCACTCTGGGCACTGGGCCTGCTGCTGTGGCGCCAGCACAGGGAAACTGCTGGGTGCAAGCTCTTCAGAAAGGTATAAGTTACTCTAAACGCACATATTTAAAATTTATAGACAAAACAGTTCATGTAACTGTCACACTTAAAAATTAGCAAAACTCCATTAATGTCCCCCTAACTTAAGGGGAAAGTAGGTAGAATATTTGAACACATCTGAGAATCTGACAGCCCAGTGCTATAGATCAGAAATACACCTTGCTAAGCCATACATAAATTCCCCTAGTGTTTCAAACAACAAGATAAATAAGCTATACCATCAGATTTTTTTTTTGGCAACTCTCCTTGCTTGGGATGATATGTAGACAGAGCTTCTCCATCTACAGAATTTTAAGAAGGGTTTCAAACAAATGACAACATCAGCCAAATATTCTTTTTGCCGAGCTCCTAGCAGCTTCTTTCTGAATTTGAGCACATTGCTGCTGCTGTATTGTGGTGTTTAAATAAAATTTGGAGGCATCATGAAGCAGCACCTTCAGTCAGGTTAGAATTTAGTTGTCTGGGTAGGTATAGAAGGTATAGAAATATCACTCACTGCAGAAATGCATCCACACATAAAAAGGCACATAAAAATACTCCTACAATTTAGGTCAAATAGGACCATACCCAAAGGTATGATCAAACATCCATAATGTCTTTACTTTCAGGCCATGGGAGCACTGCTCAGCTCCTTACTGTGAAGTTTACGTGCAAATGGAAGTAGTGCTGGTACAAGGCATCAAGCAAAAGCACTCAGAGCTTTGCATCCTTCAACCTGGAGCATCTGAAACTCTCCTCTGAAACAAACTCCAGTTTCCATTCACTAAGTACATGCAGAAAATGGCTGTAGAAAAAAGGTGGATGATTGGAAGAGAATATATCATGGCGGAGGAGTGCTAATTGTGCAAAAATATGATTAAAAGAAAAATAAATATAGAATGGTTTTACTGACCCAGAAAGGACCGTGGCCATTGGTTGAACTCATGCAAGTGCAGCAGCCTCTCATTTAGACACACACCCACATTTCTGAACCCACAGCAAATCTGTACCACATATCCATGTGCCCTTCAGAGAGCCACGGAGCCAAAAATCTACACTGCCTTATATTCCTGTTAAACTCAAGGAACCCACCTAGTTATGGTTCTGTCCAGGAGCTGGACTGAACCAGAACACAGGCAGCTGAAATGAAGTCAGGGAAGAACAGAACAATCAGCCATGGAAAGTTCCTGATGGGCTTTAAATTTTCAGCCCACACCTCACTCCTCTGCTGACCCCCAGCTGCTGCACTGCAGCCTCTGGGCTCTGCCATGGGAAAAAGCAAAGGGTGCAAACCAATCCCACAGGCTGGGAACCAGAATCCTCCTGGAACAGCAAGGGCTGGAAACCTCCTGAAAGGGGAGAGCTGGTATTTCCCCATTTTAAACCCCTGCACTTTCTACGCTTTCAGCAAAATCACTCTTTGTCTCCTCATTTCACAAATCAGTGCATACAGGAGCAGGCTGCCAGAGTTGCCCTCCCAGGCAGCTGTATTGCTGGAAACCACCAAGTTTTCCTCAAAATAACTACACAGACAGCTGTTCTGAGAGCTGCAGGAGAAGAATTCTACTTGGGAAGCTGAAATGGTATAAGCTGCTGAGAAAATGAGGACCCAAGCTGATAGAGAGATTTAGGGGCTATTGTTTTTAATATCTCTTTCTCTCTCCAATGAATGTTTCTTCCTACACAGAGTTGCCATAGTTTCAGATTTCTGTGGCTCCCTGGCTGCTGGTTACTAGGACATTTTTATAAGCCCTGATGATTTTATGATATGTACAGAGTTGATTTGTTTTTGCACTGTCTATGGCATCACACCTTACATATTAAACCAGCTGTAATTATTCTTTACCCTTAAAATAGTCTCGTCAGTGTTCTTTTGCAACTTGAAACCTAAAAAAAGGAGCTCAAATTCCTTTTTTAGTTCAAAATCTTTCAAAAATCGCTTTGAAAACTGTGTCTTAAAGAAAGAAGTAATTAAGCTTATATTATTAGAGTTTTCTCCAATGCTGTATACTAGAGGGAGCCAGTAGTTAACACTAACACAGTCCTGT
Organism: Atrichornis clamosus; assembly: GCA_013400975.1. Taxonomy (NCBI): domain Eukaryota; kingdom Metazoa; phylum Chordata; class Aves; order Passeriformes; family Menuridae; genus Atrichornis; species Atrichornis clamosus. The sequence goes on along the minus strand of WBMZ01007014.1, from coordinate 135,249 downwards.
ACTGCCTGTGGGAAAAAAAGCTACTGGGAACTCTGCAGTAAAACTTCTTTTCCTGTTATCAATCCATATGTTCTGCAGAGATGTTTAATTTTGGGGTTTTTTTTCCCCCCTTTTAACGGGTAACCTGTGTATCACAAGCATGAAACTAATAAGAGGTATTTATGGTTTCTGATTTTTAGCAATTCAACTTCCACTCTTCAAAGTGTGAAAACATTGGATTTGAAGACTCTAACCTTGTTACTTTTCAGCCTCTTCCACATTTGGATCAGCACACTGAACCGGGTTATTTTACAAAATGTTTACTTCTGTCTCTCCTTTCCCCAGATCTGTGTCTCTGCTCAATAATCCTTACATCTTCATTCAAATTATTCTTTCCAAGCGTCTTTTTCCAGGTCTCCAAACCTCCTTTCTTTGTGCCTGGCCTTGGCAAGATCTGTTTGCACTTCTTTCCCAGTCAGGCCAGGTTTTAGCTTTATCTCTGCCTCATTTATTTTGCAGCTGCTTTGTTCTCATGCCCAGGCTATTTAGCAACATGTCCTGTGGAAGTGTAAAAAATCCCCCCCAACAACCAAACATCTCGTCCCCGTAATGTGCTTGAAACAAATGCCAACGCTGCTGCTTGAACCAGATTTCCAGGCATTTTCACTAATTTATTCCATCCCCCCAAGAAAAAAACCAAACCAAAACAAAACCAGAAAGACCTGGCCAGTTTGGACTGGGAGGACTCAGCTGCAGAGAGCCAAGGGCCATGACTGGCCTTCAAGAAGCTGCAGGGAGCAGCCACTGCTGTCTGGAAACAGGACGTGGTCCACTGCAGAATGTTTACTTCCAACCTTTTCTTCCCTGCTTGATTTTTTTCCTCCCTGTGGGTTGATGTTATCCACCAGCCACTCTCTCCAGACGCAGAGCTATGCCATGCCTTGATAAAAGATCCCCAGCCAGCATCCTGACGAAGGCAGTCCTGCCCTGTTAATGGATCATTTCTATCCCCATTGGTCCGCAATTCCTCATGCCACGATCTCAGGCAGCACAGCCAAGAGATAGGGAACTCTATCATATTGGACTGCAAGAAAATGTTCCTTTCTGTTGGCTTTGCTGCTTGTGATTGCAGCATGAGAGTGGAATACTCAAACACCCAGAGGGACACTTCAATCTCCAGGGCAGAAGCCTTTTTGCTTAACTGATCCAGGAAGAGTGAGCAGCTGCTGAATTACATTAATACTGGGGTTATTTACCTATTGCTTTGTGGGTTTGGGTTTATTTTTTTAAGCTGGCTGTCCACAGGAATGCTGATCCCTTGCCCTGATACCACAGTCAGTAGCTGCTGTTCTCCTTGGAAAGAGATTACTGGCTGGCCATTACTGTATGCACAATTTCATCTTTTTATACACGGGGTTTGTTGCTAAAAGAAAATTCTTAAGGGCCACTAACCAGTTGTATGAAGATAAATTACCTCTGCTTAGCATCAATGTGAATGCAACTCTTTCTGCAGCCTCATGCCTCAAGTTTACCCCTGAATTGTGTGATTGAGACTCGCAGAGTTAAGGATACCACAGGAGGGTAAAGGAAGGCATTGTGTGTTTATAAAGACTGATTTTACTGCAGAGATAAATCTGCCATGCATCACTGTCTTATTACATCCTTTCCTTACATATGGAAATTATTGAATTTCTTTTGCCTCATTTAATTCTTTTTAATCCCTTTTCTTTTTCTGCCTTCTGGTGATAGCTTTTGCTTACTAATTGTCCAAGGCTGACACCCAATGGGTAGCATTATGCTCTAATGCTCACAGAGCTGCGTCCACTTCCTAATAGCTGCTAGAGAAGGAAACTTCAATTATGGCAAAATAAGTTTCTGTTCTCCTTCTGTACTGCTGACAGGCCTAAGGAATTAGCAGGGTTTATTTTATGGGAAGTGAAATGGGATTAAGATTTGCTTGCTTTCAACTATTTTGTAAAATTTTGAGGCGGGCAGGCATTCACTCCAATGGCACATAAAGCAACGTAGAAGTGCCCAGCACTTGGACTGAGGGTAAATCTGGAGTTCTATGGTCTTGCCCCACACAGAATACTCAATCCCCATGAATTCTACATGTACGAAGAGTCATCTGTTGGAATAAGCATTTCCACCACTCTCCCGAGGTGATGCTGACCTAGCTGGGATCTCAGCTCATTATTCTGTCTTTTATTAACCTGTTACACAATAAGAATAAAACTTGGTCACAGTGAATGCATTTCTTCTGTTCCATACCCTGCTTCAGCCCATCAAAGTAACACATTTACCTGCTGAGAACTCAGTTTGTGAATTTGGTCATGAACTGCAAAAACTAAATACCCATTATGGGCACAAGCAGAGTAGGGGAAGCCCACTCACAAAATACATGGATTATTATCACCTTAAAATCCCAGCAGTGCATTATGCAGCAGATATTATGTCAAAGTCTGAGTGTGAGATAAAGTACAGGAACCTAAAAAATGTTATTAATGCAATTAATTAGTTTTTTTCTCTTTGTGCAGTGTTTGAAAAAAAAGAAAATTCAGACAGAACTTTTATATTAAAGAGATCCTCCAGGAGAAAAATTAATCAGCATTATGATACCCCAAGTGATTAAGATAAAACACAGGGAGGCATAATGAGAATGTCAGAATTAGTGAAGCAAAATTTCTCACCCCAACTCAAAATGTTATTAAAAATATTAAAGTAAGTGTATCTTATTTCATGGACTTACAGTCCAGATCTAAGTATCTTCAAAATTTTGGTTTTTTTCTCCCACTTTTGCTGTTTATTTCAAAATGTTTTCTTGTGTTGAGAAATTAAGTCTCCTCCTGACAAACAGCAGAAAATGAAGGCCTGATGGACACCCTTTGAAGTCAAAAGGCAGATTATCTTTAGCTTCTGTGAGCTGCTTTATCAGATGTTAAAAGCTGAATTCAGAAACCCCAGAGTTCCATAAAAACCCGACACAGATTCCAATGTATCACTGGTTCATTGGATGGAAAATGTGTGCTAAGTCAGGGACCAAAGCTCTGAGCAGCCAAGTCTTAGCCCAGTTCTGCCCTTAAGTTGAACACAGCTGCAGCCAGGGCTTGGCATCTCCAGCCAGGCTGGGCAGCACAAAAACCATGCAGAGAACTGGCTGCAGAATGTGCAGAGTCTCACAGAGCAAGGGCAGAGGGACAGATATGACCCTGCCCACGCACCTGGAACAAACAATGCACTCAAATACCCTTCTTCATGATGGTGAGGCACACATATAGCTTCTGGAACCCCAGAGAGAAAGCTAAACACAGGAAGACAGATAAGCATCAAACCAGATATATTATTTTAATGCAGAGTAAGAGGGGGGAGAAAAAAACTCCAAACCTCATCCCCACGCTTAGGCTGAGCCTTGCAGACGTTGATTTTCATTAAAACTCTTTGATGTTATTGATGTTCTCCCCCAAACAATACCAAACACTTGGCTTCTGCATAAATGGCAGAAACTGCAGGAGATTAAACGCAAGGCTATTCCCTACCTTTGGAAAATTGCCATGTAATAACAATGGAGAAAAGTGCTCTGCAGCAGTAGCTGCCTTTAAGAGTCTGATAACAGAGGAGGACTTCTCATAAAACATCTTTTTAACCTGAACACCCAGGTGGGAGAACTGCCATGTGATCCCATTCTGACCTTTACTGCCAAATGTGAATGATCTCCACAGAGCACTGATCTGTTCACTACAGCTATTGCTTTTTTTTTTTTCTCTTTAACAAATGACTTTGTGGGTTTTTTTAACTTATTAATACTTTATTCTTTTATCTGTTGCCTCTGAAAATTTGTCTTTGTGTTTCAGTGGTTTTCCTCTAAAATGGCAAAGGAAAGATGATTCAAATGTATTAACAAGTGTCAGCCAAACTCTAAAAGATATAAGACTGTGTCCTACTCAGTATAAATCAATTTCTTCCTGGGTATCATGACAGAGTTACAGAGATTTATCCCAGTAGAGGGTTTTGCTCTACAAATAAAGCAGAACTTCCCAAAGCTTTGCTGCCATCCACCCCAACTGAGCCACTACTGACTATCAAAATGCTCCTCACATCTTTTAATGGCAGATTTTAATGAAGCTACTGAGCCAGAAGAGCTGAAGGCAACCCAAGATTTAACCCAAAATCTAATCTTGGTCTTGAGGCAGAGCAGAAAGGGTGGCTGTGTTTTTAGGGCACCTCTGTGAAACCAGCAGGCTTGTTATCTGAACATGACCTGCTTTGTAGGGTTTGGGGGCAGGTCTTTGGGACAGTCTGGGGATCCGCATCATGTCACGTTCTGCCCTTTTGAGTTTCTATAGGTTTTGTCTGCAACAGTCGGACAAATTTAGCCCAGTCACTCAATCAGTAAAGAGCAGAGACTACAGCCAGCCAGCTCCTTCCTCTATGGCAGTAAAATTACAGTTTTAACAGATTATTTTCTTATTCTCATTCATATTTGAGTACCTCCCCATGCAATAAGTGAAAGCATGGACTCACTGGCCGAGAGGACAGAGATGGATGTGAAAAGACTGAGAATAGGAGGAAGGACTGGCTCTCACGTTGTGAGCATTTTCAATCTTCCCCACATGTGACTTTTCAGTGTGGGCATCGTTGTTGGTGGTGGAATTTTATTTGCCTGTAATAGACAGGTAACGGCAAGAATAAATTCTGCAGCTCTGACACAGCTTAGCTGCACACAGTGAATTGTAACTGCACCCACCAATTAGTGAGGATATGCTGCAATTACTGCTGCCTTTTGTTAACGCTGCTTTGTGGTTTTGTCAAGCACAAGATTTACATATAGGACCAAATTCTACTTTGAGTTACACAAGTTTAAGGTGAGAGCGAAAAACAAGCAGCAGCGTGGAGCTAAGGGACAGTCTGGGAAAATCATTTCTTAAGGGACAACAATCCTACATAAAGCTGACTGATCCACTGGAGGAAGAATGTGTTATTTTGTCAAGCACTGAGATAAAGTTGAATAGTCCCAAATTACTGAAAATCATGCAGGTGTGGTTGTGTTCAAGGCTCTGTTAAACCCTCTCACTCACACACTCCTCAATCCCAGCTACCTTGGGAGGGTCAGACCAAGACAAACACATCCAGGAGGTGAAACACAGCACTTAACATCCTGCTAGGTGTTTACCTGCTTTTGCATGCAGAGCAAAATCCTCAGTGCTGTTTGCTTGCCTTCAGAGAACATTCCTAGAGGCCAAGAAAAGCAGCCCTACCAGATGGATCCACCCCTCCCAGTACTGGGACCTTGCTTACTGCAGGCTTTGACTAGGCTCACTCGTTTCAGCAGGATTATTCCCACACTTCCACTGATGTGCGTGTTATGACAAAACACATGAAACCCCCTTCATGAACTCTAACAAGGAGAACAAACTGATACCCCAGCTCAAGAGGAATTGTGAGCTCTTATGGTGATCTTGTACATCTCTCCCCCCTCAACACTGGCAGTCAGTCTCTGGCAGAGTCAAAATATCGGGCTACATTAAGATATTTCTCTCTTTTAGGTGAATTATATTCACTACTAAACTGATCCTATGCATTCTGACCCTGCTTTTGAAGGAGTCTTTGGTGCTGGGTGCCCTGGTGTGCAGACAACTGCTCTGTGTTCCACTCTCTCTGTTAAATTGCAGAGCCTTAGCAGCAAAACTCCTCTTGTCTCGCCACTGAACCAGTTCTAGAGGAGTTAAACTTGGTATTAGTTCCAGCACCACCTTAAAATTCTGGCGATGGGTGCGTACAGGCACTGAGCAAACAAAGTGGTAGTCTTTGTGCCCCAAAAGACCACAGAGATCATCCTTTACTGGAACCCTTTCATTGAAAAAAGGACATGCATAAGATGTGCTAAACACGCATCATAAATGGTGTTTCGAAGGGTCAGAGTTAAGCTGAGCCTTGTGCTGAACACTGCTAAGTCTTGGAGGCTGCACTTGAACGTGCCTGATTAGTTGATTTCCTGCTATGTTCATTGTTTGCATCAAAATTACATTAAGATAAGAGTGGAAACAGCAAGAACAGTACTATGAGAATGCCTGGCTGTGAGAAGAGAAAAAAAATAACTCAAGCTCTTGTGATCACTGATTATTACATTTTCAGTGCTGCTGAAGAGAATTTTTGAAGTATGTTTACAATCATCTCCAAGTTCTATAAATATTGCTTTATTATTGACTTTGTGCCATGAATCCAGTACTGATGAAAATACTCACCCTTCCCCTGCCAATGGCAAATCAGCACTCTTGCTTTGCTTGGACTTTGTGCAATTTTAGAATTTGTAGGAACGAGAGTTCAATGGCTTAAAAATAATGAAAATAGTGTGAAGAAAACAACTTCTGCCAGAATGAAAGAATAGTATGAGTTTTAAGTGCTACTTTGTGTTTACATAAAAGAACAGTAAGAACACAGCTGTCAGCATTGTAGCTGTTTGAAAGGTGCCACTTGTAAGGACAAAACCTTGTTAAATGCAGGGGAAAAAATTATCTTTACCTGTTTTGTCATATTCACAAAAAAAACTCCCCAAAAACCCAAACCATTAAAATGCATTGAAATACTCCGTTGATTTTAAAGAAAGAATATAAAACCTAAAATAAAAGGGGTTTATAAACAGAAGGCAGGAATTTTTTTGCCATATCTACATTTCCCCTCACCCAATGGAATGTCATAAAACCCACTTGGATAGGAATGGATAATATTCCAAATAACTCCACACAGCTGAGTGCTATTGGCGGGATTGAATGCCAGGATTACAGGAATTCAGGGATACAAACAGGGCAGTCCTGAAATGGGGGCTGTCCTATGGATCTCTTGACAGGAAGTCAAAAACTAACTGCAGTCACAGTTACCTCCTTTAGTCCTAAATCCTGGTCCCTGACAGCTGCACATCAAATACATTGGAAATGCTACAAATTAGAGAAGTCATGAATAGCCAAAGTCTCTAAAACCATTCAAGTCAGTTCTGTTCCATATAGAATTGGATAGGGATGAAACTACTAAAAAGTTTCTATTTCTTCTCCAATTTTGCCAACTGATCTGAAAAACAACATTTTTTTTTCTGCAGTGACTGGACTTTGCTGTAGAAACAAGAAACAGTTATTGGAATTACCGAGCTGTGATGATAAAAATTGAAGTATCTTTTGCTTACAGGTGGTTCAAGCCACACAGACCCTTCAGTTAGGGAACCCCATCTATTTTCCATAACTAGCAATGTTTCTCTGAAAGAGCTGAGGCCACTGGATGTGTCCAGGGTGATGGGAAGGCAGGGCATGCTGCCAATTATCCCAGCTTAGGGAAGAAACTGGAATAAGAACCATAAGGTGAATTTGAGGAGGAGGTTAGAGCTGAATATTTTGTTACATTCTTGCTAATTACTTCAGTGACAAAATCAAGCCCAGCAAAGAGGACGTGGTTGTAATGCTCTGCTGAGTGCGGACTTCATGAGCTATCCGAGAAAGACATTTATAATTCCTGCTGTGATTTGAATTTTATTTACTAACTTCTGAAGGCCGTATTTCCCTTGCCAGAGTGGCTGTGTCATTACGACAGAATCCCACCCCTGAGAATTTCCAGTCTCAGCATCATATTAAACACAGCAAACAGGACAGGAGAGGCACGAGGAAGGAGCTCACTCTGCTATTACTGCCTTCAATCCAGATGCCTGCAGATCTCCAGGGATATCAAAGGGGGTGAGTAGGATCTGAAGCAGAAAAAGTCCAACGTGCTTTACAGTCCCCGTGTCCTCCTCCCTTGCACACGCTGGATTTCAGATATGCACTCAAATTTACGTGGTGCTCAGCTATTAGAAACAAGTGTTTCCAACTAGTTTAGGGCCAACGCAAGGCAAACAGAGATGAAGGCAGAGCCAGAAAACTTTGGGCATGGCTCATAGATTATTTAATGCATGAAGCTGAGCTTGGAATAAATGCGAGAGGCAGTTCAAGGACAAAAACGGCTGCGTGCAGTGGTCTGTCTCCACAGTTAACCCTTCCCCTCTGGAAAAAGGAGTTCTGGCTCTTTGACTGCTGCAGCAGATCTGCAGTGGACAGCCCGTTTCTCACCTTGGACTTAAGGAAAATATGGCCAAGTTACATTTGGAGACTTTTGGGTGGAGAGGCTTTTATTTTTTAAATAACTTTTTTCTCTTGGGAAGGTTTATGGAGGTAACTCTGAATTTCTTGTTTCTTCCCCAAGAGCAGAGAGCAACAGAGAAAAGCACAGGTGGTTTAAAGCTGAGTTTTGGCGAAGTTGAGAGGTTAATGTCAATGTGATGCTCAGCCTGTTACCATTTACCTTAATTGTCCCTCTAAATATGAAGCTGCACAACTCTTTTTCAGTTTACTAGAAATTTGCACAATTTCCTGCCTTTGCTTAAAGCTATGTCACCGCATACATCACATTGTGGAGGTGAAAGGAAACACAGACTGTCTTCAGCCACTCTCCTGTCCTTGCACTCAACTACACTGGATCCATCAAGAAACATTTAAAACAACCACAGAGGCGTGAGGAAATGGCACAAGAGAGCTTTGGGACAGAAGCAAAGGTGGGGATTTTAGTGTTTTTTTCCCACTTGCAGTGTCTTTTCTGGCCAACGCTGCTGGGCAAGGCTCTACCACACTGTCACAAGAATCCTCTTTTCCCGAGCTCTCTCCACACCCCTCCCCACCCCTGAATCCCCCTTGTTCATCTCTTTAACACGTATCCTGTCCACTTTTTGTTACGCTTATTGGCATTTAGCTCAAGATTGCACGTTTCCCAAAAGATTTCCTGTTTCTGTGGCAATACATCTTCATCCCTGGCAGTTCTGCCTCGGATCTTGCTCACATCTCTACAAGGGCTTGTCGTGAAGCAGCACCACCCCGGGTCCCTCATCACACCCCAGTACCTGCAATCACCTTCCAGGGGTTTTTTGTAGGGCATTCGTGCCTCTGTCGTCTTGAATTTTAACCCTCATTCAGTAACTAGAAAAGGAAATCAGTTAAAAGAGCAGAAATGGCTGCCTCAAATCCCAGTAAATTTGCCTAGCTCCGTAATTTAGCTTTAAGCAATTAAGATTTATAATCATTATTTTTAAAGAAGAATGTCACCAACTATTGTTAGGCGCTAATAAAATATACTAAATTCCAACAACCACCAGTGAAAACTCAATTGGGCTAAGCCATCAGCATACTCTAAAATGAGGGAGTAATACTAGAAATGAAAACCATGGTTGTGTAAGTGTTTGGTCACATTTCCCTGTGGGTGCTCTCACAGGGCTGTGGTTTGTACTAAAGACAGGTGAACCTCTGAACTCTGAGAAACCTGAACCAACTTTTTTAAGCTGACTTCTCACTAATTGCAACATAGCCATAGTAAGATAAAAAGTCAGAGCAGAAAGATGAGTTTTCATAGAAGAATAACAAGAAAAACATCATTGTATGAGAACAGAAAAAATAGCAATCTGTGACTGGACTGAGTGACTAAGAGAAATAGAGGGAAGCTGCTGACAGATCAGACTGATATTTCCAGGATCCACAGCCCAGTTTGATGGCAGATGGGAAAGTGGAAAGTTAATGACAGACAAGATGGATGTAGCTCTTGGTTGGGTAGCTGCTGTTTACATCATGTGAGAGACTGAAGTTCCCAGCCAAGGATAAGCAGGAAAAAACATTTGATAAGGGAAAAAAGCAAAAACGCTCAATATGTGAGAAAATTACTGTAATAGATTTCAGTGATTGCTCTCTGCTCATTCAAAGTGGGTAATCTGAGTTTTTCCCTTGAAGAGCATTTTGCCAGGGGTTTAACAGAACTCCCCATTCCTCTCCCTATAAAACATTGCTCCTGGTAATCATCGTAATCAACTGAGCAACAGGAAAATGAATGGTATAAACCTTTTAAGGAGTCCAGGATGGGTAATTGCTGACTGATATAAACCCATCTTGTGTCCCCAGGAGTCCCACTGAAGAATATGCAAACTATGCATGATGTTAAAAAAAAATTTTAAAGGCAAGTTTTAATTCTTAAGATTGCTGAATTCCATTGATTTCAAACTGGTTTGCAGTTTCCTGGCATTTTTAACACTTGCTTTATGAAATGACCCAGTGGGGAAAGTTTAATGTGCATCATGCTGAGAGACACAGCACTGCCTGGCCTGCTCTGACTTGATAATGTCAAGGTCTGTGCAAAAGCAGTGGAACATTATGCATAACATATTTCTGAGTTGTTTTCATGAGGCATTCTGGTCACTGCACTGTAAGAGCATCCTTTTAGAGAGAGTGCAACGTTACAGCTCAGGGCAGGCCCTTCGAGGGGGTTTGTTGGAGAAAAGCATTACCTGGCTGTTGCCTAAAATAGCTCAGAGACAGGAGAGGCAAAGTTATCCCGGGGAGCTGCAGCATTGCTCCAGGGCATAAGGAAGATGGGAAGCCCTGGATGTCACAGTGACACTCCCGAGTGCTTCTTCATAAAACGTTATTGCTGAGCTTTGGAGAGGAACAGAGCAGGTCAAGGTTTGCAGGAGGTTTCTGGTGTTAGGACATGGTTCAGAAATTAGTTCAAACACCAACGTTAATTAGAAAATACTGGTGTAGGAAATATAAAAACTATTTGCTATACATATAAAATAGTGAAAAGTTTTTATGGAAAAATATGCCCTATACAAAGGATCCAGGACAGCATGTTTTGTTTTCCTTCCTCCCCTGATCATCCAAGTTGGTGTGTGGCTGAACTCTTAGGCTTGACTTAGTTACTATAGAAAATAATATCTGTTCTGAACATACTTTTCAAAATTTTCTTAATTGCTTCTTTTTTTTTTCATTTCTGAAATATTCAAATGCAAAGTGGTTTGTAGAGAGACTGTGCATGTTGTCCCTTGTGCTCCTGCATCCAATCAACGCCCTAAAATTGGAAGCTTGCAGAGCAGTAGTTCCACATATAATAAATACAAAATTGTCTAACGCAAGCTGTCTACACAGTGCTGACAGATCATGAATGTGAAATAACACTCAAGAGATCACTCAGAAATCAATGAACTCAATCAGCTGGAATCTTACCACTGTCTACAATGATGATACAGGGAAAGTGATGAACACTGCAAAGTTATTTGGTGATCTTAAAGTGAAACAAGAAGAGATCCCCCAAATGTTTTCCTTGGGCTGGGGAAGGTAAAAAACAATACAAAAACCTAAAACAACTCAATTCCAAATGACGTGCCCCCTAGAAGGATGAAAAGACAGAGGATGGCACTCCTGATCACAGACTGGCTGAAATGGTTTCTCACTCTGTCAGTGACCAGTCCCATGTGGTTCAGGGAAGGATAAACTGCCATAAGGAGATTCTTCTTTTTCTGGCTCAAACAATTTATAACCTTCTAAGTAAGGATGAAGCAACGAAAATGAGATTCAGATCTGCCAGCTTCAGTCAACTGGATCTGGCTTACAGAAAACCAACCAGAGTCAGACTTTCACCCAAGGTACCAATGTATGAGAAAAGAGAGATGAAAGCTGTAGGTTGGTGGTATTTGCTAATTTGAGCAGACTGCAGTGACTCAAAACTCAGAAGTAGGATTTGTTAATAAAAATCCTGAGCTTCCTTTGAATCACTAATCACCACCAGACTAATTACAATAGGAGCAGCATCTGACCAAAACCATCCTAAGGAATTCTCAAACCCATTAGCTCTTCTGAAGAAAAATGAGTAACAGCAACGAAAGTTAAAATGCCCCAAAAGAAGCTCCCTCAAACCATTCTTCTTCCAGATGTTCCGAGGGACTGCACCACAACCCAGGGAGGCACTTGGGGCAGGCAGTGATGGCTGAGGTGAGCCAATGGCACTTCGTGTACCCAGAGAGCAGCGTTAGATACAGAGCAGCAGGACAGGGGATCAGGCAGCAGCTTCTGGGAGGGATGGCAGGGAGGAGGCAAATCTGTGCCCCTGGACCTTTGGGAACACCAGGAATATCGATTCATAGCGAGGAATTTGAAGGGTTGCCACAAAGCACATCTTCAGGCCACATGCATCAGCCCAGCTGCCTGTGACTCCACTTCATCCAGTCCTTCCAAACACATTTTTACACCAGCCTTGAGTCCTCCACCAGGACATTTTGCAAGCATCACATGACACCCATCAGTGCCTCCCTCTCCCTTTTACATAAAAACAAGCTGCAGCATGGGCATAAGGAATTTACTACTACAGAAAGCCTATGAAAGAACAGAGGTTTGAAAGCGGCCTCGCCACTCTCCCAAAAGTGCTGCCCACTCTCCCACCCCGTTGTTTTCCTTCATCACACACTGCTACATATAAAGTTAACCCCAAAGCTGGTTACTTAAATACAGCCTCACCATTTACCAAATGAATAATGTTATAGAACAAGTCATACGTAGCTTCCTAAACTGGTAGAGTTACCAAGTGGCTCAGTTTCAATTCTGAATTTTTTCAGTTCCATATGTTCTTCATAACTGCATTTCCACACCAGCTGATATTTGGCTGCTGCAATTCATTTGCAAACATGATTAAAAATTCAGTCAAGATTAATCTTTATTTTTCACTCAACCACCTTCAAACAAAATCACCTACAGCAATGTGTATGGTAATCAACCCACGCTAAAAAGCTTAGAAATGGGAAAAAAATACATGAGTAAGAGGTAAGGTTATTAAAATTTGAATTATTTCTTTTCTACAAAGTTTTTAGATAGTGCTCTTTAACTTTGGATATGGCAATTCCTCCACATCTGCTCCACCTGATGCGAATAAATAATTGACAGTTATTTGACAGCCCTTTAGAAACAGCACATGAAATACATAAATAAGATGTTACAGGATAATAGCAAGCCTCCATACCAGAGACATGAAAGAGAATTTGCTTGCAATCTGTACTGTAGAGGCTCGGCTGCGTTTGAAATTGCTTCAGAAAAATACTGGGACAGCCAAGTTCCCCAGAGGGACGGAGATACCCCGGGGGGCTGGAAGCAGAGCACTCTGTGCCTGGGGTGCAGCCTTCCCCCAGAGAGCCCCTGGATGCACAGAGCCAGGAGAGAGGCCAGTGCTCTCCCAGGGACATTTGAAAGTCCTCAGAGCAGGTATCAAAGGCCACGGCTTCCGCTGTAAACCAGCTTTGCGCTGTTAGTTACACCACTCATCACACCAAAGTGGGACTGAACTCTCAACATCCGCCTCACTGACTACAAACAGCTTCCAGGGACAAACCTCAGCCCAGAGAAAGCAGTGGGGAGGGTGGGGATGTTGTCCCTTGCCCCACAGAGGTGGCGGGTGGAAACCAGCAGGAGCAGAGCTGTTGGTTCCTGTGGGGATGTAAATACTACAGCCTTTGTGTGGTGTGAACACTGATGAAACAGGCACAGAAATCTCACCATGGTACTTGATGCTGGGTCGTGGCTCTGGCCCCAGAAATGCTTTGAGAACCCCAGATGAAATAAAATGCTTTGGAAGGATATTTATTTATGTTCTGATTATTACATTTCTTTTTTTAGCGTGGCATACCCCAGATATATAGAAAAGGCAAAGGTGAAGATGCAGGGTTTCATTCTCTCCCTGGGAGCTTCTCTGGGTTCAGGAAAGTTTATTTGCTTGGTTCTTAAGGCCACTCCTAGTCCTGACCAAGATTCCAGTTGCTACCAATCAGTTCCAATTTACATCACCAATCTTTGACCCTACAACAGTAGGGAGAAGCTCCTAAAAACATGTTTCCAGTTGTGGGAGTGACAGGGAATCAAACCTTCCTGGAGGTTTTTTCTTTGGTTTGCAGGGTAGTGCAGGCTGACTGAAGAGATAAGTGGCTCAGCTAAAATAACAGTGAAAACCAGAAGGCACAAGAACATCCACTGCAGGCAGAATCAGAGGTGCTCTTCCCAAACAGAACAACACAATCAAGGAGACTGCTCAGTAACACACTAACAAGAGCTGATTTAAAGCCAGAGAACAAACACTTTCTTCCTAAAGCTGTCTGGAGAGGATCAGGGCTGCCATTTAAACACGAGAGAGTGAGGAGTGTCTGCAGATCCTCAGTGGAGCGTGGGAAAACACCGTGATGGAGAACTTGCTGTTCAGAACCATTCTGTCACCTCAGGAGAAAATCAGAGCTGGGCCTTGACTTCTGCACAGCACGGTTTGCACCTGGTTCATCTGGCAGAAGAGATGAGAAACCCGTGGAGCAGGAATGCCCCAACACTGGGGACCTTCCCAGCAGTGGAACTGTTGTCCTGAATATCCATCATGAGACAATCCAAACCAACACACACACTTCTTCCCCTCTGAACCAGCTGCCAGGTGAGCTCTCCTGGCCAGATCCCATCCCCTCACAGCTGTCTTGCTGTGTGAAGGTGACTTTTTGTTTTAAATCTCTCAGAATGATAATGAATTGGGATTTGACAATTCTGCACTTCTCTTCCCACACTCGAACACCGATGAACACACCAGGTGCAGGGATCTAACACACCCAGTGACAGCTGTTTCAGTGATGTCTGTAACCCAGTAACTCTTGGAGGCACTAAGACAGCACCCCAGGACGACCTCTGCTGAGAAGGTGGACGGGAAAAGATGTTTCTTTTCTTTTGGATATGAGCAGAACATAACGTTACTTCAGAAGTGATAAAGATCAGAGGGGTGTAGCATCAGCAAGATGAAATCTGACTCACTGACTGATTCAGGCTGGAATATCCTATTGATTCCCTCTTTCATCACAGACAGCCCATCTGTGTTCAGTTGAGTTTGGGTCAAAGCATCTGCAAGTATTTCATTATTTAGACAAGTTAACCTACTTAAACAAAAACATTATCAGCTATCACAGGATGATTTGAGATGACATAAATCCTCCAAACACTAAGCAAACAATGACAAAAAGCAGACCCTGATGGTAATAAGTGTGCAGCATCAAAAGACTTGCAACAGCATCCACCATTCACTCATAAATTATTGGTTCCAGCATCTACTAATGTGTATAGGAACATATCATCAGGAGTTGTTGCCCTAGGAGCTTGAAAACTGCTGTGTTTTCCAATTTCAGAGTTTTGCAGCTGTGGAACAGACACTGGGATAATGAATTTCAGTCTGTCAGTGATGGCCCAGTTTTCATGCATTGTCTCACACAGACACTTCAGAAGGAATCGTACACCCCACTGCGACCTGCAGACCAAAGGTGGAATCCTGCCAACTTACTGGTTTTGACTAAACTTGAGAAGAAAAGGGAATTTCTCGTTCCAGGGAAAAAAATTAATATCCAAGTTTGTGCTGTAGATGTGTTCCAAAGAATAATCTTGAATTTTTTTTGAAAAGTTTCCCAAAAATTGTTTCAGTTAAATCAAAACGTTTAGTATGAATTTTGACTTTTTTCGACATAAAATACTTTTCCATTGAAAGGTTGTTTCAAAACAAAAATTTATGATGCTGTTTTCCAATATATCTACAATACTCACTTTGATCTGGTCAACAGATTTGGGTAATCACAACAAAATAAAAAAATAAAACAGGTGTTCCATGAAACACCCCAGTTCTGGAAAAAGTAGAGTCTGGCAGACACTAGAAAAAAGATCTTTAATAAGATCCATCTCTGTAAAAATTATATTTTCACAGCCAATTGAGATAGCAAATGTAGAGAGGATGAATTTGTGGAAATATGAAAGCTGCCAAGAAGAACTGAAGCTGGACACCTAGAAAATGTATATAAATCCTACTGGGGAACCCCATTGTGGAATCACAGAGCAAATACAGATGGACAAGGTACCGAGAACTGGGGTTTTGTGAAGAAATGGGTATTCAGATAGAAACCAATTAAGGTTTGTAGAGTTGAGATAAAAGTTTTGTCACTATTGAACCTCAGATATAAAAACGTAGAAAGTGATAATGGCTTACTTTAATGTAATAAAGAGCATAAGGTTCTTACTAATTGAGAAAGAAGAGCAATTAACCTTGTGGTGCATCAATCCTTCAGACCTGAAATATTTGTAAATTAGGTAATTAGGATGCTTTAGGTTTAACACACTAGTCAAGTAAGCTTGGGTTTCCCAGGAGTCATGCAAAGGGCATAATCCTGAGGAATTTTATCAGTTCACTGATATTATCTAAGTACGAGGCACACATTATGTTAGCCAGCAAAATAACATAAGCAATTAGTGCAGTTTACAAATGCACACGGATGGTTTAGAGACAAAACCTATTCTGGCTGAGGGCTGGGTTTGGTGAGAGTACAAAATGCACCTTCCTTTTGCATCTGCCAGGTTACAGACAGAGATGACAACCGGGACTTGCAGAGTTCTTCTTGTCCAAGGTGTAACTTTAATGCTGTTTTTTTCAATCTACACAATCTCCTATAATAAAAGTTTCATTCAATAGAAGGAAAATCCACGTACAGAAAAGCTGTTTAACAAGCCCAATTCCAGCTTGACCTCATTCTACCTGGTTAAAAATGGCCAGGTAGAAACAAATCCAAACCTCTTACAGAGAGCATTCTTCTGCAAGCCAGCTGTGGTCCAGCAGCCACACAGCTCCCCTGGCATCCTCCCTGTCAGGCTGCACTTGTCCTTTGCACGGCAAATAGGCAGGATCACCAGGAAAAAAAAATCACTGGTATTTTCTGATAGCTTAAGAGGACTTTGCACAAGTTATGTGCGTCAGAATTGCTCAATGGATGCAAGAAAATGATTTAAAGGCCATAGATTTAAAGGCCACAGGGGAATGGTTTTATCTGAATACCAGTCTTGATACTTCACTTAAATATAATCACTTAGCATTTGACTCTGATAGCTAAGGTGACTTTTTTCCTCCCTTATCCAACTCAATGAAAGGGTCCCTGGGTATTTTTATATTCCCAGGTGCCTCTGTTAATTGGGTAATTCATGTGCTATTGTTGCTCCAGCACCATTGCTGGCACTCATGGTTATGCAAAAGCATTTAAACTTTGCTGCAGGAATTAGTTCTGCAAATTGCTATGAACAACCCATGAAAAGCCACAGGAAGGAGCAAACTTGACCACTCAGGGCTTTGGGGAGATTAACAATACAGAAGGGTGAACAGGGCATAAGGGAATTCACCTCAATTTGTGCCAAATAACTTTCAGTCTCTGTCCAGCTCTCTGCGTAGTGACCTTGTGTTGTCCAAATTAATGGGTCTTTGGAAAAAAAACTCATGGAAATTAATTAGCCAGATGGTTAATGCCATAAGCACTGGTCTATATATGCCCATTTCTGTCATATATGCAGGACGTGGTACACGACTGACTGGGAAAGAGCCCTGCCAGTCCCCAGCATTTCCCTTGAGGTGCCATGCATGTGAATCACCCCAAGGGAGTCACCTGTGGCCACTGGTGGGAGGGATGAAAGTGCTGGTAAGGCCCCAGACCCAGGGAGGAGTAAGCAGGAAGGGCAGCAGGGCAGAGGTTTTAACAAAAATTACTGACTGCAGGGGACTTCTTCAAACACTGACACGGGTGTGGTGGTGGCCCGCAGCACACAACCCTGTCTCAGCCTTTGTTATATAAATATGAATCAGCAAGTGCTCCAGATTTGCTACCAACTGGCAGCCACTCCTGCCTGCTGCTTTGTTCCGCCTGCTCTGCCTGGTGGAAATCAAGCGTTTTTAGAACGTTTCAAAAATGTGAATCTTCTCGGCAAGTTTCAGTAACACTGGCTGGCTCAAACAGCCCGTTTGTAAATATTTCCACTCCTCTTATCCCATGAAGGACAGGGTATGGAATAATTTCTCCTCATGCCCTTCCACTACAGTCTGATCAGTTTCTTGGACTTGTGCTAAGAGAGTGCAACTTTGTTTCTTCCTTAGCTTTTCATTTCATTAGTTAAAGCCCACTTTTATAGAATCTGTCCCCACCTGCTGAGAGAAAGGCCAAGCAAACACTACACCCTCCCTAATCAAAACATCCTCGGGGCAGCTTAGGGTAGGAATTCAGGCACGGATGTATCCATGGGGCAAACAGAAATTCCGGGGTGTTTTCGGAGTTTCCCTGCTCTGATTCCAGTACAGACCAGGTATTTTAACACGTGGGGTGTTTGTGGCTTCTCTTTCTTTCTGGCAATCTGCCTGCTTAGAAGCCCATCTGACAACCAGCAGACTTTTGTTAGAGGTGCCACAACCACGGCGCTCTTCGTCCACATCCAGACATCCCCTTGGATCAGGAGACTGGGCACCGCATGGAGCATCTCCCTATCCCAGTGACAGGCTCTGGCTCCTTCAGCAAAGCCACCCAGCTCCTCTTCCCACACCACAGAGTAAGCATGAACCCAGCTGGGCTGTGGGATCCACCACGCCAGGCCCGAGGGAGCCGCACGCAGCCACCGCCTCCGCTCCTGATCCCGGCACCAGGGTGAGGTTTTCCCGCACAGAGGCTGCCAAACAACGCTGCACCCAGCCTCCAGCTCAGCACTGGGGGAAGACACCCTACTGGGGCTGCAGAAGTGAGATTAAAGTGGTAGGCTGGTGCTGAGGGGGAAGCAATGAGCCCCGCCGGGCTGGAGCCGGCTCCCTGCAGGCGCTGGGCAATGTTCCTGCGCCACGCTCAGCAGCACGTCCTTTATCATCTTATCCCTTTCCAGATTTTCTTCAGTGGGCCCCAGATAGCAGATCTGAATGCGAAAACTATCAGATCATTGCTTTCCTGACAAATGGAACAGCAGATAACTTTCTAAATATAGAAGAGGCATTGGTGTAGTACAGACCATCCTGCTACATATGCCTTTAAAAATTTCTATGGTGCAGGGATGACATGAAGGAAAAATTATGACCAGCATTGTGCTGGATTTGTTGGTCCAGTTATCTCTGGATAGTCAACTGACTCAAAATTTTAGCTCCCCATCACCCAGCAGATCCTCAGCCCTTTGAATCCCAGAAATTTCCATGGGATTATGTGACTGATTTCCCAGCATTTGAACTGGCAGTGCTCCTGAGGCAGAGCAAGAGAAGAGAAAAAGAGGTTTAGTTCAGAGAAGTTTCTCAGAAAGAATGGACAGCAAAAGGAAATGTCACTGCCACGAGCTGGCAGTGTACGTTTAACGTGGCACCTACTCCCAGGGGTCAGGTAAATTTGCTGTTCTACCAGAAAACCCATTAGCAGAAAGGAGACATCCCCTCAATCTATCCACAGAGAGGGTTAATAAGGTTCCTTAATTAGGTACAATGGAGAGGGGATTTTGGAATTTCATTTTTCAGCTCTGCAGTCAAACAAGACCTTGGCACCCTGAGGGCATTGTCTTTAACAAGACACAGCAATCTGAATAAACCTACAAGCACAGAATCTAACAGGGAGAAACCAGAACCAGCCAGTTTGAAAACCACCACCACAGAGACCATTTACAATCTGCAACCCGAGTTTTGCCAGACTTAATCTCCTTCACATCACTGTCAGCACTGAATTTTACTTGTTGGCCTGCAAGTGCCGCAGCCTGGCACCAGCTCCGTGTCCAGGTGCCAGCAGGAAACTGCTGGATGCAAAAAACCTTCCACTGGAGGGAGTTTTGATGGCTGAGAGAAAGAAGCCATCCCACCCTCCTGGCCAGAGGGCCCACGCTGCAGCTGAACCGAAGAGAAAGATGGGAATACTTAGATCCTCACTGGAATCAAAGGAAAGCTCTCTCATACCACGGGACCCACAACCTTCTGCAGGACAAAGGTACGAGAGGTCACTGTCATAAATCTCCTGTTTAATCTTTCTGTGCTTCACCTCTCATTAGGATTGAGAACACCCTTATTCACATGTGTAAGAACATTGGTTTGAAAATTTTCAACAGAGTACCTTATCTACTGTCCTAAAATCACTGGAGCTTCTTATTGTCTTGATGTTTCTACATTGATGTTTCTCATCTCGCTTTCAAAAGAAGGGAGATCTAAGAGTGGTCAAGAACCTCTGAAAATTAGGGTGAATTCTTAACTGTTGCCTTGACCAGGGCTCAGGCTTCATCCTGCTTCTGAGGGAGATAGATGGAGGCACTCTCTTTTATAGCATGAAGGTAAAAGGACTTTTGACAAAATTATACAACAAATTAAATGAAGGGCAGAGTATGATGTAGAGAAAAAGTGTGACATTACAACAGGTTTTGGAAGCTGATTCAAAGCCTTTAGTCCTCAGAAAAGACAAAGGGCCTCTAAGCAAGAACATGTTGCTAGGAGGTGTTGGGGAACCAGGCCTTAATCTTCCCATGTTCTTCCTGGTGTAGGACAGGAAGAGTCTCAGACATGGTAAACCCTGTAAAACTAAAACCAACCACAAATGCCCTCCCAGGCAAAGCCTGTTCCTACTTGAAACATGACTCCACTGAAGTAAATGAAGCTAAAGCTGCAGCAGCTCTAAAGATCAAATGCTTTTTTTCTCTCACATTGATTAAGCAGATGGACAGCTAAATGAAGCAAGTACTCCTAGATAATCCCCAGCAAGGGACTGCATTGCTGGATTGTGAAGATGCCTATTCAAATGGGAGCTGTGTCATTTCTCAGTCACATTTTCCCCCTCTAGCTGGTGAGTCTGGACGTCTCAGAGTGCCTGTGGAAGGTGAGGGCAGAGCTGCCTTTCCCCAAGAGCGTGGTATTGTGAGGGGAGGTTGGTAGTAGAGGGGTTTGTTTTAGTAACACAAAGACAATTCTGTGCAACGCTTGCATCAGTTTTATCCTGCTGTCTGATGCTGCTAGAAGAGGTTGTACAAATCCAGGGACCTTGATGTGAACACTTTTAGATGTCAAGGGGAGTTGCCTTCTGCAGTGTGGTGTTCAGCACTCGTGTAGTTAGACCCTGCTTCGTGACAGAACAGGTCCTCAGCTCACACAGGAAAACGACAGCTCCAAAGAGACCCCAGAACACGACACACGAGGTTTTACACCCTTGAAAGTCATGGTGCAGGCTGAAATCCATGCACTGCCCAGCCCTGTTCCAGCTTCGCTCCCAGTCCCTGGGCAGAAGCATTCCTCTGCTGAATGTTCATGTCGCCCTTCTAAACGTTTCTTGTGCAGCCATGACGAGTCTTTTCCTTCCAGTCCTGTCATAAGGGATTGGGATGGAGAAGAGGACTTTTCCACTGGCCCACTCTAAACTGCCATGTGGGTAAAACAGGATTTGCTACAATTTTTGGTGTTTGGCAGCTGTCTCCTGACTGTACAGCTCTATCCTGGAGCTTGTGATCTTGAGGAGGAAAAAGGGGTTAAAGTAACGAATAACTCTCTCCTCTGTTAGCATAAAGATACACATCAAAGCATGTGTTGTTGTGCATGTTAATCACTTCAGGAGCCATTCTTTAAAAACTAACGAGAAGAGCCTCAGCATTTTTTACTTAACTCTCAAGAGAAAATGAATGAAAAGGGCAAAATAAATGAAGCTTTTCTGTCCTCTGACATCAATGCAACAGGAGCAAGACTGAGGAAGCTAGTGCATTTCCAAGGTGCAGGGAAAGGGAACAAATCAGAATTTTGAGGAAGCTTAATAGCAAGACTGTAATGAATGAAGTGGCCTGGGGAAAGACAGAGATGTTCTTCTACCCTAGACCTGCACCTGTGCTTTGGTACTGAGAGGAGAAGATCGTGTGCAGGGCAATGCTTGCTTCAGAGAGGGTGGAACACACCAGAAAGTTATAAAAGAGCAACTATTTCTTATTGATCATCCTGGCAGCACATTCCAAGGCAGTCTAACCACAATTGTACAATTAATTGTGGATCTACAAAACACAGATTTCCAGTGTCCTGCATTTATTGCAAATAACTGAAATCTTAGCTGGCCTGTGAAGTCTTTCATTAGACAATTCAAATTCTGGAGAAGAGTTTGCATAATTTGCTTTGACTGCAAGTTGAATTTGCTTCTGCCTCATTTTCCACTGAACAAAAAATTGAAAGCTTTATACTAACGTCATATTAACAAGCATGTATTAGCTGTGGCATGAAATGCTTTTTTATCCTCCTTGTTAATGGAGAAAAAATCCTCAGAGTTTGACCTAAAATACAACGTCTAGTAATTCTGAGCAACCATGTTCGGCAATTAGAGTTGGAAAATAAAAACTACAAGTTAAAATACAATTCTATTATACCTACTGTAAATGAGAAAAGACATAATTCAACATCCGCTTTCATTGGTTAAAATGAGAGGACATAATGAACAGTTTTCCCTTTTTATTTATACATATATTATTTCTTTAATTGAAGTTTAGTGTAACTTTTGGAGGACAGAGGACAGGTTTGGATGGTTCCCAACAGACGTCCTTCTCTTCCAAGCTAAGGTTCAAATATTTTGTCCTTTTTCAGAAGAATATCACATCCCACCTGTGTTTTCAGTCAAGTTTTAGAACATAATGGAGTTGCGTTCTGGAAAAGGGCCAAAAGTATTTACCAAAAAAAAAAAATAAAATTGACAAATCTCTGCAGTGTGGTATTGCTTCCCCTAGTGACTTCAAGAGGTTCCTCTGATACAACATTTGAAATTACATCACACAGGAAATAGATGACAAAACACACACGTCACAGTGTTCGGGAGATCCTCACTTTGGAGCTTCCTGTGCTCTTCATAGCAAATAACTTGTCTAGTGTAAGACCTTGGCTAAATTATTGTGTCTTAGAATGCAAACTCTCTCCTGAGTCATCAGCCCAGTCTGCAAAGGCAAAATTGACCACTCTGGATGTCAGAGGAAGCACAGCCAAGCATTTGCAGCGCTCTTAATACAGTTTTATACAGCAGGAGAAGTGTGCACTGGCAATGCCCACTTTAATAATTCAAAGTAGACCTAACAGAAGCAAAACATTGCAATCACATCCTACTGGAAGGTGAAGCATACAGAAGAGTCTTAAGCAGAGAAAAACAGGGAACAAGGTTTTGTATTAACTCCTGTTCTGTTAATATCAGGGGCAACCCTGTGGAAAAAAACCAAGCAAAGCCCAAGAAGCGTGTGATATAAACCTGATTTGTAAACAAGCCCCATATCAACCTGGGTCTTTGCTCCCATTTGAGCATTTCAAATTCTGCTAAAACTTCACATTTCTTCCTACCAGTGAACAGAGGAGGGAAGGCAAAGTCAGCCTGACCACCAAACTGCCAGGACTGGAATAAAGATAAGTTTTGAGGTCTTCAGTACTTTGCAGTGCTTAAATGATGATAAATGTTATGCCATAATACAGCATCTAGTTGAATGTAATTGCTTTGGCTAAGTCTAGAAAGAAATTCATTTACTCCAAATCAAATTATTCTGAAGACTTTAGGGCAGTATTTTTAACTGTTGTTGGATTCAAACGCTTAAATGCTGTAGTGCCTCTGCTAGTCTGGAGTGAGACAACACCAACATTCAGCACAGAATGACTCAGCCCTGCCAGTGCTTTGTTTCACCGAGGCAGCAGCAATCACCAGGCATCTGGAGTGCAGCGTTTTTTCAGAAACTACTACAGTTACATACACAGGAAAACAAGTTTCTGCACAGCTCGTCCCAACAGATTTGCAGAATACAAGATTTTAGTAACAGAGCTTAACTTAACTGTGTTTCTTGAGCTAATCACAAAGAGAAGTTTTCTGGTTGACTACAGAGTCAGAAAATTCCTTAAATAAATTTCCTATCAGGCCTATTAGTTAAAAACTCCCACCAGAGGTATCTGCTTCAGATCCCTGTTCTTGTGAATACATTATCTCATCTCAGTCTGGGACCAGGGCTCAGTGACAGCCAGGTTTCTGTGATAAAGCAAGAGGCTGTCAGCAACAAGCCTTAAGTGGCTTGTTCTCCTGATCTTGCCAGGAAGTTAGAAACTTTACTGTCTTCTAATCTCATTTATTAATGATTTGTATATATTGCTTGAGTGGAAAACTATTAACTTGAAGATCTTTCCTTTGATCAACAAACAGAGTCTTGGTATTCTGAATTAAAAATGTGAAAATGTATTCCAAAGCCTACATAAATAACAAGGAAAAAATCAACCAGGGAAACCCCCAAACACAACACCACCACCTCCTTGAGAACAACCTATGCAAAAATCTAAATGAGTCAGTAATTTATGTAGGAAATCTAATCCTCTATAAGTCTCTTTTTTACATATATTATATATATGCACACATAGAGACTATATATAAATTAGTCTGCTATTAGGGACTATTAGCAGATTTATAGAAAAAAAAAAGAATCTGAAGGTCTGACACAAAAATAAATTCTTAGTAGTTTCCAAAAATGATGTGATCTAATGAGAAAGAAACACCCAACCCAACTCTGAAATGAGATGGCATCCACAAAGCTGTCCTAAAGCATCAATAATGTGATAAAACGCAACCAGAGTATGGACAATGATTCCCTCTGCTCCTCTAAATGAATATCTGATAGCCTTCAGGGGTTTTCTAGTACAGTTCATCAATTCTTATCATCTTTAATTTGGTTACTCTCAAGAAAACTGCAGGGAGAAGTGGTGATAGCTCAGCAGATAATTCCCCAAAGTAGGAAAGCAACATCTCGCTCAATCACATGGCACACCAGTGCCCCATGTTCAGGGAGAATTTTTGGGCAGAGCCATTGTCCGGATGAACACCCAGGAGAGGTGCAGAGATCTCGGGGTTTGTTCTGAGGACCTCATGGCTGGGGGTAACAAATTATCTCTGATCCTGTTCTGCCCGGAGCCTGCAAGTGGCCAACATATCCACAACACGTTGGAGGGCACGTCTGAGATGATGGCAGACTGAGTCCCAGAAGATGACATGGGTACCTCTGGAAGGATGAAAACATGGCAGGGAGATGTCCACAGGAGAAATAACATTGATGTCCTCGTTCCCAGATACCACCTGCCATAACATTTTCTTGCCAATGAAACATTTAAAATTATTTATAGGTTTAAAAACATATATTATTATAAATTAGATTGGAAGGATCTAATTGTGATCCATATAGCAGGAAAAATACCCTGATACAACATAGATATATATCAGAAGGAACAAAAAAATACCCTAAGTCTTCAGGGATATTTTTGTAAACCAGATCAACCTGAGTTTTTGTTCAGTTTTGACCAGCTTGGCTTAGCTTTGCCTTCACTTCGTCTCTAAGGAACCTGACTGCTTCCTCCTCATCCTGCAGGATATCCTGGTGGAGTCTGGTACAAGCACCAGGCACAAGTGAATTCAAACAGGGAGCTGCAATAAATGAAAAGTTCCTCACAGCAACGGCTCAGCAGAGAAGGCGCCAGAACTTACACTGAAATCAAGAGGATCATAAAGTGCAATGAATTCCAGCAAGGTCAAAAAGCATTAACAAACTTCAGAGGAGCTTCTGTGCTTCCAGCTGCTGGCATTCCTTCCTTCATCCCTACTCCTTGATGTGCCCACCGCCCTCGGACAGGCTGCTTCTGGCTCTGAACCTGTTTGAAGTTTGCCTTTCACAAACACTAACATGGCAAAGGTGAATAATAGGGCTGTTGCATTGGCTGTT
This sequence comes from Atrichornis clamosus, assembly GCA_013400975.1. Lineage (NCBI taxonomy): Eukaryota > Metazoa > Chordata > Aves > Passeriformes > Menuridae > Atrichornis > Atrichornis clamosus. The sequence goes on along the minus strand of WBMZ01007014.1, from coordinate 109,885 downwards.
TCACTGTACAAATGGGCTTTGAAAAACATTTATAGCTACTCTCTAGCCCCTAGCACCTCCTTCTTCTTCAATAACTCTCTGAAATATAATTCTCTTTTAATTAAGGTCTCAGCCTTTGCTTCTTGCTTTCATCATGTCTCAGTCTGATACTTAAAACTAAATCCTGTTCTTGTCCTACAAAGATCCACAGGCCCTAAAGGAAAGTCTGTAATGATGAACAAAAAGCACTTAATACTATATTTTCAATTAGATTAAAACTCAGAAAAACTTTCCAAAAGCAACAGTTAACAGTCTGTTACTGTAAATTCATCTTTTACACAGACATGAACTCAGAGCATGGCTGTTCTGGGATTATATTCCTTACAAATGACAGCTCTACTGATTGCCACCCTTGCAGGATCAAGCACTGTAATTCAAAGCATATAAATATTTAGATTATTGGAAGAGCCTTAAGGTAGCCTGAGCTCCTGCCTTCATTTGTGGTGGCACAATTCCCTTCCCAAGGGAATCCCTCTCCAGCCAGGACTCAGCGCTGCAGTCCCCAGGCTGGAATCCCCCTCTTCCATCACTTGGCCAATGCTCAAACAGCTGCACTTTGTGAGCATGACAGACACAAAAACAAACACACTCGGAGGCCGGGTCCCTCTGGGAGATTCCTGCAGCCAGCCACGAACACAATCCCTCAGAATTCCCCACCTCTGATCTGCAGGAAGTTAATCGAACCTGAAACGGTTCAAAGCGAGCACCTGCCGCAAGGGAGGATTTGCTGACAAATGTTTCCTCAGGAACTTTCTGCACTAATCCTGGAGTAAAAGCATGTCAGAAGCCCAAATCCCACGCACTTTCCACCCAAGCATTTGCAAACATTCCCATTACTGCTTCAAAGACCCATCCCTTAATTGCTGCGAGTCTCAAAGGTGAGGGTGAGAAAGGCACGATGCCACAGAGCTGTCTGGTCCTTCTAACAGATGCTGCTTGTTCTTACCAGCTAATTGGCATAATGAGCCTGAGCTGGCCTTGTGTTCTGTGGTCCACCTCGAGAAGATTACACTATGTAATGGTGGGCCTTTTTCCTCAGGATCTGCTTGTCTGCTGACTGACAGCCAAAAGGAGCATATTAAGGCTTTTCAATTTCCAAAAATTGTGTAACAGGCTCTGTTGATTTCAGAAAGCTGACAACTTTTTTACTAACCAGTTTTTGTTGCAGGCTACCCTATTTCTTGAAAGACTGTTTTGTTCTGGATGCATTTTTCCCTTTGCTCTCTTGAGAACTTATCACCTCAAAAACAGATCAAAGGGAGAAAGCGATGCAGACCTTTTGAAAACAGCAAAATAAAAGTCATTAGAGATTGGAAGTCTATCCTTGAATATTCAAATTTCTGGTGCTCATAAGTACTCCTCTCCAATGTTGTAGTCTGACTTGTGGAGGAACAGGACTCAACTGGATACCTGAACACTGGAAAACAACTGCACTCCAGTGAGACTTGATTAAAATATATAGCAGTGGAATGCCCTTCAGGTGAATGTGAAAGGAGATCAGAAGTCAGCACAGACTGAGAAAGGTATTCAGAAAATACCAACTAATCAGCAGGTTGCTGATGGGGTGATAAAACAACTGTGATGGTGGCCCCTGGAAAGAGAGGGGGGAGCCAAGACAGTGACCTTGTAAAATGGGTGAGGTTTAAAGCAACACCAACTGTCTAATAGAGTTGTCTCTGGTGATATATTAGCTTCAGGCTACGTTTGGACATAATTGAGATTCATGTAGCGGGAGGGGAGGGCTCCATTCTGCTGGAGGGATTTGATTTTCAGGGAGAGAGTAACGTGAGGGAATCACTCACTTGGGCAGGTGTAACCAACCTGCCAGGCCCCGGCAGGCAAGGGAGGGCTGGCGATTAATTGGGCCCATTAAACTTCATCTCTGAACCCAGACTGCTCAAACCTCACCAAAGTCTCACTAAGTCCTGCATTTTCTGATGGGCAAGCAGTGAGCTTGCACTGGAAACTTTCACTTCAACTGTGGGCCTTAGAAAGTGAGCCCGGGACCAGGCAGAGGGCACTGCACGTCAGCTTTTCACTGGTGCTCAGGCTGGAGCTATAACTGCAGAAAGGAGCAGGCAGGTAACCACTGCTCCTTCCCACCTCCCAGTCCTCATAAAAACTTCACCAGCCGGGAATCCAGTTCGTTCTCACTTTACCCAGAAAACTTTTTGCAGCTGGGGATGATGGTGAAATCTTTGTGCCAGTCTACACATTTCTACCCAAAAAAGTGAGAAGTATGTGAACTCAGTGGATAGACTCAATAACCATGATGATGCATTTTCTTTGATACCTGGGTAACTGATCCCATCCTGACTGTATTTTAATTTTTAATGTGCTAGCGATATTAAAATCCTAAACAGAGTCCTGTAAATCTATTTAGAAGCACAATGAAACAAAATTCAAGTAGAATTGAACAGAGTATGAATGAATAGAGAAGGCATTGATTTTCTATGTCAGAAATGAAGCAATTTAGTATTTCTTTTACTCAAGGTGCTACTGTGCCAGCACTAATTAAATTCTAATGTTTTCTGAGCACAGAAATTATGTTGCCTCATAAGAAAGTAACTATATCAAATTCAGGCCACAGACATTAATGGCCTATCAGCTGTATTAACATAATCCAGCACTCCTTGTCATTGCACAAGTAAATTCTTCATTAGAATTTACATTTCTTGATGTTTTTAAAAACAGGCTACTAAACGGAGGGGATAGGAGTAGGAGTTATTAAGTATTTTGCAACTCTAGGTGATAGAATTAGAGACTTCAGAAAAGAAACTGAGAGCTGTTTGGAGGTTTAAAACTAAATTTAAAACTAATTCATAGGACAGAAGAAGTTAATTGAGCTGTACTTGTTTTCCTTTGCACGTGCAACTGGTTGCACATAGTCCTACAGAACTGAAATAATTTCTCCTCTTCTCCAAGAATGATAAAGTAATTCCAAAGCTGTTTTTGGCTGTGCTGCCAGTGGCAGGGGCTGCTGTGCTGTTAACACACAGCAGCAACACAAGCTGCATAGGATTCTCTATTGCAAAATACACCAAGGAGTGGAAATCAGAAGCGTTGGGGGTAAAGAGCCAATTTCACTGAATTGATCAATTTGAAGAACATCTGCACTTGTTGGAATCTCCCAATTTATATGCTACAAATTAAAAAATCCAGTGTGAGGAATTACTTGCAGAAAAGGAAGCGTTGAATTTAAACACAATTATTTCAACTATCTATTATTTTACTTCATTTAATAAAAACACAAATCCAGTGAGGACAGGATTAGGATTTGTATTCATTACTTTTCTTTTCTTGACTGAGGGTAGGAAGAGTAATGAAATGTGAGAATTTTCCAAAGGACAAAAAAAAAAAAAAGTTAAAAAGAAAAAAAATTCCCACTTGGGTTTTATTAATAGCCTGTACTGACTCCCTTAAGGTGTGATCAAAAGGATTAGACCACTTTCAATTAGTTACAACTTGGTCTGTGGGTAAGAAACATTCCTGTCTTACCCTAGGTAAAGCCTCTCCTTGGTGAGTGAAACCTGTGTGGCCCCTCTTTGCCTTTCATTTCATTCCAGAAGGCCAAAGTGAGGCAGGAAGGAGACATGGATTTCTCATTTTTCCTTTGAGAAAATCCTCTTGCTGATGCTGGTTTCCCCCTGGAGTTCAGATACAAGTAACATACCCAAATACCAGCAGAAATCTTGTTCCAGAGAGTGCCCTCTGCCCATGCCACAAAGTGATTTTGTACAAAATTCAGAAAATGTTCACGCAGACAGAATTTTCACCCCCTTCTCACTGGCTGAGCCAGCTTTGTTCCTGCTACAATGGAGATTCTGTGGCTTAAAATGTCTGATAAGAGGCTAAACTGCCCTACCACAGATCCAAGGCAATGCCCAGGCTGCTGTTCTCTGTCCAGGGAACTGCACAAGGTGAGCAGACCTAGGCCAGGGGATAGAAGAGATTCTGACTTCAAAACCTTTCAAAAGCAGCTCTTGCTTTCAGTGGGAAATGGAGGTTAGATAATGAGCTTGAACCAACATTCTTCATTTCAAAGGCCAAGTCTGCTTTAATTTATTTTGGATATCATGAGCCCGTGCCTCAATTTGCCTATTTGCAAAACTTGAGGAATATCTCACAGGGCTCTGCCAACTCTTAAAAATTCATACACTGCTTGAACTACGTGTTCCTTGACCAAAATTAGCTGTAGATGTGCACGGCAACAGCTCATTAGGAAGTCTGGTTGAGATGGATGTGAACAGTCAAGCTTTGGGCTGGCGTGCAGAGAACTCTGGTGTCACACCACAGCAGCAATGAGTCCTGGCTGTCAAACTGCCTGAACTCTCCAGCCACCCACACAACACACAGCCACACATGGGAACACCCAGAGAAATTAATGTGGATATTAGACTTCACCTTTCATTATCCTGCCGTCACTTAAAAGCCCAATTCTGAGGTGAGAGGACAGATCTCAGCTTTTTAATTACCACTTGCCCCAGCTACTGCAATCACAGACCCATGAAGGAATCCCAGCCCAAACTGGTTTTGGCTAATAAATATCGGTCAGGGATAAATAATGGACCAGAGCTCTTTCACCTTTTTATTAATCTATGATATTTGCTGCAAAAGTCTTGATGAAGGCAGATCTGCCCTCGCAAGCAATGAGGTGCAAAGGAATGCAGCAAGTTCTTTGGATCTGCTGGGATTAAGGCTTCCAGCAGTGATTGATGGGGTATCCTTACTACGCAAGTAGGAAATGTAAGATACAGAACAGGCCCTGCTGCCAGAGTGTGCAGGACTCATCAACACATTATTTTAATTTTTGCAAATGGAAACAGGCACTACTTTAAGTGTTGGTGTGGGGAGAGAGCAGCATGGCTGTGACTGCAGCCCGTGGTACTGAACTCTCACATCGGGACAGTGATTTTGCATGGGCACATCTGTGTGCGTGAGAGGTTAAACTTTAACCACGTGATGTTAAGAACATTTTACTAGAAAAACGAGCTACTTGATGGGCCGGTGTCAGTCTGAGCAAATGGATGATTCAGGTTTCCCAGAGAAGCTGTGGCTGCCCCATCCCTGGAAGTGTCCAAGGCCAGGCTGGACAGGGCTTGGAGCAACCTGGTCTGGTAAAACCTGGCAAAAAGATGTGACAGGGTAGAGCTTGAGCTATGAGCTAGGGCTGAAAGACTTAGGAGTGTGTTTGCCAGAATAGCAAAAAGAATTGAAGAAGGAAATAGTAAATCAGTAGCTGATTTTATATAGGGATTCCACAATATAATTTATGGAAATGGTTCTTATATACCTTAAATCCTTAAAACCTTCAGAAGATCCTTCATTCCCACTGCTCATATTTCATTCTAGCATCTGTATCTCACCCACATGCCACAAAAAAGGACAAATTTTGCTTTTAAACCTTTTAAATTTTTACTTTCTTCAGCACTTATCAAATTAAGCTGCATGGAGAACAACTTCCTAAGGTGCTAAAGTAACTTTTTGGAATCCATCTCTTCCTTTTATTTTCTGGTTTTCTTCACTTAAAAAAAAGTCCTTCAAAGTTCTCTGTCTTACTGAGGATGTAATGATGCCTTGGGTCTAGAGGCAGTCACAGCTCATGGCATTTTCTGACTCGCAGCAGAGAATTTTGGTCCTCCAAGCAGCACATTCTCCTCCTGCCTCCTCCTAGGAACAACCTTGAAATTTTTTTAACTCCAAAATTAGAATTCTGAACTTGCTCCGGAGTGCCTCAGTAAAGCTATATGTGAAATAGCTGTTCCTTGTCAGGCTCCTAAAATCCCTAGCGGTTAAACATAATTTTTTAAAGGCTTTATTTGCTATCAAGCACCTGAATCCTGTATATTTTACAAGTTAATGAGCTAGTTTTTGAGGAGAAAATGTAGCTGTTAGGAATATTAACTGAAGTTATGCTTACTGCTGGAGTGTGTGTAGGGTGTGTGTGTAAAAATCCTGCTTTAATGTCTAATCTTGGAGTAAGTCCCAGAAGAGATTGATTCAATTTCCATTCATTATGAGAGCAAACCTTAAAACTACTCTGATGTAGAGATGCTCTTCCCAGCATCTTCCAGGCAGCAGAGATCAGTGGTGTGTGGCAGGGCCTGCCGTGGCTGGAGAGGAACCCCAAAATTATGGAGCGGGGTGTGTTGATGGATGGGAGAGCTCAAGGATTGGGTCTGTGTTACAGCGAGGGCTCCAGAGCTGGCAGCTTTCATTAACAACAGGTCCCCCGTCCACAAATGGGAAATCTCCAACTGCTCATCCCTTTTCATATGAAAGGGTACTTAGGAGAAGCTCTAAATTATAATTCCTGGCTTGCGTTGCCTTGGGAACTAAAACAAAAGTTTGGAATAAAGAATATCATAACTTAAAATATGTATTTTTTATAAAATACGTAAGGGAACCTAGAACACTTACACATCACCTGGTTTCATATTTGCCCTGAAGGCCCTTCCCTATGCCTGACCTATGTGTGGTTAACGCAAGTTTTGTAAACCAAAAAAACCTACAATGGCTGTGAAATAAGCTGATCTTTCTGTTAGTCAGGGACTGACTCTGATCTCCAGATACAAAGAAACAAAACCAAACTTCTTGAATATGTTGTATGAAATTTATCTTGTTGTATTGTGAAATTACGATAGGATGTGGACATGGCTGTGTAACCAGCCCTGGAAGCTTGGGAAACACCTTGTCCTCCCTGAGCACCAGGTTCAGTGAGGAGAATGTGTGCCGTGGGAAGATGTAAAACCAGAATAACTCAGGAACACCAGAAATACACAGCAAATTAACGACACAGCTAAATCAAACCCCAAACTGTAGCTCCTTGTGATTTAGTTGACGAGCCTGAGCTTCCTTGGAGATTCAAAGGGAAGAGGTGAAGATGTACAGGCTTGAATTAGTTTCATTCCTCACAAGATCAGCTCCAGAAAGGGTGGTTCAGGTGGATTCAGGAACCCATTCTGATCCCTGCTTTGTATAACATAACTTTGTGTCTGCAGACTACACTTCTCTTCCAGCATGAGCCCAGCAGAAGAGCCCAGCATCACTGGTGCAGAAATGAGCCCACAATTTAGATGAAAATGCTCCAGTGCCCATAATTTAGATGAAAATGCTCCAGTGTATTTCATATCCATTGGGTATGACCAAAATAATTTTTCTGGTTTCAATTAATAGAGTTTTAACAAATACAGAAATTATTCTATATGGTAACCAGCCTGTGATCTAATATATATAATACCAAATAAACCTGACTAAAATTATAGTTTAACAGCATAATTGAAAATATGTTTTCAGCTCAGGTCATGCATCAGACTGGCAGTGAGTTGGCTTCCTTGGGAAAGGATCAAATTCAGGTCATGGCTCACTAATTTTGTGCACTTCTGTGTGTGTTTAGGAGTTCAGTGGTGTTGGCATTTAATGAAGAATACATGTGCCTCAATCAAATTTACTTCTCAGCGTAATTTTGCGCTTTGCCTCTTTCACAGGTACTTCAGTGGCACAGTCTCAAGGAGTCGTTTTGCTAAAGATTCTGAATTTCTGACTAATATTATTGTAGAGTTTGTGAATGAGGGCTGGGACGTCATTGCATCATGGAAAACTCTGGGAGCCCCAGCTCATTCCCTTGCTCTGGCTCCATGCAGCCAAAATGCAAAGTACTTTAAGGGGTAGGTCATGAGAGGAAACATCACTGCAGTCAAGTGTGATTTACAGGAGTGTCAGGACACATTACAGCTGAGATTTGCTTCCATGCTAATTCGTTTTGAGGGGTGAAATACTTGTCCTGTCTATTAGTGCCACACAGGCTTAATTGTCACCGTTGCTTGGCCAAAGGAAAGCAAAGGCTCTGCAGCAAGGCAGGAGGTGACTGTGGTGCAGGAGCTCAGGGGAGGTTCCAGAGGCTCTGGACCTGCACAGAACTGAGTTTAAGTTGCCTCTTATAAAGGCTCAGTGAGTAATTTTTGAAGTCCAACTATGAGCCATTAATTTTCCTTTCCTAACTCAAGCTCTAAATACAAAAAAAACTTCACCATTGTGACAGAAAACTTCAACATTTTCTTTCTTTGATTAGATACTTTCCACAGCCCTTAAAGTGTTTATAAAATGCTTATATTTTATGTAAAATTTGGAAAAACTTAGTCTTGCTGACTATCATTTAACAGAATACATCTGTTTCACTTGAAACTCACTGGGACATAAACTGAAAAGGGAAATATGCTTAATGAAAAGCCTACATTCAATCCAAAATTCATCTACTAAACTAAGTAACCAACATGCCTAAAATCACACAGAATACTCAAATGTTGTTTTACTTGTCTATGAAAGCATTTTGCAGAGATCACAGACATTTCACACGTGATGTTCCCAAATGGCAGACACACACAGCTTGGGTTAAAATGCCCAAACCTGGGATTTAGTCATCCTCAAGCAAGTTAAACTTCTACACTGTGTTATACCTGTCTTCATCCTCTATTTCTAACTCTGAACCCTCCCAAAGGAAACATATCTGCTGGAAAACCTTAGAAATGGATACAAATTCAAATTACAGAATGTGGCTGTAGCAGAACTCACTGGAAGGGTTGCCCAAAGCACCTCCAAATATGAAACATCCCCTGTCTCATTAAATCATGAAATGGGACATGAATGTTTGGCTCTGAAAGGTTTATTACTCTAAACACTATTGATTAGTAGTAAAACACTGCATTTCTTAATTTACAATCAAGTGAATCAAGTTCCTAACCCATTACACAGCACTACAAGAGCCTGACAGATGTAGCAGATCTCTGGGATATCTGCACAAGGGACAAGGTTGGCCACTGTCAGTTAAGTTTCCCTGACACTTTTCCCAGTTCCAAGGACCTCCCTGACTGACAGAAGTCTTTGGTTCAACACCAGCTGATACTTCTACCACATTAACTGTTCTCACAATTCGGGGAGTTTTTCAACACATTCCCCAAATGAATTGTTCAGATTCCACTACACTAAAACTTTAGTTTTAACTGGTCTAACCAGGAAAGGGAGATATTCTTTCCCCTGTGTGTGCCTGCTTTGCTGCTGGTGCCCTGAAAACACACAGGGTCAGTTCTTTAACAAATCTATCCCCTCTTTTCAGCTATCGACTACATGTCAAAAATCTAAATAACTTTTTGGGGGAAGGTAGGAAGAGTGCTTTGTGCTCCCTATACAGTTCTAACAATGTATTTGCAATTTATATAACCAGTTAGATTTGGAGAGTTACTTACTCACAGGACTTTGGCTGACTGGCATCAAATCTTACCACACAAGAGGAAATGTTATCAATCCTATTATTGACAAGATTGTAAAGGAGGACTAAAGACACTAAAGCCAATGAAGTGAATGAGAGAGAATCTGAAAATCTCTTAATTGCAACAGTATTAGGTCAATTTCCAAGCAAAGATAAAGGATTAAAGATTAATTGCCACAAGGTCATTTCCCTTTTATCTTATTTGTTTTATTCAGACCCAGAGGAGCAATTTTTGTCAGCAGAGTGTTGTATATCCTCAGATCCCACCTGGAAAAGTGGATTTAAAGAGAACTGCCCCAGTCCCAGTCTCCAGCAGTCCAACCACTGTTTGCAGATTTACCAACATGATGATCACAAAAATAAAAATGTATTGGCGGTAAAGCAAGGCTAAGTAAACAGTATCAGGATGGTAATGGACAATGGAATTAAGTGTTCATCTTCTAGTTATCACATGCTTTGTTCACAAGGAGATCATTTTTCCAGCACAATCTAACAAAATTACGCCATATAAACATCATTACCACTTGCCTACCACATAAAAACACAGTGCTACGCTCTAAAATCCTTTGTCCTGCAAGAGAACCTGCAACCAGTCTGAGCAAGAGCCACATGAAGAAGCACTTAGTCCAGCCTTGGTGGATTTTCGAGTGACTAAAAATCTGTATTTTTCAATCAAACCTAACATCATATCTCGAGTTAAGGGAGAGTCTTGCAGAGCTACTGGATTTTGATGTGCATGATGCAATGATTGGAGCAAGGTTGGATGGGCTTCCTCTGCTTGTGTTGAAAAGATGTGGGTGTAATAAGCATCATTTTATTATATTTTTGGCAGGCCAGAGACTTAGAGGCCGAAGTCAGCCTAAATAAAGTCAGCCTAAATAAGAGTCAGCCACTTATCAAAAACTCTGACTTGCTCCACTGAGCATGACTGAACACAGCTCTAGTTAACGTGGGTTTTAATAGCCAGGAAGACCAGAGAGGCCATTATCAACTCTAGAAAGCAAAGGTATTTATCTGAGATCCAGAAGTGAAACACCAGTTCACAAGTTAATGCTTTTACAACCTTTTCTTGGAAATTGCTAAATGCTTTGGCGTAACACGATTGTAACATTTTTTTAAAGATTTATTATATAAAACAAGTAAATTTCTAAAAAACATTAAAACCAGAATGAATTCTTAACTAAAATTCTATGCTGCCAAATCAAGCGTTCGGACTCTAGGAAATTTCAAACCTAGAGTTTTCTTCAGTTTTATTAACTCAGCTACAGTGAATATCGTGTTTATTGATGGTCCAAACACTCAGTATTAGGCAATTTGAATGTCTATCAATATAGCAATTGGAGGATGAATTGCTGTATTATCTAACCATGCTGCCCAAGCTGTGAGGACCTCCCTCCCATGCCCTCTGCAATCACAATCCATGCAGGACTTTTACTTCCCTCCCTTCCTGGGTGTCTCTCCTTTCCCGTGGACTTGGATCTTACAAAATATAAAGTATCAGCCTGTTTAATGTAGGAAGCATTTGTTAAAGAAAACAAACAAAAGCACAAACACAAGCTGACAGGTTTCCCACACAGCTTGAGCCACAGATTTGTCTTGTTTTTTTAAAAAAAAAAAATTCTAGAATTTCTGGAGAGCTCACAGAGACATCTTGTGCCTGGATGACACATAGCAAGTCAGAAGTACAGAGCAGGGGTCATGGGCCTTCTTCCTCTGCTCCAATCCTCTCGGGACACCAGAAGCACAGACAGCTGGCACTTACCAGTGTCACTGCTTGGGAGTGCAAAGTCATTACCTCCCTTGTCTGTAGATGCATCAAGAGAAGGTGGTGGAAGAGATTTGCCATGGCAGCATCTGGTCTTTTTTTCATCAGGCGGCATCTTTTCATATTTTTGAGTAACCATGCCTTGTTCCATAAGCTATTTAATCTAACAGCTACTGGTAGACGCTGATTCTTCAATCAAGCCCCTCTGTGTTACACCCTGCACTGCAGCAAGGAAACCTTGAGACACCTTTACCGAGCTTTGAGACCAAGCACTCAGATTCCTACCTGAGTGCTCTATTTTTTTTATCCAGTGGAATTCTTGGTTTTAGTTACAAAACAGGAGCTGAACAGCATTCCAGAGCTTAAATATTTCAGGAGGTGACAGAGAGATGGAGCACAAGTGTTGTGAGCTGACTGGAGCACTCAGAGTGGTTTCGCCGTAGGCAGCAAGAGGGGCTGGAGGCAAACTCAGAGAGGGCAGAGCCAGGCTGAGATTGATTCCTCCTAAACTAAATCCTCAGAGAATGAAAAAGTTTCCCATTTCCCCACGTTAAATGCCTTTCCCCCGCCTCAAAACTACACGCTGTTCCGTACAACCAGTATTTATGTTGTGTTGGGAGTCCAGGGTCAGACTACGGTGCCATTTATTTTCCAACAGACCTTTTAGAAGATGGCCTGATTCCATCCCAACAATTAAAGCATTCGTTACTTTACTGCAGGATACTCCACACAGCTGCAGCATTGCTGTGGCTGTCTCTGTGCGAGGCTGGGGTGGCAGGGAGGTCTCAGCGAGAGGGGCACAGCCCCAGACTGCCCCCACCGAGGGCACTGAGGCTGCAGAGCCACAAAGGAAAAGGGCGGGGATTAGCCCCAAGGACAAAAGTGCTGCCTGCTGGCATTACCTGCCTGCGAGAGCAAGCTCAGAGTGGTACAACAGCAGCTGGTTTCTCAGAGGACTCGTTGGATAGCTGAGAGTGCTGGTTTGAGAGGACCTTTTGAAGTGCATCTGCCGTGGGGCAGGCAGAGCACCCTGGGCAGCCTCTGGCTGCTCCATTTGCCTTAGGACTTTTAATGTCAGACAGACAAAAAGAGAGGTTTTTGGTTTGCTTCGGTTTTTTGCTTTGTTTTCTTAAAGGACTCGGCACCACCTGGTACAGGATAAAGACAACTGCTTGGACAACACGAACCCTGGGCTGGTTCAGGCTCTCCAGGAGAAAGGCAACACCAGGATTCTGGCTGCCCTCTTACCCAGGGTCCCCCAGAGCTGGCTCCTGGTGCAGGTGATTGAACAGCAGCTGTGCCAGACTGCTGTGAGGTTCAGTTTTCTCCCTGTGTTCTCCCTAGTTCATGATCTGCCCCATACCTCTCCTAGCAGCAGATTATCCCACCCCGTCTCTGGCTGGACTTTAACTGAAGCTGTGTTCACGGCTCCTTCAGTCCCTGGCACCAGCTTTGTGGAAACCAGGGGCTTCAGAGGATGCTTTGGGTCCTGCAGGGCTGCGCTCCAAGTCTCGAGAACCCCTTGAGGTGCCCATTTTCCTCACACAACCCTCAGATCACACTGCACCCCAAAGCTCTCCCAGCCAGGATAGTTCATGTAAGGTCCAGTGGAGGTGGATGGGAAGGTTTCTGATGCACACATGGCAGGGTTCACAAACACTGCCCAGGTGAGCTCTCCTGATGCCACCTGTAAAGGTGATCAGTGCAGCTTTGCTGTCCTTTGCTCACCCAGTGACTGTCAAACCAAACTGATGGGGCTGACACAGAGCATCCCACAGCAGCTGCCACCTCCCAACCTCCCTTATTCCATGGCAGTTCTGTGCCAAGGCTTGGAGAAGCTATTTTTGTGCTCAGTGTTGCTGCTACACAGGATGATAATTAAGAGAAGCATGCACTAGACTGGAAGGAAATGTGTAAGAAGCTCTGGAATAGTAGCCCTGAAGCTATACTAGCAATGAAAATGAAGTTCTGTTACTCACAGCCAAAAGTGAGGTCACAGAAGGCAAAGTTGGCACAGAATTTACTTATCCCCAATCTCATCAGAGAAGATTCCTTAAGTTTATCACTGGCTCAAAGGTACATTAATTTTTCAGAGATGAGAGGAGTGAGAGTAAATGATTTTTAAAGGCAGACACATGAAGCAATTGCAAGTTCACCTGGACAAGAAAATGCCACACATGCTCTCCCTCTCTCTCCTGAAAATGAAAAGAAAAATACAAGGCTCCTGACAGAATGTGGCATGTGACAATTTCAGAATGGCTCTTGACCAGTCTGGAACAACTTGCCAGAGGGTAAAAAAACCAAAAACAGGTGGGAAGGGTGCTGGATAACAGTGTTGGAGAGTTCCAGCCTGGGGAATGTAGCCAGCATTCAGGAGAGTAATAACTGCTACGATGGGGAAAAAAGTACAAAACAAAGGAACACCACACAAAAGAAGTCCCAGCAGAAACACACACACACACACACAAAACCTCCCCATCCATAAACCGGAAATACTTGCAGAGTTGGCATTTTGGACAGACACAGAAGACAATATGCTTAATTCCCACCTGTGTAACAACCTGCTTTGTAAACCCTAAGACAAGTAAATTAATTTAGTCTCAAGCCCCTGGAATAGGCACTGTGACATTCACCTTTCTGTGATCTAACCCGAGTCCCTTTGGAAAGGGAATTGTGTCCCCCTGCCAGTCAATGGAGCAGACAAAAACCTCTGCCAATTTGTTTAGTTTATTACTTCATTTCAGGGTGTCCCATGTTGACCTGACCATTTATTTCTTTCTCAGAAAAAAGACAGATTCTTTTGATATTTGTGTCTTTATCCAGACTTTAGTCTGCATGATTTCAGTGGTCAGGCACCTACTTTGGGTAATGTTTTGTTCTACCTTTAATAGATATTCATGATAGAAAATTGTGCCTTCCTGTCAGCAGATCAAAATGTTCCTTGTGTGGATTTTCAAGCAGATTCAGAACTCTATAAAATTCCCACTTCCAGGAAAATGTATTCATTACTAGGCATAACAAAAAGAATATGAGTAATAGCCAAACAAGCACAAAAGGAAAATTATTTTGCTTTAAATTTAATTATTTCCACACTTGCATGATATTTACACAAGCCCAATTTTATTAGGCTTGATTTTCTCCTAGGACATTTCTGTCTGCTATAGCTTTTTCAACAAAGTGAATTTGGAGAGACATTAAAGTATTATTCTGGTTCATTCACATTTTACGCAGGGGGAAATTGCTATCCAGAATGCAATGCTGTGGACTTCACCTAACATTGTTGAAGTTATTCCTGATGTACAAAACAGAAACCCACTGAGATTACACCGATGTCAAGTTTGCATAAGGTCAGAATCAGACTTTTTATTGTTGGAGAAATTAATATATTTTTGCTTCCTAAAAAGTGTTGATAGCAACAATGCACTCACTGTTTGCAAGAGTGTTTCACCTTTAAAATGTCACATTTAAACTTGAAATAGGATGGGGAAATTAATCTTTGGACTCATACAGAACTCTTCTTTCTTGATATAAATTATCTGCATGGAACCAAAGCTCCACTGAAAAAAATAATTTCTTTACTTTTTTTAAAATACTTTTTAGAGGATAAAGTACTTTGTATAGGATGAAGGACAGAAAATTGTGTTTTCTTCAGAAAACCAGAGGTGTTGCAGTTAAAATTTTTAAAAATGAGAAACCCTAATAAAATGATTGTTTATATCAAACAATCTCATTTGGTTTGGTCTGCTGTATCACTGACTGAGCTCCTCACTGATCTATGTCATTCTGGTCTTTCAAGCCATAATTAAGCATTCTTGACAGGACTGCTGAGAAATTGAGAATTCCAAGAATATAGTTTATAAAGTAAGTGTCTTCCTGGCTTTCACAGGTGCTCTAGTGCTGGCTCGAGAACCCGCATACACAATTATCAGTTGAAATTTGTGACAGATTAATGGAACAAATTATATCTGAGCACCAAAGAGCACAGAGTACATAATCACATCAAAGTCAGCAGGACATTCAGAAAAGGACAGGAACTAAACGTGCCTTTATTGCAGGCAACGTGAAATATTGAAACTTCATTGTTGTGCACGGTGTTGTACCATGAACACCATCTGACATCTCATCTAGTAACCCACTGGAGTATAAAGAAACTAAGGAAATAAAAATCTGTACTTTTTAAGCAATTTACTTGTGGAGTGGATCAAGTCACCTGTTCCTCTCTGAACAGGTAAATCTCATCCTTACAGAGAAAGGTCAGTGGGATGAGCCAGCACCACTTTGTGTGTTTGCAGAAATCTGCTCATTTGCCAGTTGTCTCTTCAGTGCTGCCCTGATGGTGATGCAGACGGGGAGGACTCAGAAACCTGACACTAAAGATGATTTTGTTCTTGTCCTTGGGCACTGAAAACCTGCTCTGCACCTAATACTAAAAGTCTCTGGGCCAGCCCCAGGACTTCTTTCAGCACTCGGCATTAATCAGGTGCTGTGGCTTTAGCAGAGAACGTGCCTGGCCAAGGACCTGCCCGAGCAGCCCTCCTGCAGCCCCTGTGTGTCTGCCACTCTGGCTGCCTCAGAAACCTCGAGGTGCCGCAGCTGCAGAAGCTGAGAGCAGTCCCATCCAGTCAGGGCTCTGTGCTCCAAGCAGACACTTTTTGCCTCAGAAAAGCCCAGTGCTTCACTTCTCCCTGGGAAACAGTTCTCACACCGTTTGCTGCAAGTAGGGCAGTCTTGAAACACCTCAGAAGCTACAACAGACAAGGTGGGAAGCTCATAACATGATCAGAAACTGCTATGAAATGAGGTACGGGAGCATTTTAGGCAAGTAACCAAGGGGAGAGCCAAGTCAGAACTCAACAGGCTGCTGTTGTCAAGAGCAACCCCACTTCCCCCACAGGCAACCAACCTCGAGGTCTCCCAGTTTCTTTCATCCCTCCTGTAGATGTACCACACTTGCTGTTTTCTGGCACTACGGATCTTAGAGAATGTGCTGACATATGTAAAATGACTTTGTTCCAACAATGAAATTCCAAAATTTACAAATCCAAGAGATATAATTCTGAGAATGAGGTGAAAGAGATGGGAGACAAGCTCTCATGGCAGATCCTAGCTCTCTTTAGACCCAAAATACAAGAGTTTTGGTCTGTTCAGCTTCCAGCCCTTTGCCTTCCCAACAGCACTGGCATTTGTGTCTCTCTGCTGAGTTAGGGAAGAGTTTGCAACCAAAATGCTAATCCATCTCATAGAGCATTTCAAGAGACTAAAGTAGATCAAAAGAGCATTTGGATCAGCTGGTAATTTACTGTGGCATGAGAAAATTAAAAGCAGTTCTCATCTCTTTTGTCTCCTGTTGTATATTCATCTATTTTGTGGCTCTCATGCCATACAGTTTCCATGAAAAGTGGAGATCTGCCAAATAGCATAAACTTTCATGAGAAAAAGTTATTGCAGTGACAGAATTGGACAGCTGGATAAATGTAGGGTCCCCAGCAGCCTCTCACGGTCCTTGCTGCAGGTGTAGGATTCCTAAAAGTCTGTGACACTGGAAGTGCTCCAAAGACACAGAGTCCTGCTCAGCCAGAGCAGACCCAGCTGATCCAGAGCATCTCCTCTGGCTCACCACACCTGAGCTGCTTTTTATCAGCCCCACACTTAAATATGCAGCAAATTTGTTTTGATAAATGCACCATCTTGAATACCACTGGTGGTTAATGTAAACCCAGGGTTTCTCAGCACAGAACAGGTGCTGTGTGGCTCCAACCACCTCACTTCCTCACCTGCATCAACACCTAACGGGGCTTTCTCCCCTGCCCTACGGGATCTCTCCCGGCATCACCCTTCATCCCCAGCAGCAAACCCCCAGCGCAAATTCTGCATTTGGAAGGAGACAAGAGAGCACGTGTGGCTGGACAGAGCTGACCTGGCTGTAATTCCACTGGATAATGTGGCTTGTTTGGCAGGGCAGGAGCCTTGCCTTGATTGCCAGTTGTTGGTAGCCCTTACACCGTTCCATGTTGATAAGAGACTCTACCTGTAGACATTATACCATCCCTAAGAAACCATCCCACAGAATTCAGAGGACATTATCAGATATTAAATGACACTCCTGTTTGTTCCTCGAACCACAGGTTTGGAGCCATGGCTGACTGCAAGATTCTGATGGTCGATGCATTCTTCTCTATTACTTTCCATCTATTGCACATGGAACAAAAGGCTACAAAGTGCAGACATCAAGGGGAAAAATTCCAGTTCCACTACATTAGCTAAAGCTGTCTACTATTGAAAGCAATGATAGGTAATCTATAAAATAATTTCCACAACCCCACCATAAAAGAATCCCATTATCAGTGCAATCCAATAGTACTAGTGGCTGGAAGACAATTTATTCTACAATGAAAGTTACTTCACATGAAAAAAAATTATGTTATTACAACGTAAACCACACGTGTTTATAATGTATAGAGCAGCATCTCTGGAAATCACTGTGTATGAATTAAGGAAGCTTCGATCAAGATCAAAATTTGGGTGACAGCTCAAGGTTAGATATTAAGACCATAACGAAAGGAACACTGTTGAAACCAAGTTTAATCACAGTTTGACAAGCACTCTGGACAAGGAGCCCAACTTACTTAACCTCCTGCATTTAAGACAAAATAAGTTTTCAAGCCATCCTCCAAATCAAGTCAGATTTTTTTGTTCTGTCTTATGAGACACAACCAGAAATTCAGAACTCAATTCTTTGTCACGGGTAACTGCTGTGGCAGAACACTTTCAAAATCTATCCACCTTTTCAGATTTGGTGATCAGCCTGAGTGGGTTGGGAAGCAGTCCCTGAGGCTGGTTAGGCAGAGGCAGGACAGATGTGCACCTCCAGAGTGGCCCTGATACTTTCAAATCAGAGAATAGCAAATGTCAGCTCTGTGCTGCCCAGTTTCCCTTATGGCAGCACATTCCTGGGTCATAGGTGCCACACAGATCATTTAGGATGCAGAACCAGTACAGAAATCTTCACACGGAGCACCAAGCCCTGCCCTCTATTTCTGTTATTTGGTAAACTGGGATTTCTCCTGAATGCTGACACAATCTATTAGGTTAAAGGGCCTGCAACAGCATTTATTGTAAAACTTGCAACTAATTTTTATGACCAAGCCTATTGTCAGAGATTTTAAAGTAAATTAAGGACTTGGCAGTGTTACCTTTAAGTTAGATTTCATGATCTTGAGAGTCTTTTCCACTAAATGATGCTATGATTCCCCATATATGTTCCAGAAAGGACAATACGTATTAGTAATTAAGTTATGTGGCAAGGAATTACAGCAAAGAGGAAGAAGATAAAGAGTTTGAAAGTGTCCTTTTGTCTTTTGAAGGACTCATTTCTTGGTCTGCCACAGTGTTACCCAGTATCATTAGCAGAAAATTTTAGGAATGTTTCTTTTTCCCCTTCTTAGACTGCAAAGAGCATTTCTATGCTGCTCTAAATTGGGAACTAATACTAAGCGGAACTAATACTAAGTGGAAGTAAGAAAGTTTGGTGTCAGATATTTTAGTTATGGTTTCCTAGAAAGACACAGTTTTCTGTGATTTAGTGCATTAGATTAGGTTAGTTAAATAGATATACTCAGAGAATTTCTGGTAGGTATAGACCAGGCAGCCTTGTTAATCCAGACCGATATGAAATTGCCATTTAATATTATTAAAACTCTTTAAAATAATTTTTCTTACTCAGAGCTGTATTTACATTCAAAGTATTAAAATAGAAAGTACTTTTTTGGTAATAATTATAATGATGTCTTTTTATCATTTGAATCAGGACAGTTTCTACAGGGTATTACAAACGATTTTGCTCCAATTCCAAATAAATGCCCAGATTTTGATTTTACAATGGAGTGACTCATCATGCTCAGTGAAAGCCACGTTTTGCTTCTTTAATCCAGGACAAAGATGATCTGCAAGAGAGGATAAAGTTCCAACAGGGTCAGGCTCTCACGGCATGGAATGAGCCCACGTTAACAAACCACACAGGCGAAGGCAGTCACAGCACAAAACTTCCCAGGAACTCTGCTGTATTGCCTCGACTGGCACCAGTTTGTGCATTAGACCTGGGCACTCTCAGTTTACAGCCCTGCAGCGAAGTGTCCTCCTACAAGAGTCCCAGAGACATCAGCAGCTCCTGTGTCCACCCCCAGCACAGCCTGCCCCAACCACCTGCGCCAGAGCTGGGCTCTGCTCTCCACCACAAGGAGAGAACAACTTTCAGAGGTGAAGGAGGCTGCTGCCACCTCCTTTCTGGTTCTCTGGCCTAATCACAGGCTCTGGGCAGGCAGATTCGAGTGACACAATCCGACACCAGCTGACAAGGAGGTGTGGCTGACCCTCCCATTCTGAATTTTTTCCATGTTCTTCCCCCTCCCATCTGCTTTCCTCGTATGTCCTTTCTGTCCAGCTCTGGTGGGGCCTGGGAGAGGGGAGTCATAGAAAAGCAATAATGAGCACCTCAGCTAACAGAAATGTGAAGCTTATGAAGACTTTTCCTGGCCAAATATCTTCCATTTAGAGCGAAACAGCCAGTTCAACAGCCGGTTCAATTTAGCAGACTGAGGAATCCAGCTCTCTGACTCCTCATCTGAATCTCTGCAGACTCAAACATTAAAATGATTCAAGGCAGAGATAACACAGCTCCAGTCCTTGGCAAAACCTCTTCAGCTGCTCATCATTCAGATATATTTTTGAGTTCCTGAGCAGTGTAGGAAGTAGCAGTAAAGCTTGTAGTTTATGCCTGGCCCAGTTACAAATGGAGACAAGCTATTACTTTCTCTTTCCAAGAATTCATTCAATTGAATCCAATTTTGAAAACTTTGGAGAGTAATTTGAAATATAAGGAATTTTAGGTTCCTTCTGAGCCTTCACAGTGCCTTGCCACTTGTCAATGGCTTGGAGGCTACAAATTCAAGCCGAACTAATAGCAAAACATCTTTTTTGATTACATTGTGAAGGTGTAGCTTGTGTAAGCAAATATCTGACAAACATTCCCACTTCTGTGAATCTCTTGCAGATACTAACTTCAAGTGGAAGTATTTTTAGTATAATTGTCATTAAATGAATTATAGGAAGCCAATATAATTTTATAACTGGTGAAAAATATTGCTACTTTACATCATTAAAACGATTTGTAGAACTGCTGCAATCGCATTTTGCCTATATATTGTCTGTCAATATATCTGAGATCCATAAAAACAGGCCAGTTTCACAGAACACTTGAAATACAGTTTATGTGCAGCCAGAGACATTTTATACTCTTCAAGATGTGCTTTCCATTCTTCAGTGTGTGCCTGTTGTAGCATACACAGCAGATCTTGGGAATGCAGGGCTTTTCCCCCTGCGTTTGCTGGAATGTCACTTACCAGTGGCACTCTGTCAACTATTCAGACAGCTTTAAGCATGACTTTCAGCCCAGACAGGGTGTCTGTGGAGCTACAGCAAAACTCTTGGAGGATCAGCACAGAATTATACCTGGAGATGTTGTCTCCAGCAGGCACAGAACACTTTCCCCATCACAAACACCGACCTGTGTTTTCAGGGCAGGCAGAGTAGAAATTCCACACACAACCTGTCCCTGCCTTCCCACTCGCTTGACAGGGGACACAGCAGCTATGGGGAACTCATCCCTGAGGAGCTGTTCCTTACAACAAAGCTCACCAGGGCAGGGATGCTGCAGTGCCTTCCCTCTTCCACCTGCTTCCCCCCAGGAACACCAAACACAAGTTACCCTCACACCAAATATAATTAATTAGCAAACCGGTGAGTCTGAAAATATATAGATGCTGACAGATGGTGGGGCTCTCAGGAGTAGGCAAACAGGACTTTTCTTCCTTTTTTTTTGTTGTTGTTGTTACTGGAAACAACAGTGGGAGCTGAACAAGACACTTTCCTGCAGTTCCCATGGACTGTCTGCAGCTGCAGCAGAGGGCCCTCGTGCAGCCTGTTGATAAACCATGCAGAACTTACTTTCTTCAGCATTTTTAGACTAGTCGTGGGCTGCTGGCTCAATGATTTGCCAGTGTAATTCACAGGAGAAAAGGGAGGCAGAGGAACCATCCCATAACACTGAGTGCAGGGAGACACAGGATTTTGACGAGTGGCCCATCATTGGTCTGGCCATGCTGGAAAAGGACAACTTCAAGAAACAAGCAAAAACCAACTCATAGCACTAAACACAGCAAGAAAAATAAATCTGCCAGTGTTATTTTGTGGAAGAAAATGCTTAAAATAACCAACTTTAGCATCTAAGCACAGCAGTGATAGCTGCGTTTTTGTTTCAGTGGGGAGAAACCTTTATCTCACTTGAGCAGTCAGTGGAAGAGAAATGACTGACTCCTCTCCTTGCTGGTGTAAATGACCAGCAAAGAGTGCAAAGGTGCAAACAGGGGGACATCAGCAGGCAAAGGAAGGCCCAAGGCATATCCATAGACTCAACAGCCAAAAAAACCCCAAACAAACAAGAACACCCAACATCCTCCCTCAGAAACAAGCCCCTGAGAAGAAAATGCATGCTTTTAAATAAAATCATCCTCTTCTCTGCTGCTGATTTCCTATTTGGCTCTGCAGTGATTCTGTTATCAGGCTTCCCTAATGACACAGAAAAACAAATTCTAGTTTGCCATTCTTTTACTGCAAATAATCTGCTCTAATTGAGTGTTTTACTGAGCAATCAATTGCACTTCACTCACTTTCCTGGGCTTGAATTACAGAATTAGAAGCAAAAAAAAGCTTTCTTGTTGAGACCACATTGCTTTCATCCTAGTGTTAGGATGAAGTTCACCATGGGCAAATGATTCCTTTGCAAGATTTAAGCCCTACTTTAGTAGGAAAAAAAGGAGACCTTGTGCTCATCTTTTGCACAAAATTGGAGCCATCCGTCCTTAAAAACCAGTTCTGAGTAGTCCTGGAGAAGTCAGCACCATCCCCATGGGGTGGAAGGCTCACATAGGAGCAGCAAGGGCTGTCCCAGTTCAAACTGGACTTTAACTCATTGTAGCCACTGCAAAATAAACTGCAGTAAAACACATCAGGGAGCACAGTGCAAACGAGAGAGTGAAGAAATAGCTGAAGTCAAATAGAGCATTGCTGTGTAATTAATACACAATAGGCATCATACAAAAGATGCCATATTTATGATTTAATAGTCTACTCTGTATAAAGTTAGAATTAGCTTCCAGTGCGTCCTATTAGTGAAGCTGCAATGTGTTAAGCTAATGTGTGAAGGCATTTTTAACATCAGGTCTGGCTGCAATTTCCCATCTAATTGAATGGAGAGAAGGGGGGGGAAAAAAAAAGAGTTTGCAAATATGCTACCACAATGGCCAGTTACAAGGTTTTTTATGGCTCTCCTGTAATGGAAACATGAAGTCCGTGGGTAAGCACTGTAATTGTAGGTAAAAGACATCAGTTTATTATGGTATGTAAAGAACCAGGATAAACCTCTCAGTCTCAGATTCATCCCAGTTCTTTACTGTACTGGAGCAGCAGAAAGGGATGGCTTCGGCATTTATGGAATGTGTAATATCATCTGATAAATGGTATTTGTTTCCCTGCTCACTGCTGCTGGCAGACAGCCAACTTTAGAAATGCCAATTTAAACATTTGCCTGAAAAATCCGTTTAAAGCACAATGTTTGGTTGTGTTTGCAGACATCAGACCCAGTGCCCCCCCTGTGACTGCATGATCAGAAGTAAGTTAAAAATGTATTCATATAATAAGTTTGTGGGGTTTTGTCTTGGTTGCAATAAAAGCTACTGAAAGAGAGACTCGGAAAGATAATTATTCTATAAGATTTACCAGCATGAGGTTCAGCTTGGGATGCCTATCACCCTAACGGTAAAGCTGTGTACTCATCTTCACCTGAAAGGTTCAGTGTGCTGTTTATTATTTGACTGTCAGCTCTGGAATATACTGGAACACAATAATCAAGCAGGCTTGAAACTGCTGCCTCTCATTATGTATTTTCCATTACAGGGAAAGCATATTTAATTTCTTTCATTGAGTCCATTTGCTTCAGGATCTTTCAAAGTCCAAGTGAATGTGAAAGTCCAAAAATGATGGTATTTGCTTGGCAAACAGCAGATTTGAATGGTTAAATGCCGTGAAAATAATTTACAGTATATTTTTTTGCTTTATGCCTGTGTCTCCTGCCTGTTATTGGAAGTTCTTTCAGACATGGACTGTTTCTTATCATGGGTTCTACAGCAAAATTACAGAGGTGGAAAAGGCAAGACATTTGCTGTAGAAGGCTCTCCAACATCTGCCCACTTTTCCAGGTTTTTAAGTCTCCAGGGCAGTGAGCTGAATGTCTCTAATAAATAGTATTTAAAGGTAAGGGTAAGGAGGAACAAAGGCAGCAGGAAGGGAAGGACAATACCCTCCTTTTTAAAGCAGGCATATTAAAATGATACCTGCTCTGGCTTTGTACCAAGCTGCTTGCAGACTCATTTGAAAGGAGCCAGCCATTTTAATTAGCTCTCCCCGGACTCATGAACGCGTGGGTCCCCGGCGGTGGGGGCGCAGAGAGAAATAAATATATATATACTTAAATGAAGAGCAGGCTGGCCTTGCTGCAAGCTCCCTCAGCTCTGCCGTAATCACTTTGAACAATACAAGTCCACAGTGACCTCTGTTGTTCCTTTCATTTTGGAGATTAAAAGATGAAGCACTGGTTCTGCAGCTGGTGAACACGCTGCGAGCAGGGAAATCAATGCCTCTTTCAGACAGGCCTCTGTGCAAAAAGGGTTATCAGACATGAAATAATTAATTGTAATTCAGCTGTTTAAAAATAGACGCTACAAAAAGAGAAATGGACTTTCTGTCCAGAAAAACAAGGCAAATGATTTTGTTTTTTAAAGCCAGAAAATCAGATGCCTCTCACTTTAGAATAGACCTTCAATTATATATTTTTCCCCACTTCTTTTCTGTTTATTTACTTTTTTCAGGCACTAAATCTACTTGTAGGAGAAAGTCAGGCAGTCCCCTATGTACTGTGATGCTCTGCAGTTTCTCAAGGGGAACTATCACCATCTCCATATCATAAAACCTGTGAGCAGTGGGTGTCCAGACGCAGGAACCCGTCCAAAGGCAGCTCCACAGGGGGGAGGAGGATTAGAGCAGAACTGTCCCCGAGTTAACTTCTGATATGTTAAACAGCCACATATTTCATCAGTACCTGCAACTTCTGCTGTGATTTCAGCTGAAGTCTGTTAGGAAAACACGCAGAATATTCCAAATATCTGAAATCTGTCTTGCCCGCACATCAGCCTCACTTGCCATGCTAAGAATGCAGCATGCAAGGGTTGGGCACTCACCTGCACGAGTGTGAGACTGGCCTCAGTCCTGCCAAACTTCCCCCAGCATTTGGGTGGGAATGCTGCTTTTCCCACAGCCTGACACCTTCTGTGTAGCTGAGGTTTAAAAGTCAGCACCATCTGAACTTGGACTTGGACCAGCATCGTTTGAATGCTCCAGCCACGCTCCCTGCAAGGGGAACCTTTGAAGGCTTGTTTGCCTTCTGTGCTATCCCAAGCTGCTCAGGAGTGATAAGCAATTCCACATGAAAAGGAGCTCAAGACACTATTTATTCTTCCTTCATGTGTAACAATAACAAACTGTATATTGATCCTTTTTTTGGAAAATAGCCTCCATTTGTGACTCAGGAACTGCAGCCAGGTTAATTGCACAGTGCAGTTTGTTGTTTGACCTTCTATTTTTATCTTTCCTGGCCATTTCTACAATTCCTCCGGGGAGCACCAGATGTTTGAGTAGATGATACCACACAACTAGATAGAGCAAACAGCAGTGAACTTCTGTAAACACTGAGGAAAAGTGAGCAATGGAAGGATTTACCAGCAGTCCTCAGGCTGGATCTCACATGTCCCACATGGATAGAGCACAATTTATTTGTTTAAGCACAGAAACAAAGACAGGCTAAGCAAAGTG
Organism: Atrichornis clamosus; assembly: GCA_013400975.1. Lineage (NCBI taxonomy): Eukaryota > Metazoa > Chordata > Aves > Passeriformes > Menuridae > Atrichornis > Atrichornis clamosus. The sequence goes on along the minus strand of WBMZ01007014.1, from coordinate 84,836 downwards.
CCATAAATAAGCCACTGTATGAATGAAAGTCGTGCTGAGCACAACCAGGCCCCGGCACTGTGAGTGGGTTTGCTACTGTTCATGCCTGTAGTGCAAAAGCAGTTCTTCTGTTCCCAACCCAAGGCCTGGGACTCTACCAGGACAGCTTAGATAAAGCACAACAGATTAAGGTATCGATAGAGCCAGCAAATGCTCCTTAAAAAACATTCACCACTGACCCTTACAACTTCAACGTGAGCATATTTACCGGGGCAGTTCTTCCCATTTGGAAACTATCCAAAGGTTTGGATATTCTCATGTATGCTCCCACTATTCAGGAGTCTTCAACCCACTGTTTTTTTCCCTGCAGTTTTTGCAGCTCTAGATGTGATGCTTGTTGCCTCACCCCCTCCCTGGGGCACAAACTGTGCTGTGAATATGAGGAGAGAGCTGATGGAGCGCTGTAACTGATTATGTGAGATTGTCTGGCATCAACTATTGCTCAAATCCAGTTATATAAGACTCTGAAGTATGTAGAATAACTAAAAATAACCCCTCCTCCAGCTGGCTCTTCTCTGAACCCTTATCATCTGGCACCATGAGAACAACAGTGGGGCAGAGGCTGTTGTCAGATGCAGCCTGGGTGGAGGGGGAGAAAGAGGCTGTAAGACCACCTCCCATCAGCATTCCTGCACACTAGAGTGAACAGACCCACTCAAAATTCAATAAATATGTAGATATATACGCCTCAACATATCAATTCACTGCTGGGGTTCGCAGGCTGATTGACAAAGGCAAGGAATGCTTGGCAACGCCTTGGACTGCTCCTTCTCTGGGATGCAACACTCAAAATGACCACCTTTCTCCAGAGTGGAAGTCCTTCAGTAATTGATGTTGGTACACACATGGCTTGCAGAAATGGCAGACAAGATATTTTAGTTTTCTTGGAGATTGAAGCAACTTAAAAATCCAGGCAAAGTATCCTTGTTTATCACTTCCCACCAACATCGCTGCCATGCCCTTGATATGCTCGAGTCCTATCCTGCTTTTATGGAATTTGGGAGCTCTCCTCTCCCAGGAATCCATGCTAAGGTTCCACACCCAGGCAGGCTCAGGTAACAGTTCTAACAATGATTTATGCAGTCCTCAGGGGAGAGCTTCACCTGCCCCTTTCCACACCTTCACCTGTAAGAGCACGACTCACGCAGGAGGTTTTTCTCTTCCTCTGCACAGCACCAAATACAACTGGGCAGTCAAGCTCGGGGAACCACCACCACCCAAAGGGCAGTGGTGGCAGGTGGATAACGCTATTGATTCCACAGCAGGTGAGGGATTACACAGCACTCCAGGCCAATCCATCAGTGATTCACAACAGTGGCTCTGCCTTCACTCCCGTAACAGCTCTACAGCATGACTACACTTCTAAGCCATCAGGAGCAATATTTGCCTGCCTATTTTTCAGAATGGGTGTCTGGGGCAAAAGCTGCAGCTGTGATGTGAACAATTTAAATATTCCCCCTCTTGCAGGGATCTAGGACAAAGCTTTACGCACCAGATATCTCCTACTATTTTGAATTTCTGAGCTGAAGAAGGTCTATTCCACTGCAATGAATTGCACCCTTGGTAATCACTGGGAAGTGAGAAACTGTTTGATTATTTAAATGATGGGAACTGAACAGGTATACTCAAAGTTAGGGAAAAAATGCTTGTTCCTTTTGATAATAGTTTTATTTATTAATGAAAGTCATCATGCTGTAATGTCATCTAAATTAACTCAATTAATTTGTGAATTAATCAGGTGTGTTCCTGGTAATTTCTTTCTCCTATTCCACTTTTCAAGAATCTTGAAATGATAAAAGGAATTTTGGTACAAAGAAATGGAGAGGTCTCTTTATAAAAGACATTCAAGATAAGAATAGAATAGATACAGAAGTCATAAGGGTAAATCTCATCAAACTGCTTTGAAACCATGTTTGAAGTCAATTATTATATCAAAGTCACTACAAACCATCAAATATTCTAATTAGCCACCATTTTAGTTTTGTTTTTAATTTCTGAAAGTGATAAAGGCTAATAGAATTGCAAGTTTTTCACCCAAACTCCAAACCGTCCCCAGCACCAAATTAGACCATCTGAACACTGAAAGGCATTTATGACAGGGGAAATAATTCTAAAAGTATTGTGTGTGTGCCTGAGCCTCAAATACACAAGAAGCCTTTGAAGACAAATTGAGTCTCTTCTAATTTTAGTTAGAACTTTATTTGCACCTGAAGAAGACCAGGCCCAGATGGATTAAGGGGTGCTGGTGTTTTGCAACAGCGTGGATTTGAGCCACCAAAAAAAAAAAAAAAAAGGAACAGAACAATCAGCAAGCAAAAGCCTCAGTGTGGCTCCTCAGGGTGCTGCACATCCCACAGAGTCCCCAGTTTGGCCCTGAGTGGCCCCAGGTGCTGCCCACACACTGTGGTGTCACACAGGTGACACTCCTCCCCTGAATGACTCTTGGGGTGCGTGGGGGATTCACACAGGATTCCTGCATCTGATAATCAAAATGAGAGTGACAAACAGGCTGCAGAGTTCCTAGGTGGGATAGGAAGGGGAGAAAAAAAAAAATACAAAAAACCTCACGAAAATGAATAGTACAAAAGTGTATTTCTCTCTCCACCTTCCAAGAATGGCCAGAGGGGGTCTTTGGGGCTGCAGCTGATGTGTGCAGTGAGGCTGTGTTATCTAAATCAACTTGCTACAGTGTATTACACATTCTTTACTATTTCTTTGATGTCTCTAAAAATACAATTGTGAAGCTGTATAATCTGATATGAAATTACAGCTTATTTTTCCACAGAAGGAGGAAAAAAAAAAAAAAGGAAGAAGAGACTGATGCTACTGACATGTTTGAGAACACATGATCTGTTTTGATAGCACATTGTATTTACAAAGCCTGTCCCCAGGCAGGCTGTGCTAAAATAAATTTGGAATCAAAAGGCACGTGGTCAGGCTAACTGGGAATAATTCTGGTACCTTTCTTTCTAGCAGTACAGAAATGACAGAGGATCCAGAACATGCATCCAAATATATATCCTCAGAATTTAATTAGAATTATTCTTGCCTACCTAAGATAATTGCAACATTATGTTTTGATGGCTGTTAGCATCACATATGCTTACAGATTAATAGTGTTTCTTCCATGTCTGCTTTTGATTTAATCAGGCCATCACTCATTACAATCATGCATGGCTGGTTCTACAACATGAGAATGTATAAAAACCAGCTTGCCTGGTAACAAAGACCTGGAGCTCCGTGGCTCTGTCAGGCTGCTTAGCAGGCAGCTGCTCTCAGCTGCAGCAGTGAATTCACCAGTGCTGTTGCCAAAATCCACGCCTAACCCGAAAATTGTGAATCCTGTGGTCATCTCTGCTTTAACTGCAGGGAACCTCAGAACTCCCTGCTGCATCCTTCACCTGAGGGCTGCGCTGAAGGCAGAGCGTGCCCCGCTCCTGCAGAGCTCTTTGGAACACAGCTCCTGAAAGGATCCTTAAACACACACTTGGACGGCCCAGGAACGAAGTCACAAATGACTTGGGATGTGTTGGTGCCCAGCCAAGCCGTGGGCAGGTGCTTGTGGTCAGCCCTTCTCCAGACTCTTGGCCTGGTCTGGCACCTGATTGCTTCCGTGCTGCTGCCACGCCACCAAAACCCACCTGGGAACACTTGGAGACTTTTGTGGTCCTTACATATATGTAAAAAGAAAGTAAAAGCATGTGGCTACTTTGAAGCATGAGGGCCCTCAGAGGGACTAGGTTTATACATAAAATTATACGTAAGTTTAGCTGCTGTGCCAAAACAAAGACTGAACCTGCCTTTGATATTAGCACTGAAGTCCTGACCACAACAGAGCAATTCATAGTGGTATTTTTAAAAACAGTAACAGCAAAAGATACATCACTAAGTTAAAGATTCCTGAACAATTCTCCAAACTCCACAATATCATTGAGATATTGACCTAATAACCAATCTCAAGTCAGATCGAGGAAGAAGACACAGATCTAGCAGAACACCACAAACCCCATCAAAAACTCAGGGGACTGCATGGTAATGGCTTTTTTTCATGCAACAAATATGGCAGCAATGATTTCCATGCATTTCCAAATAAATTTTAAAAGACTTTTTTGTGTACTAGTTTAATTTCACAAATGCTGCCTGATCAAACTTGTCTAAGGCTCCATGCTCCGTGCTGTTTGGAGCTGGTATTTAATCACTGAACTTTTACCCCTCTTTCCTTCTCTTCCTCCTCTTTCTTCCACTCTACAGGAATGTAATCCCTCTGAAACTAAGCATCAATGCCTAGGACACACATCTTTTAATACAGCCCAGAAGCCATGATCACACCCTCAGAAACAAGCAATCCGTAAAGCAAAATATACTCTGTGCCTGAATGCTAATGCAGCAATTAATCATTTTGATATCTTTGCTCTCTCCCCTGCTCATTTTCCCTTGATTTTTTGATGTCAGAACCAACTCAGTGTAACACCACACTTTAAAAAAATCATCTTTCAAGTAGCAACATTAAACATTTCACAGTGGAATGCAAACAAATCAATACATATTGCAGCATTCATGGTATGGCGAGCTCTGTAGTTATGGTTGCAAAGACACACGTGCTAAACTCCCTTTTCCACTCCTTCTGAAGGGAACAAAAGCAACCTGAAATACAACACCAGCTTTCTTCACCAAACCTGCCCAGCTGAGCTGCCAGCAGAACACAGCATTTCCTCTCCTGCCACCCAGAACAGGCACCACTGCAACTGTGCCACCAACACAGGTACGTGAAGGGAAGCAGGTCCTGCTTACTCCTCCAAAAGCACTACATGGTCACAAAACTCGTGCTAGGGTGGGATGTGGGAGGCAAAGCTCTCCCACCAGCACAGCACGGCACAAAAGTACCACTGAGGAGACCAAAAGTGACTCCAAAGCAATAGAGGAACAAGGACAAGAATAATTTCCACCAACAATACGTATTTTGAGGGTTCTACGCGAGTTTTGGGTGTTTAAGTCTTCCCTTACCTTTGGAAGCACAACAGGAACCGAGCAGGAGCCTCCTCGAACCACCAGGGATGGAGCATTCTGGTGTTTGGTTTTGGGGTGGGTTCTGGTGTTTCCCAGCATCCTCCCATCACAGGTGGGGCCAATAACCAGACCCACAAGGACAACAAGCCCCAAGCTCAGCTGCTCAGCGACAGTGTCCTGCCTCGGGGTGAGGAGATGAAAATTCCCACCTCATGTTTTAGTGCGTTCAGTGTTTAGAGCCACAGGTGGCAATTAACATTCGTTTAGAAGAACAACGGAATGATTAATCAGCTGGGATTGCAAATGACACACTTGCACTTGAAGTTCGTTTTGTTTTGCACTGTGCATGGTGTTTAGCTAAATCTGTGATTAAAGGCCAGGTTCTGAGGCCTTGAGGAATAAACTTCAGCTTTGATGTTGGTGATAAAGGCAGGAGTTTTCAGAAAATTCGATTTTGTGGGGGAGTAAAAAGAAATTAGGTGTTTAGCTTTTTGTTGGTGATTATGAAATCCAGGAGCGTTTTAAATTTGATGATTTGTCTCTTCTGTCACAGCGCTGCATAAGGGACACAGGACTTTATTAGCAGAGGAGGAAAGAGGGAGAACATAGGGCAAGATTAAAACTAAAATGCAGAAATCATAGTGGCAGGATAACAGTGCTTTGCTATTTCAGGTTAGAGGAGCTCGTGCACTGTGGTATTGATCCCAGTGTATCCAGAGAATGCTGTGCATATTCAGGTACTGTGTATGGAAGCAATGGATAAAATCATCTTGCATTACTCAGTCCTTGCTTGTAATGATGTCTATTGCTTTTTAATTATCATGGCTCTCTGATTTTTCAACAAACAGTTCATGCTGATTTATGGACAAGAAGAAGGACTGAAATAGGAAGGCTCCAGGAGGGAACCCATCTGCAGTAGGGGTGCAAACACATATTCAATCACATGCTATCATTTTCCTTCCCTGGTGGCTCTCCCCGTACAATTTCCTGCCTCATCCCTTTGGGCAAGCCTGGCACTTTCTGTCATGCTTTTGATTATTTTCCTGTCTTACTCCTGAGTAATTCTGCTGTACTTTGCCGGACCTTTGCACCCAAAGTGCTCCAGACCCACACAGCAATGTGTTACTACTTGTGTGAGTCACACTCCTGAGCACAGCAGGGGCAGAGGAATCCTTGGCATTCAGGTCAGAACTTGGGACCATAATCAATTGACTGAGAAAATGGTGATGCTGCCTTTAAATAACTACAGGTAAATGAATAAAAAAATTCTTTAACTGAAGTGCTGTTAAGCTGAAGCATTAGAGAATGACCAGGGTTCCCATCAAGGTTTCCTTCCACTGCCTCAGGTCTGTCATGTTTATCACTCTGAATCTTTTGCTTATACCTGGAGAAACAGCATTAGTAACTGACCCTGGGAACCAGAATGAAATTCCCCTCCCAGTGCAGAGGGCAAAAGCAAATCTGGGGTTACTTCTCTCCCTCCTTCACACACGGTTGGCACCACCTGGCTGCACCCAGATATTGCCATACTGTGCTTCCCTTGGCTGTGCTGCAAAGGTGCTTCTCATGAGTTTTCACTCTGTCACTCAGGGTATGTTGAATTGGAAAGATTTATTCTCAAAAAGAATTTTAATAGAAAAATGATGACGTTCACAACAGATACTGTTTGCATGAGATCATTGGGCTAACGTGGGTGACATTTGCTCTGTCAACCACCAGTCTGCAGATGAGCAGCCAAGGACTTCAGTCTGAGCCTTGCTAAGAGTAGTTCTCCTGATAATTAAACACTAATGTTCTTTCATGAGTACGTTATAATGAAATAAATTGCTTCAAGGGAACGATAAACTACAGGCAGCATCTGAAGCGTTTTAACAGCACAGAGCATTTGGCTGCTGCAAGATTCACTCGAAGAGGAGAAAGGTAATAACATCTCAGAAACAATTTAGAAAACAATCTCCTGAACTTTCAGTGTTTGCAACAACAAACTGGGACACTCCAATGTGTGATTTTACTCATTCTCAATGACTCAGTGCTGCCTGGAATGGAAACACACCCATGATGCTCACCTGTGAAGGGAGTATCACTGCCAGTACAGCATTGGGCACGGTGACTCTGGGGTCAGGGAGAGGTTAGGGCAGCTTTGGGACATCCCAAAACATTTCTCTTCAGTTTTTCTTGCTCGTCTCCTACTGTGGCATTTGTCTGCTGTATTTTGGATGTGAAGACTGCCTGTAACTCAGCTGGGGAACCTCTCTGTCCAGGAGGGCTCCCTACAACTCTCGAGCACTTTACATATCTCTTGGGACAGACCTCACTGCAAATTCAATAAAAATTCCAGACAAAAGCCAGGTTCCTCACACAGCAATATTTATTTGCCTTCTAAATCAGATTAAATGAAATGATCGTTGTAGCTTCCTAATACTTAAGATGTGCTCTAGAAATATTTATAAAGAATTGAGAAAGTGTATTGCATGCATGTTTTAAATTTAAAAAACTGTGCATGTACCTCTCTAAGATATTATCCTGCCATTTTAAAACATGTAAGATGTAAGTAGTGAGCACAACAGCCAGAAAAAAAAATTAAAATTAACTGTCTATTCTCTTGCTGCAGGGCAGCAGTGAGAGATTTGTCTTTCTATCTTGGCTTCCTTAACATTTGAATGCTGCTGGAAAATACATGTTTCTGTCATTAAGCTTTTTTTAAAGCAATCGGGTTGAGCTCCCTCTGCTTGAAAACTGTGAGCTGCTCCAGAGAGTTGATACTATGCATGTTTTAAAATAATAAAGCACATTCAATTTTACAGTGCAATTTCCAAGCAGTGATAAACATGCTTCCCACAAGAGTGGTGCAGCACTGTGAATGGAAGCTGTTCATGTTAAGGACTGTCTGGAATCCCATTCACAAAAGCCATTGTGACTGTTGCTAGGAAGATAAAAGTGTACAGAGATCACGTCGAGTCATGTGGAACAGGAAAGAGAAATCTTTCTTCTGCTGCTGTTCCCAAGTGCCACAATTGCCTGCACATTGGCCTTTTTCCAAGACAGATGGATTATCACTAAACAAATTGCAGCAAACCCTCCTTGCATTTACATAATGTAAGTTTCTAACATTTAACCAATTAAAAGAATTGGTGCTCATAGCTTTAAAGAACTTGTAGGTTAATTACGACTCTCTCTCTGTGGATATGATGGAAGAAATAAAGTAAAGCACTTTGGTAGTTAAGGAACTTGCTCACAAGTTTGCACTACATGGAGACTACTTTGTTGAAGGAATTTTTTTGCTTGAGGAAGAATGAGAAGGGTTGAATTTCAATTTGTTTTCAATACCCAAATCCCATTCCATAATACCTGTTCTACCAGTGGAAGTCTTTTAGGATGTGATTGATTTTTTAAGTTATGAAGATGCATTTTTGTTTTATATCAAGAAGCTAAAGACAGCATTTCTTGGCTGTGTTCTAAATTTTACCCCTTTATTTGACCATATCCTTACAGTTCAGATAAACAGAGGTCCTTGGCAAGAGTCTTCGAAACCTTGCAGAACAGAAATCCTGCTTTAACCAGCATCACACAGAACCTCACATTGGCTAAATGTGCTGTTTCTAGCAAGGCAATGCCCCATGGAAATGCCAGCAAACACCTTTTAGTGTGCTCTCTGAAAATGGTTGCTTGCACCAGTGTTTTAGTTTGAGCCTGGCCAGAGGCCAGGAACTCCCCAGCTCACGGATTTCCTCCCCCTTCTCACAGCCGGACAGAGGAGAGGGAAGGAAAGAAAAATTCAAAGAGTCCACGAGGTTTGTGATTAAAATCGGGAGAGAAAAATCACAGGCAAAACAGGCAACCTACTTGAAAATATGAAACTACATTTATTATAATACCAGAGAAAAGAAGAAAAATTGAGAAGCAATTGTGGGAAAACTGTGGGAAAAAAAGCATCTTCTTCCCCCCGCCTCACTTCCCCCGCCCTGCTTCCCTCCTACCCAAACGATGCAGGGAGACGGAGAATTAGGGGTCTTTTAAGGTTAGGCCAGGGCTTCATATTCTCAAGGATTGGAGTCCTCCCCTGCTGAATGGTGGGGTCCCCTTTTGGAAAGTAAAGTCCAAAGTCCATCCCACGGGCAATAACGGCCCTCAAACTGCTGCGGCACGAGTCACTCCTACACAGGCTGCAGTGTTTAAGCATCCCCCTGCTCCAGCATCTCTAAAGGGGGGCTCTGCATTCCCGTGCTCCTCCGTGGGCTACAAGGGGGGACATCCCGTCTCACCACGGTCTCACCACCAGCTGCAGAGGGATCTCGACTCCGGCCCTGCTGTATCTTCTTCCGACCTGGCCTGGGTGCTTCTCCATGTTGGTCTTTTAGCTCACATCCTCCTCCTCCCTGGCTGCAATTTTTAGCTGCGCAACCAGAATTGTTTTGAATTCCTTCTTAAATCTGTTATCACAGAGGCGTTACCACTTCTAATTGGCCTGCGGCATGTCCATCTTTGCAGCCAGACAGACACTGGCCCTGCAGGACATGGTGGCGAGGCTTCTAGCAGCTTCTCAGAGAAGCCACCCCTGCAGCCCCCCTGCTACCAAAAACCAGGTCTAGCAAAACCACGACCTGGTGTAGGAAAGGGTGGCATTCCCAAAAACCGTGGGTGCAGTAGGAGACATGGCACCACTGACTGCAATGGCCAAGCAATAAACTCAAACACAGCTCCTGTTCTCGTACACCAGAGGACAAAGGCAAAGCTGTGTTTTGGCTGAAGTACTGTAACTTGGTATAGAATAAGTTTTAAAAGTATTACTTGGGTGTTTTTTTTCAGTTATCTTGATTTCCTTTCTTGTTGTGACTCATTTCATTTTGAAGATGCTTTTTCTTTTCAAGGTAAGAAAATAGACATTAAAACTGTTTTGGAGAAGTGAGGGGGTTCTGGTACACAGCGTTCAAACATAATGGAAAAATACGGCAGGGAACTAAATTGTAGCACAGAAAAGCTTCACTGGATTCTCCCATTTAAACTCAATGAAGGTTATGCCAAATGTTTGCAAAATTGAATAAGTATTTTTTTTATTATTGTAACAGGGCTCCAGTCATCATCCACTAAAATTCAAAGCAGCTCTTGCTGTTTTAGGTGCTGCACAAAGATTGAGTTCATAGTCAGTACTGATAAAATAAAAAAAACAAGGAAATCACATCGGGGAGAAAAAAAAGAGAGAGAGAAAAGAACCCCAAACCATGGGGGCTTTATAATTTATCAGCTGATTTATCCAAGGGTATTCAGAAAGTCTTCAACTGGGGCAAGCATTTAAATCCAGAGCTCTGTAGCCCTGTTCTCTCAGTCCTTAAGCAACTTCCTGTCTCAAAGTGCAATGAAAATTTTTTGTTCTGCCCAGTTTTATCTCCCCATTACTTTAAACTATATTTAGAGGACATTGAGTCTTCCTTTGTGAAAACTGAGTATTAACTAACATTAAAGCTCCATCTTTTGATTTCCCTACACTAGATCAAATTTAAGACTGCATGTTAGTCAAAATTAAAAAAAAAACCTAATCCTTTTTTTATGAAATTCAGCTCTATGTTTACTTACTTTTTTAATCCTCCTTTTCTCTTCCATTTTTTCCTGTTATATAAAAATAGGTCTCCTGGTAAGTAATATCAGTTAATAGCAATTACTTAAAGTATATTTTGTTTAGTGGAGACGCAAAAATCATCTTTGATTTCTTGATGTGTTCTGTAATCCATGTCATATGGATGGCTCCATAAATCTTTCTAATGCCTAATAAAATATACTACTGAATAGCACACTCATTACATATTAAACTGAAAATTCTGCTGCCTAAGTGCTGGTGTGTGATTTGAAAACAATAAAACCAGCACGAAGTTATGAATTACAATCAGTTTTCTGCATTTCTGATTCATAAAAATACATTTTTATGCTCTCTCCTTAGCCAGCATTTGAACTTTTCATCTAGACTGTGCCAAAAGCATGCAATCAAAACATGCTGTCTTTATTTACTGGTGCATAAGAAGATGTCTCACTGTTTCTAAATTTGACCCCACATATATGTTCAGATGATTGCTTTTCTTTATTCTTCTCACTTTTGGTTTTATTCTGCTTCTAGGTCAGGGCTCACAAAATTTTAATTTCATCCTCTGAATGTTTTTGAATTTCCTGCTAATTCCCTGTGTACTGTTTTGGTATTCCAAATAAATACATTTTTATTTTATAAGGATTTGTGTTTTGTTTGGTATTCCCACTCCTCTCCCTCTCCTTCCAGTTTCTCAGAAGAGATTACATATGCAACAGCCTATTTCAAAATAAACCCAGCAACCACAGCCTTGAAGAACGCTATTCTTTTCCATGACTTCAACGTTCCTTAAACCTCTAGCAGCACAAACTATCTATGTACAAATCATTTTCTTTTTGCCCTAAAGAATGTAATTTGTAAAAGGAGCAGACCAGCAGTAACTCCAGCAGTGTATTGTGAGGGGGAAGCTATCAGAGAATTGGCATCACCTAATGGAGTGTTAAAAGCAAAATTATTAGCATTTATTGTCACCACTCAGCATTGTTAATCCAGATTAACAGTCAATAGGCTCAGCACATGGAGGAAGAATAATAAAGAGGCAGTTTCTGCTGAATGGTTTGTGATATGAAAAGGAATTATCTCACAATGGTGTTATCACCACCAGAGCTACTCAGTGGCAGTTACAGCAGAGACTGTACTTGGTGTGAACCAATGGTTTATTGGCACTTGTCAGGTAAAAATACAGGATCCATTAAACCAACGGCAGAAGAAAACCCAAGTACTAATCACCACTATCATAATGAAACCACAATGATTTATTCCTGGATTTCATCACTATGGGATAAATTTAGCTAATGCCACCGAATTGGTTTCATCCAGAGTACCACTCCTGAATCTCACAGTGTTGGAAAGAAACAATTCAGGAAAATGTGAAAAAACCCTCTCCGCTCTGCCAGATTTCTGCAGAACCAAAGTTCAATGGCTATTTTCAGTTTGAGTGACTCTGACGTGAAGAACTAGAGGAAAAAAAAGCTGGAACAAAGCAGATTTTCCTGAAAGTGCTGCCTGCAGGTGGGTGTCTGTGTGTCAGCCTCCCCTGAGCTGAAACACCCATGCAGCAGAGCCTGGCAGAGCTGGAAGGTGCAGGACTCAGAAAGCACAGGCAAACAGCCATAAAAATGAGTGCAGAAGAGTTTGATGGAATAATGCACTCTAGTACAATAGTTCAGTATTCTCCAAGGAAGAATAAAAGAGAAAAACTTTATGACTTCTCATTGCACAACAAGAAATCATGGATTTCTTATTTAATAGCTTGTCTGATGGCTTCTGCTATCTTAACAATTTCAGAATACAATCTTTCATCGTATTCCAATAATGCATTTTTAAAATGGGATTATATGACAGGGGATGTGGGGACTACAGATAGAGGCTAAAAAATAAGAATAAAAATTGCTAATTGTATAAAATATTGATTTAAAATTAAATCTGTGGGATTTATGTTTCACTGATAAACAAAAATACAAATATTAGTTTTGCAAGTACAGATTTTAAGATATCTCTCAGAGCCCAATGACAGCCATTTTTGTCAGCACCTGCAATTTTAAATGAAAAGGGATAATTTTACTGCTCACATAATGGAAAATATAATAACAGCAAGAACAATGACTGAAAAAGAAGATACTTATCCTGGGATCTTTTTTCACTTTATGAAGGTTTCAATTTGCTTCTCAACTAAACTGATGTACATCAAGAAAAGTTTAACTGAACTTAATAAGGTTGGTCACTCTAATGCTCATAAAAGCAAGAAAGAAACAGACTGGATCTTGTAGTCGTGCAAATGGAAAGTGCACAAATGATTTACACGATCTGAAATTCATCTAGCAGCTACAGATAGGAAAAAAGAGATAGAAAGGTTACTATGTCGGATCCAAACTGTGAGTATATATACAATATATGTAATACATCTGTGAGTACTCTGAAGCCCTGAGAAACAGGCAAAGCATCTCCCAGAGCCCTTCAGTCTGGAGCTGAATGCTGAGCGCAGCTGATTCCGAGGCAGGGCGCGGAGCTGGTGCCAGCCGCAGCGCGCCTGCGTGCCAACAGGTGCTGGCACTCCCGGGATAACGAATGGAAGCACTCTGCAGTGGCATGTTTGTCACCAGGGCCCAAGGGCTCACAGTTCCCCGGTCCCATCTGTCTGGCAGAGCTTGATTTGTTAACCTCACCGTGGCCTGTCTGTGCCCCAGTGTTGCACACCCGGTGATTACGGGTTTCGTGCCGCAGTGGGTTGCCAGGGTGCCTTCCCCGGCTCGGAGCAATGATGCAGACACAAAATCACAGACAGATGCCTGCAGTCTGCTCTGTTTGGCTTGCACAGGACATCTGCAGGTGGAGATAAGGAGGTGGCTCTTCTCCCGACAGCCGACCACTGCGGCACACAGAGCCCTGTACCCCACGATCAGCCTCCATCCACTCTGATCCACCGCCTCAACCCAGCCCGTCTGGGGAGGAGGAAGGGGTGGGGGGAAGGTGTTTTAAGATTTGGGGTTGTTTCTCATCACCCTGCTCTGGTTTGACATGCAATAAATAAGTTTTCCCCAAGTCAAACCTGTTTTGCCTGTGATGGTAATTCCTGAGGGATCTCTCCCTGTCCTGCTGATGCAGAAGTTGTGTTTCCTCTCCCCTGCCCAGCTGAGGAGGGAAGGGATGGAGTGGCTCTGGTGGGTACCTGGTGTCCAGCCTGGTTCAGCCCATCACAAACTTCTGACAGCATTTTCTTCTGCTGTTGCCTCGATGACATAATCTGAGAGGCTTTGAGAAACATTTCACTGTTCCTTCAGTGGCTTCTTTCTCCATGTCTGTCATGCAAATGGTTATCCCTGGGTAATTCACACAGCGTTTGGCTTAAAATAATGAAATTAACTTGTTTTTCTGGTAATTGGAAGCAATTTTTTTTTTTCTCTACACATCCTTCAGTTCTGTCCTGTGTAAGCTCAGGGCTGCCTTTAATTAGAATGCCAGACCACAGGGTTGTCTTGTGGTTATGCTGTTACTTTGAAATGACTCAGTGTGGGGATGAAACCAAAACCCCGCAACTGATCTTTTAACTCTAAGATATAAAATACATTTTCTCTCCACTGGTGGTCTGTTGTCTGCAGCTTATCTATTAAGCCACAAAGGTTCAAGTATTCAGGTAGAGTGCAAGTACAAACAGATGTTCCAGATGTTGCCAAGTAGGAGGAAGCCTTTCCCCCCACCCCCCTTTTTTTTTAAGTCTGATCAGCTCATTCTTTGACAAAGAAAATAAACTTAATCTAAACTTGATTATTAACTATCTTTTGCTTTTGACACATCTAGGAGCATTCTTTTCCCTAGTGTCATCACTTTGGATTTTAGTGACTACTTAAGTAGCTGGTTGTGGCTTTTAGTTTCCTCATTCGAATTATTTCAGTAAATTTTGGTGTTGTTAAAAAGGCAAAGATTTGTAGTTGATTAATGGGGAAAACTGCAAGTGCTTATTATTACTATGGCCATTCATATTATTTTTGTAAACTCAAAAGTTTTATTGACAGAGTTGTGTCTTTAACTGCTTTGGTTTACAAAATAGCCTTGTGATTTTATTGCAAGACTACCTGTGAGATTAAGACCTTCTGTAAACTCCAGCTAATAATTAGATATGTTTGGGAAAAATACACGACCACTATGATCCTTTTCATGACTTTCATTCATTCAGGTTGCCAACAAGCTTCAAAAGCCAAGGGAATCTGTGGAGTTGGCAGAGGATTTGTGTAAAATCCTTGCTGTGTTGGAACTTCATGTGAATCCGTGAAAGGAAGCCTGTGAAAATACAGGGGGATGCAGGGGGACACAGAAGTTTTGTGGGATGCAGGATTAAGACAGTTTCATGTGGCGAGAGAATGAGACCCGAGATACAGGAGACGCCCCAGTGTGTCAGGATGGATGTTAAGGAAACTTTCACTTCCCAAATCTAAACTCATGAGGATTTTGGCTTTCCCATTCAGGAGCAGAGGAAGTTGAGGTGCAACTATAATTCTTTGCATCCTTTTGACTTTGCAATACCTCGTGCTGTTTGCATCTTCTTTCTGCCGACACTGTCCTCACAATTTCAATTTTTCTGGTGTTTTCCTCTTTTCCCAGCTAGAAGCCTGTGTGCAACCTGTAGCCATGAAACCCCACAGAACTTTGCTAAGTTTATATGCTGGCAGCACCTATTCAAGAAGCCATGGTTTGAGAGGCGATTGGGAGTTTGCAGAAGATTCCTCAGCCACAGCTCCCAACTTTTCCCACACAGGTCTGTGAGTCTCTCACCCCCTACATTATCCATGTCAGCCTATATTATTTTTGACAGTTTTAATCTTTCTATTTCTGACCCCAAGTTATGGGGTTTTTCTCTTTTGTTTGTACCTTGGGCAGCTCCCATTGTTACGCACCGCAGCTCACAGGGACTTCAGCTCTTTGCTGACCCTCCTTCACCTACTCCGGATGAAATGACAGAGACTGTTGAAAAGTTTGACTTCAATTAACAACCACTAGCAATTGCTAAAGGTAGAAAAACAATTACTTTACTCTAAAATGGAATCCATATCATTTTTTGCAGTATTAAATAGATTGAGCAGATATAAGGTACAATTTATGGGAGAAAAGAGGATCTAAAAGAATGTAACATCACTGAGATCAGGTTAAGAGATACTTGACCAGAGAAGGTCAGAAAAACTTTCAAAAGTTTTGGATAGAGAAAACTGCAGCTTTCTCAGCTGGTGATGACTGAAAACTCATAGTTCAACCTTACACCTCACATGAAAGAATTTTACATCTGTGTAACAGCAAGACTGAGGAACAGTAGACAAGAGAACTTGGGGAGATGGCAGGAGGATCTCTGTGTTGGTCTGTTGTTGACTGTTAAAACATCCTCAGCTTCTAACCAGAATGTTTCATTTCCAAAAAGTCTCTTAGAAGGTCGGTTGTCCTTGAAGAAACTTTGTAACTCGAAAATGAATATAAAAGGATAAGGAGGAAATATTAAGGGTAAGTACAGTTTTCCAACACCTCCACTCGCAAAAAAAAAAGAGTCTGAAATAGGTCTCAGCCTCTTTTTTTCTTTTTTCTTTTCTTATAAGTTTCTACATCCCAAAATAGATTCCACTAGTTTGTCAAGGTAGCTCTAGAAAAAAACAACATTGTCTTGATTCTGCTGCTTTCTAGGGGAAAAAAAAAAAGTTGTTTCAAAATTGGCAGAGAACAGTGCATTTGTATGCATTTGCTCTTCACTCATTATCTGAAAATCAGTCAGGAAAAGAAAACAGAAATATGAAAAGGTGCTATTTTTTTCAGTAAAACATTTCCCCTACTTTTGAAACTATTTGTGCAGCCTTGAGGGAAGCAGAGGAGTAGTGAAAAGAGATTATTGTGGTAGTTTAGCATAACATTTTATTTTTGAGTGATACCAGAAACCACATCTCACATGCTGAGTGATCAGTCCCAGGAATTCCCCCTGGTTTGATCCATTTTGCATGTGACAATTCACTGTTTTAGAAAAGAAGATTGGTGCAACAAAGGGCAGAATAGTTACAGAAAGTGTTATAAACCCCTGCCCTCTGATACATGAGCAACCACTGAACAAGAAAAACACGAGACTTGAAGCCGGAATGCCAGTGGGAAAGCCACACAATCTGCTTCAGTGCCACAGGTAAGCCCAGGACTAACCCTGGGAATGAAATATCCGGTTGGGTTTGATATGTGGATGGGCACGTCAGGGAGCTATACAATGTTAGGAAACCCAAGACTGATTCTGAGCTTATATAGCAGTTAATTTATTACTGGGCTAATTGAATAATGCATGAGACCTTCCACCTGAGACTGCTGAACTTCCTTTACGATCTCCATCCCAGTTCTGGAAGGACTGTGATAAACCTCTTCCAGCTTACTTTCAGTACCTGCACTGAAACATTCTGAATGTCACCTTGCATAAATATTCTGAAATATAGAATGGCGATTGCACATTATTGAAATGTTGCTGAGATTTGGCAATGTTTAATGGTGTTTTCCATATTTTCCCCTGAATTTTTATCATCCCAATCAATTCAGACTAAGATGTAACATTCAGATCTTAATAGGGCTGTAAGCAAGCATTTATTTCCTTTATAATTTTCTATTAATTACAGAGCAGCTAATGACTTTTAAGAGTGTGCTATTAATTCATTTACATTGGCTGTCTTTAATTGCCTATTAAGTACCTGTACTCATTTGAGAGATTTACGTGGAATTGTAGCCAAAAATGTCTTGTGCAACTGCACCAGATTCTTTTTCTGCCTCAGTTCTCTATTGTTTCATGCCGTATTTATCATGGTTATTTTCCCTTTGCACAGCCAGCCTTTTAGCACCTTAGATCTAAAAGCATTTAAAGTCATTATCCTCTGTAATTATCTTCCTCCATTTCTCTGACTCTTTTCTAATACTAAAAAGAACACCCAACAACAAAAAAAAAAACCCCTGCACAACAACAAATCAACAGATTTGTTCAGATGTTGGTCAGGCATTAATTATTTACAATGAATAACTGTGTAATATATAAAAAAGCATACACTAAAAATTAAGATTTATCTCTGAGGCTAAAAGGAGAGTTTATCTTCCAAGAAAAAAATTAAAATTGCAAAAATTCTGCAATTCCATGTTGGGAAGAAAATGCGATATTTTTATCATCTCAGCTTGTGTAGAATATTTCTCTGGTCATGGCATGTAGAGATATGAACGAGGTTTGCCATCTCAAACAGATTAGCCAACAGACCATTCCACAACACATCCCTCCTTGCCCAACTCCTCAGTCTTGAGTAAGTTGCCAAGAAAGTAGAAATAATTTTGAAGCCGAATTCACTGGAAAGTTCACTGACACAAACACATCACTGCACAGCACTGGCACTTTAGAAAAAGGCAAATTCCAGGGGAAGGATATTCCACTGGAAAGTTTGTCTATCTCTATCAGTAACTGGCCATGCCCTGAAACAGGAGTGCTTATATCTTTCTTCCCCTTCTGTAATCTTATCTAACATAGCTGTTCCTATTATCCATACAAATGTCTAATCCCTTTTGAATCCCACTAAGTCCTTATCTGTCCCACAGGGTAAATTTCCTTTGTGTAAAAACCCTGATTCCTTTTAACCTTTTTCAAATTTGTAAGTGATCTATCTCACTTGTCCTTGTATGCAGAGAAAGGGTAAATAGGAGTTTCCTTCCCCCTGCTGTGGGTTGTTTTGCATACCTCTTATACATTCTTATTTTATAAGGTGCTCCACTAGGATAATATTCTTAATCCTTTTCAGCCTCATATCATAGGGAGGGGGGTTTGTTTAAATAGGACTATTTTTCCCACTGGATGGAGAAGGGAATAAAATTATGAGATCTGAAATGTATAATTTGATTCCCCAGAACTGTAATTTTACGCAAGTATAATTCCATTGAAATCAGCATTTCCTAACGTGTAAGGCTTCTCTCTCTGCTCTGCCTGTGTCTGTAATGGCACCATATCATTTTCTGTCCTCTTCTGCATATTAGCTGCATATTTTATCCTTTTTTTTTTTTTTGAAGCACAGCTGTACGTTGAGCAGAAGGCTCCCTGCAACTATCCAAAACAATTCCCAAGTCTTTTTGTGACCTGGTTCCAAATAATTTGGACACTAACACCATGCCCAAGCAGAAAGCTCTTGGAGAGACAATCTCTGGGCTTGTTCCACTGCTTGAAATGTGCTTGGCAAGGAAAAGCTGGATGGGGGAGGAGGGAGAGACCACATGTGGTCATTTATTTAAAGACATGTGAAAGGCTGGCAATCCTCTTGTTCTATAATAATTGACACCAGCAGTTGTATCTTAATAATAGATCAAGTTATACTTTATTTTGATGATATCCAGAGCCCCCACCTTAACTTGTTTGAGGTGCACTTAACAAATATCTCGGCTACAATTGTGTGGTAGTGTGGAGAAATGGAAGATAATTATCCCACTGCACAGAGGAGGCCATGAGACACAGGAAGAGTTAATGTTATGCCCAGAGTCTCATCAGACATTTGTTATGAAGGGGGAAATTGAACCTGAAGTTTCCAAGCCACAGTCTGGAACTTTAAACACAAACCTCTGCTCTTCCTTATTCCTTAGGGAAAGACAAGCTCAGAGAAAGTGATTTTCCTTAGTTTCCATCTCCTGTGTCCATCTACTCCTACTAGTTAGGGGCTTAAAACTACTTGCTTATCTTCCTTTTTCAAACCTGGTGTCTTTGGGGGACTGGCACGCTGGAGAGAGAGATGTTTAACACAGAGATAATCCTCTCAGAGTGACACACAAATCTTAGGGAAGGCAAAATGCTTTCATGCACTGAGTGGCTTCTGAATAGTAATTAATGAACACGCATGAGGCGTTCCAGCAATGCTCAGCTCCACAAAAGAAGCAGAAGCAGCAAAGATAAGGCAGCTCTTTTTCAGCCAGCACTGCTGACAATTAAATGACCTTGTCAGAAATTATAGATGTTTACTGATTCAGCAGAGAGTACATGAGGAGGAAAAAAACCGACTAAATTGCCTTTATATGTCAAATCAACTATAGAAAATCCCAGTTTAAGATAGAAGAAGAAGAAAAATCTGTCACCTAAATCTTTATTTTCAGAAGCCAGTATATAATGGAATTAATATGACAAAAGTTTGAAGAATACCTTTGTGCATTTTTACATTTTTATATATGCAAATCAAGTAAATGTAGGGCTTAGGGCTGCTTACTTAACAGATTTACAATAGGAGCATTAATGTGATTTGGCATGAGAAGTGCATATTTCAGGCAAAAGGAATTATTTGTATCAATATTACTACGTAGAGGATAGAGAAGTGTAAAAGAAGATTGATAATATAAATAGCTGCAAGTAATTTCATACTGTTTAAATAAGCGGGGAAAAATCGCCTGATGACTGCAATTAATTCATTACTATGTTACAAATTACAGAGCTGTGGTGCTGTGCATCCCAATGATTAAGCAGGGCAGTAAATGATGGAGTGCTTTGGGGCGGCTATTTTTGACTCTCGTGTCATGAACTCGAGCCCTCGTTCCTTGCCATGAGGCAGCACCTGCATCCTGCGCTCTGTGCTTTCCTCCGGTGAACAGGAGAGCCCCCACCTCCTCCTGGAGCCTTTGTGGAGCTGATGGAGTGGCAGCCCAGGCAGGCAGAGACAGTGCTGTCCTCTTCTGAGGATGAAGCTCTGTTCATTTCAAGGATCATTTTTAAACATTTCTCCTGCAAAACTCTCCCTGTGTCGGGAATGTGGATGGCCAGCACACGCTCCGAGCTCTCGCCAGGCCCAGAACAGAAGTGGATGAGCCTTTCACAGGAAGTTATTTGTCGGTGTTTGCGTTGTGAACAGCCCGAGTCTTGTTGGCATATGAAGAATAACGAGATGTTTGTTACAAATCCAGGCTGTGATGATCCCACGCTGGCTCCACCTCGATGGGTCCTAAAGTTCTCGGACTCACAGATATGTGTCCAACACGAGGCTCATGAATGAGCACACAGGGTGCTCAGTTGTAGACTGATGGAGCCCTCATGCATGGATCTGGTCAAATATCCCAGCACAGATTTGCTGCTCTTGCATAAATAATTAATTAAGCGCTCATGCGTGAAGTAATTGGGTGTTCACGCGTAAAATAATTGGCCGTTCAAACATGCAGCAAGAGGCACTCATGCATAAGCCACTCATGCATGAAGTAATTGGGCAATCATGCATAAATCATTGGGTGCTCATACATAAATTAATTGGAAATTTATTAACACCTTTGTGCAACAAAGGAGAGATATTGTTTTGCTTTTCGAGAAAGGAACCTGGCAGGATCAGTCACAGAAAAGAGGTTTTCAGGGTCTGAAAGTCCAGAGTCTTGAAAGAAAGGCAATCTGGGTATTTCCAAGAATTGTCTTACTTTTTACAGGCTTGTCTCTCTTCAGAGGAATTCAGATTCTGAAATAAGCAAGGAGCACCAGAAATGCAGCTTGGAGAACCTCATCTAGAAAAGGCTTCCCCACCCTGGGCACTGAGATGATTTTAGTGCAGGATTATCTCCTCACGGTGGGACATGAACAAGTGGAAACTGTACCCCTTGAACTGCTCTGACTTTCCAAACCCATGCGAGCATCATGTTGCCCACACTATTTAAGCAATTTGATTTTCTTGATTTAGCAACGTGGGTGTAGTTTCTGATGTACACCTCTGGACAAAATACTGGGATCAAACCCCACTGTCTTGCACTAGGAATAAAATACGTGATATTGCGTCTCCTTATAGAAGGATGAACACCTTGGTGTCTACCCTAACTAGTATATAATGGCTTCTTACAACTAATTACATGTTGTGACACAACGTGACTTCAGAGAGAAAGCAAAACTGCACACAAGACTATTAGAAACAGCAGAAATTAATTTTGCACTCATGCATTATGTAATTGGGAATCCCTGCATAAATTAATTGGTCATTCATGCAAAAATTATTTGGGTGTTCATGCCTGAAGTAATCGGGCACTCATGCAGCTATTTCTCCACCAATTACAGAACTTTAAAAAAATGACACAATGCCCCAGCTAGGCAAATTTTGTATCATTGTCAAGTTACCTGCCACGATAAAGTGCCTGAACTGAGATATTTAGGAACAGAAAAGATTCTGGCTTTCATGATAATTAAAATGGCATTTCAATTAATAAAGTAATTATGGCATTTACTTGATCATATACTCCAGCAGCAAGTATCACAATTTCAAGTATATTATTTTAATAAAATGATTACAGCTACGCTTTACATAAAAAACATAATTCAGCATCAGCTATCACACTTTATTAGGGTCCTCTTGAGTAAGAGATTCACCAGTAAAAATTGCCTAAATGCTGTTGCAAAGTTCTAAAGCTGCTGCTGGTCCTGTGTCCCCCACGCAGGGAAGTTTGACCTGAGGGAAGCAGGTGCAGCACAGAGCCCTGGGCTGCGCCCCATCCCCACCTCACTGCTGTGCCCAAGGTCTCTTCAAAAGTCCTCTTTCAGCACTTGAAAAAATCTTGAAAAAAGAAACAAAGCAAACAACAAAAAACCCAAACACACAGAGCCTGACAACTGTTTAAGGCAGAGATTCATTTGGCCTTGCAGTACCTGCATTTTCTTAAATGTGTTGGCTGTAAAACATACCTGGCAAATTAATAACAGTATGAATTTTAAATGATGCATCAGACCTCTATGAGTTTAAATCAATGTGGCATAATTAACACTGTTTCCTTCCAGATAAAGGTCTTCTGGGCTGTCAACATTTTTTAATACACTTCAGTCTGAATAGAATGTTCTTTTGGCAACAGATATTAGCTGGCAGGAAAAATTACTCATGACCTTTTAGCTTATACAAATAATTCAGGCTTCTCTTTTTTTTTTTAAAGTCTGCACACTGCATCTTCCAGAAAAAGTGGCAAAATATAATGGAAATAATTCTATTTTAGCATTCAGTGCTGGGTGGTTGTTTTCAGGCAGGAAGAAAACAATATGCACTTCTTTTTTTTTAAGGGCTATAGTCCAAGAGAGACAGAATTTCATTATTAGACCATGCAAATTACTCGGCAGCATGTGTGCCATTGGTACTCATAATATTTGGATACTCTTACTATATTCTGAGCGTTTTTGGCAAGGTATTATAAGCAGGCAGGTTCTAACCTGCAGCAGTTGTGTGTATTTTGTCCCTCACAAGGCATGGACAGGAACAAGGAGAAACATTGATTAATGTCACTGCCAAACACACCTTTGTGCCATAATATTGTACTGTGGAGTTTTGTAGAGTTCTGGATGAACAAGTTGGGAGGATTAAAAGCAGAGGAGCCAGCCTGAGAAATTCTGGTTTGTAGTTCCTTCTCTGCTTCTGATGCAGTAGATCTCCAGCTGTTTAATACAGTGAGCCAGAGGTGGAGAGCAGATGTTCCCCTCAAGACCCAGATGTGCCTGTGGAAGAGGCTATTGCCCCTAATCTCTGACCCTCCTGATCTGCTGGGACTGGAGTTCGCATGAATCACTTCATTTGTTTAAGGCAAAAATTAACCAGACTGTCCCAGACCACTTATTCAAATTATCTAAATGAAACCTTGCAAAGCTTTACTAAATTATTTGAGAGAGTAAACTTCTGCACAGAAAGTAGAAGCAAGTGACTTCAGCCAGTAATCTCTTCTGTCACTGAAGCCAGACCTGAAAAAGCAATGTTTTACTCCACATTTTGGAATCTGTGTTCACACAACAAGTGGGAAATAGATCTGAGTCTCAAACACTGGCTCAGCAGCTGCTTACACACCTTGATAAATTACCATGCAAAGTTACCTCGCTGCTTTTCCAAATACTGATTGACAAATATTAAGAAACACAGCACTAAATAGAAAGTTTTCGCTCTGTAGTCAACCTCAGAAACTCTGTTCCATCAGTGTGGATGGCAACGACACCAGTGGCATTTGCTCCTATTCTTGGGTTATTCCTGAAAAAAATCTGAAGTGCATTTTCCAAAATATTTATGGTAGTGAATATTTTATCATACTGCTTAAAGATAAGGATAAAGTTATAAAAAAGGGTTAAATGTAATTTTATATAAAATTTGGGGGTTAAATATACCTACATTTGGACATTTTGTCCAAGTTAACATTTGGCAAAGTAAGCAAAAGCTAACACTGACAGGAGGAAAAAACACCTCTGTTTTGCTGACATCATGTTCTAGGTAACAAGAACAGAACAGAGCTGTTAAAAATTATTTTTCAGCATGTGTGCTCAAGAACAAGCCGGGATTCCCACCAGCTGAGAAACCCAGAGCTCGGCATCACAACTCTTTTCCTCTGGCTGCTTTTGCAGTTCAAACACGTTCGTCCTCAGTTCAGTTGCACCACTGGTGTCAGCAAGGGATAATTTTCACAGTACATACAAGGGCTGTTGAAATTGCAAGGAGTACAACAGCAGCAGCAATTAGTGCCTGTAAGAGATGGCTGAAAACCCCGCAGCAAAACACAGAATTGCTCAAAGTACTTTGCATTCATTAAGAATGTAGAGTGGGGCCATTTTTCCGTGTAGAAAACAGAAAAGATTTAGATATGTCTGTAGACAGTGAAGTCTTGGAGACATGCAAGAGCCTCTATTACAGAGATCTAGTCTCTAGATTTAATTTTCTTGCATATACGAGCACATTTTGGGCAGATCTGAGTCAATTTCTTCATACTGGGAATGTTCTGTCATGCAAAAAACCCCTCAAACCAACCCACACCTTGGGCTTTTACCTGGAGTGGAACATCTTGTCAACATTTCAATAAAATCTAAGTTCTGTGCAGTAAAGCAGAAACTTAGATGACAAATAATTTCATTTAAGTTCTGTGCAGTAAAGCAGAAACTTAGATGACAAATAATTTCATTTCAAAATTCAACACCCACAGCCCTCCCAACCAGGCAATCTTGTCCAGCTTGACTAGTTTGTTTTATATAACTGGGGGGAGAGGTCTTACAGTCACTCGTTATAAAATACATTCCCTGCTTTTGCCATTTGCTGGAATGAACCACTTGCCACTCATTAGCGTGTTTTTCAGGTTAATTAAGTTTTGCAACAGCCAGAACATTGACAACACTGCTCAACCCTGGGTGAGCAGCCTGACACGTTCCATTTATGCTGTTCCATTACCACTGGATGGCATTAGTTAGTTGTGCTGCAGGAATGGATGTGAGAGGCATCAATTAAACCTGTACAGCTTTTGCCAATAAGTATTAAAGCCTTCAGCTGTGATTTGTCATTGTGTTATCAGCTGATGGCCATGGATTCTGAACTGACTCGCAGTGCTAAGCCAGTTTTCATGAACACAGACAAGAAGAGAGGGAGCAGTGTCTCACGTTGTTTACATGTAAAAAGACAAATAACCTTGTCGTGTCAGTAATAAACCAGAACACAATAATGCTCCAGTTGACTTTTCCCTCACATATTGGCATTTCAACTGCTGTTATGATAAGCATCCTAACATATAAATTCCAGTCCCAGCAATGGAAACCCACACAGGTCAAATCCTTAATGCCAGCAACCGAGGTTCAGAGCACTTCCAAAATCCACGGGCGCTTTAAATCGAGTGTTTCAAACTAAGCTGATTGCTAGATTTCTTTCCCTGACAGCCATGTGTTTGAGAGTCATGCCAAACCCCACAATAATCCAGCTGAAAAATAAACACACACAAAAACACAACCCATTTTTAACCCACTCGGCTGGACCCACATCATGGCATACGACAGCACTGATCACTGCTGGGACCAAAATCTGTCTCTGTGTGGTGGGTTCTCAAGGCAGGACTCAGCTCCCACAGGGTTCCCTCTGTTAGTTTGGAACACTGAGGGGAAAAAAAGAAAGCAACCCCCAAAAAAACCCCAAAGGGACCTCTGAACTCTTTTCCCCAAAACTTTCCCTAAAATGTCTTCTCCTAAGGGTGTTTTCACAGAGAAGAGATGACATGGGGCTACAGATCTCTTCACTTTCCCCGAGGGAGACCTCAAACACAGGTCCATTCCATGGGTCACTCCAGCAGAAGTTGCTGAACAGTGCACAGAACAGCATAAAGGTGAAGGAGGTGGAAGAGGGGCTTTGCAATCAGGTATTTGTCACAGAATTGAAACTTTGGGAAGTTCTAAATCGCCTCCCAACACAGCCTGGCCTTTCCCAGGCCAGCTAAGCCATTATCCCAGCGATCCAACATGATCACATGAAAATCTGGAAAGGGGAGGGAGAAGAAGAGGAGAAAAAACTTTTGAAAAGAGGAGATGGAAAAAATCCCCTGAAAAGAGGAATCTCACTGCTTCCAAATACAAATATAAAATTTCAAAAAGACATGAAAACACACTGACCTAAAATGTGATTATTAAGACAAGAACATGTTGAAATGACATGCAAGTGCTTGAGGTTGGAAGTGTGGGTGCCTCCAACACAATTATAGAAAATAATCTGACTATTCTTGATTATTTCCTGCTTTGATGGAAACATATTCTTTGTGAAGTAGTTTTAAATGATCAGTGAAAAAATAAGGGACTCTGCATTGTACCTAGGCACAGATTAAGCTGACATAAAACTAATTTCTGTTTGCTCTAAGTCTAACATTTATTGCTTTTGGACTTAAAAAACACCTAAAGTATCAAGAACACAGAATTTGAGAGCAGTGGTTTGTTTCTTTATAACCTGTAATAAAAATAAAGTGTTTGGTAGAGAAGTGGGATTTTGTTTATTTATTAAAGAAGCTCCTTGTTATGTTTCCCTTACGTAAGACCCAAGTTCTATTGATCAAATCATCACTCTACTGGACATTCATTTTTATTAGGTGAGGGCTAACAGAATGATTATTACGAGCAATTTCTGCACCCTGGCATTCAGGATGGTGCAAAAAGTGCCTTTCATGCTGCAGGTTTCCTCAAATTGCAAACACAAAGCCTAGGAATGGGCTAATGCAATCTGTTACTGCCACAAAATTCAAAGGAATTGCCTGGATTGAAGTAGGATTAAAGCCTTGCATGAACATGTTGAAAATTTTAGGATGAGCAGCTACTTAAAGCGGTGGTGCATATTTTTAAACTTTATGTTAAACCCATGAATGAGAGAAATAAAGGTTGCAAACAGCTCTCCAAAAGGACGCAGAGTCCACCCATCCTGACCGGAGCCAATAAAACCTGAGGGATCACAGGGAGCAGGTGACTGGTTGTGTGCTCTGGCCTCAGCACCTTCTTGGTTCTTGTTAATCTGCACCTTTGAACCTGAGAAAAAACACTTCAGAACGGCATTTTGGAGAAAGTCAATGTGCCAGCCCTGCTTATGTTGCTGCAAAAGGTGCTGAGACTTGAAGCCCCTTTTCCTGCTCTTGTTTCCGTTTTTCGTCTCACATAAATCACAGGAGAACCACGTGGCACAGGATTTATTCCCGGGGAACGCGGGGCAGACGTGCAGGAACAGCCTGGTTTGAGAAGCCTCTGTTCTGCTCCAGCCCCTCTGTGTCTCACCTGTGCAAGCCCAGAACTCTCCTGAGAGGTTTGGGTTTTTTTTTTTTGTTGTGGGTTGCATTTTTGGGGGTTTTTTTATTTCAAATTGTGGAATGAAATTATGCTCAGGTAGGTGTCCTGTAAAATCCTCAGGTACAATTATCCAGAACACAGGATAGGATAACTGGAAAAAGCACTGGAAAACTGGGAATCTCTCAGTAAAGCTTTCTGAATATAGCAAAGGCACATTACAGTCCTGCTGTTTTTAATGTGCAGCTGGAAGCCTATGAGCCAATGTACTTAAAGGGCAAATGTATCAGACTGATAAATCACGAAGTATAAATAACAATTTACCAAAGGGAGCATAAGAACTACTCAGTCATAATCATATCCCTGCTTCCTTTCAGAGGTGTGGGTACATCCCCTAAAAACTCTCTGGAAATCTTCCCTTGCCTTTACACTTTTGTTTTTACCTCATATCCAAACAAAAGGGAAAATATAGTAGCAAATATCTCTTCTTCTGTAAGAGGATCTAAATGTAATGTATTTATGAATCACATTAATAATGGAATAAGGAAATGATGAATAAGAATGAAAACATTTACATAGCAAAAGAAGCAGCTTTTACTATAAATTATTAATAGCCTAATAATGACAATATGAAATAATAATTAACAAAGGCACAGCTATTATCACCCAAACAAGAAATAGCTTGACTTAACAAAGAATCCAACATAACAGATATGCTAATCTTATTTTCCAATTTCTGGAAACATTTTCCGTTACTTTTCAAAAACTCATTATCAAAGTCACAACTAGGAAACTACTCAAACAGAGCAATATTTTGGTTGTAAAACAATTTGATAGTTATTATAAAGTTTTTTTCATCTCTCTGTGGGAGAACAGGATGAATTCATTTATGCAAGAGTAATTTCTTCCACAGTCATTTTGCGAGATGATTTATTTGTAGAGCGGGGACAGACAATAATAAAGTCTCAGATTTAAATAGTGCCTTTCATCCCAAAGGGTCCTAAAGTACTTTACAAGATCTATCTCTGCACACCAATAACGTCACCCACCTCTGAAGTGATAGATGGTGCCTGCTCAGCAGCACAGTGCACAGAAATGCCCTGGAACAGTTTAAAGCAGGCAGAGAACACCAGAGCCAGCAGAAACCACAGGCGGGATTAGAATGCACTCCTAACACGTATATCAAAACTTTTCCAAGGTATCACAGCAAACATGGGGTTTAAGGCCCCGAATCTACCTCTACTCTGCTGGTATGTGACTTGGAGAAGCTCCCATCTCAGCAGGACACACCATTGCTGTCTTTAAGATTCCTTCAGGCACAACAGTGCTCTTGGAAATGTCCCCAGTTGCTCAGAATTGACTCTCCCAGCACTGCACCACACCACTCTCCTCCAGCCATGCAGAGGAACCCATCTGCACACATCTGAGAACTGCTTCCCCATTACAAATCCCCAGTTTTGTATACTCAAAAGATTTTGGAAAAAGAATTTCAGCTAATCCTATTCTTTAGGAATATATTCCAAAATAGTCCAGGTAACCTAAGAGACTTGGACATATGAGCAATCAAAGTCCTACTAAGGATATTAAACAGCAATGCCTGAAGCAGCAGGTGACCATCACTTTTTCCAGTAGTCCTCACGCTAACAAAACAGAGTGCTAAATACTAGCCAAGTATAGCAACATTCACCTGTTCACATGCTTTTATCCAAAATTCACTGCAGTCAGCCAAAAGGCTTCCAGTGACTTCCCTGGCTTTGGGCCACGTGTTGTTTTCTTTTTCAAGTCTGTTGGAAAAGAGAAAGCTCTTTTTTGCTTTTATTTTTTCCCCCATTTTATCATATCATACTTGACTACAGTTTTTGGCCAGGAGTTGCTTCAATCACCCCAAAGGACTCATTATTAAGCCCCCCCAGCTGCCAACAGCAGAACTGAACACAGACAGGATTGTTGCATGCAGACACTGGTGATTACAGCAGTTTAAAACTACCAGAAAATGAATGCTGGACTATTTCTGCTACACTTGATAAACACTTTTAATGACATGTGAATAGTAGGTGGTGCAGTCTTTCCAAAAAAATGAAGTAAGCAAGGATCTCACACACAGAGTTGCTGGAGCACTGAGGTTTCCCACTGAACAACTTTTTGGGTCACAAGAATTACAGACAGGGAGTTTAAGCATGGATTAATAAAAAAAGCAATTTCCACTATCAGTGTTTTTCAGTATGCTTGATAATCCTTTGCTTTTTATGAGATATAACTACCCTCACCCTCAGGTCAATACCCAGATGGTTTGCATAAGGTCTACAGAGGATAATAAATTGGGGTTGCCATTTTCTGATCTTTGTTTAGTCCTAGAGCAATCTGTTATGTGCCAGTCCCATGCCTGAGATTCTGTCAGAGTCAGCTTATTTTACAAAACTTACCATTTCTTGTGCAGGAACAGGAACACCATTTTGGGGGCTTTATTTTGGCTCGTTCTCCAAGTAAAGAATTATGCTTTATGTGGCAAAGGTGTGCAAAAGGTTTGCAGAAATAATGATTCTTGTGTGGCAGTTGGGAATATGGGTTAGGGGTGATGGTGGTGGTGCTGGGCTGAAGGCTGGAATAAATGGTCTTGAAGGTCTCTTCCAACCTTGGTGATTCTGGGATTCTCTGGAACATGAATTTTTTTTTATCTGTGCATCCTGCAGTTAAATATAAGACCCTTTACATATTTACAGCATGAGGTTCAAAATGTACATTGTACGGATTTTTTGTTTTCCATATCTAAGTCCAGAGAACAGCAATTCAATTTCTTGGCAACTTCTTGATGTTTCTAAACACGTTTCCATCCTGTGGTAACAAAGAAAGAGCCTCTGGACATTTGGAGGAGCCAGAATGATCCCACACCATGTATTTTCAGATTGAAAATTTGAGCTTTCCTCCTGAAACTCTCTCCCTCTGACTCTCAAGGAAAGGATAAACTTTCAGCAGCAGATGTTTAGCAAAGGTCACTACATTTATAAATACGAGCAGAATCACTCAGTAAGGGATGAAATTTAATACTAAGTGTTTCCTGACAAAATGTAATTAATTACTACCGTCTTCTTTGCCTACGATCATATTAAATTATATTTTTATATTATTGCAAATCTAAATAAAGCAAAGATGTGCAAAAGGTTTGTACAAGGGATTGTCAATCAGAGCCCTATTTATCTAAGGGGAATCCTAAAACTTGCTGGCAACAACTGATGTGAGAGGATTTAAGGTCAGGTTTGAAATTGATGGTAACTGGCCATCCCTAAGTGTTTATAAGTTAACATATCTGAGTGATTATGCCCAATTGGTGGATTTCTTTCCAGACAACTCATTAGCAACAGCAACAGACTTTTCCAAGGACATGGAGACATTTCCATTCACAGGATTTTTATAACTCTTGATTGGCACTTCTGGACAATACTGCACCATAAATATGTAAATATCCGCAAGTTTATTTTTCCATCATAATGGTGCAAAAACAGGACTTCTGTGGATGTCTCTTCCAATATCTGCATAAAGTAAGGCAGTGGGTTTCCAGCATACAAAAATACCATGTGCTGCAGTTTAGAGAACAGAAGAGAAGCGTACAATGCAGAGAGAGGAGAAGATCCTTTATTAACATATTGCTACTCATATCTCCAGCCCATTAGCATTCTCATCTCTTGGGAAAACCACATCCTTGGTGGTTTGAATTGCCATGGGAGATTTCATCACTGTCAGACCACGACACCTCATCCAAAAAACTAAGGGCTCCAGCTCTAATAAGCTCTTAAAATGTATGGAGATACTCAACAAATTGGTTTAGAGTGTTACTCAATTAGAAAAAAAAATTATACTACGCCATTAAATGTCGAGCAGTAGCGCAAATTTCTTGGTTCCAGCCACTTTTTAGTATGAGGAGAACAGAAGAAAATGTTTCCTTCATCGTGATGATTCCCAACGAGTTTGTCCAGTGAAACTAAAACGTGGAACCCAGGCAGGCACAAAGAAACATGCTATCCATCATGTGAACCATCGCAGGTGTCTGGAATTGTCTACCAGACAAAGCTGTTGAGGCAAAAACATCGGGGTCGTTAAAAATCATGATAGCATCTTGTGCTTAATGGAGTACTACAGAGAAAGGAAATGAGCCTTGAGAAGCTGAATGCCCTTTGCCCAATCCCCAAACATTATTTCTTCTTGTCCTTATGTTCGAAATTAATATCTTGTTTTCCAAGCAGTGTAGCATTTCCATTACAATCACATGCCACTTTGGTTTAGCAGAATCATTAACCAAGCTATTTACATCAGTTCCCAGGCAACCCATTCTCCCGGGACCGCTGCTAATTCCCTTGTCTGAAAGGTCTTGCTCTAAGGATCCTGCCTGGAACATCCAGGAGGTGCCATTGCTGCCCAACCCCTAATTAGCACACCCGAGAGAACGGCACAGCCACGCCGCGGCTGCGTCTGGGTGGTGGCAGCGCAGTGGCTCCATCAGAACTCACCCCAGGCACCGATATCTCCTGGATTTTCCCCCAGACCAACTACAAGCAGACACTCTGGCGAGTGCTCCAAGCTGAAGAACCCAGCTGCAGCACACACAGCAGGAGGATGATTTTCAGGACGGCAAATCTCACAGAACCATAACCCGGTTCTGTGGCAGCTGCGGACGAATTTGACGTGTGATGTGAGCACCACTGGAAAACATTCATCAGCTTCTAGCATGGTACAAATTGCTAGCAGCAATCATTGATTACTGTAACTCAAGTTTCCAAGGGCTCCTTTGCTTTTCAGGGAAGGCTGATAGAGCGGTTGGAAGAAGAGTGGCAGACAAGATGTTTCATACTTGAGCTACAAAACTGGATCATGATCTTTGTCTGGACCTGACTTAAGATGTTACAAATTAAATCAATATAAGATTTATTTTCACAGCCAATTTTTAAATAGAAGCAATGTCCCAACTACCTATTACATTTTATTAAATAACATTCAGGAAAAACTTATAAAAATGGGGATAGAATTAATTTATATTGTGACTTCCACATTCCGATTTCTAACTCTGATTGCTTATCTCCATCTAAAATTCTTAATTAAACTTTCCAAAATATAAATACTTTTTATGATTTGAAATCTGGTATTTTATATCTTCAGGATTGATCTATCTCATTGAAAAAAGGCCAGAATGTCTGGCAAACGTATTGTGCGGGGCTGAAATGCATCTATTTCCAAAGAGAAAAGAGAATAAACTGGTTTTTCCAAATGAAAAATTGATGCTGCCTATCCCTGAGAAAAATTGTCTGGACAGAAGTTTTGACACCATTCTGATAATGCTTCAGTCCAATTCATATATATATATATATAAAATATATATATGTGTGTATGTGTGTATGTATATACGTGTATTCATACATATGTATATGTATGTAAGCATATATATATTTATATTTTATATGTATATATAAAATTAACTATGTAAGTAGCAACTAGACTGTTTTGTTTAAAAAAAACCCCAAAACCAACGGTTAATAATTATACTAATACAGTTTCTTAACAAAATATTATAAAGTACCTCGTTCTGCCATCCCCCTAAGCTTAAACACTGACATGATATCAGTTTGTTTTCATTTCTCTAAACCTTTCCTGGTATTCCAAGGCTTACTGAAAACCAATAATAATGGCCCTGGGTTTCTTGGCCAACCCTTTAGAAGTTGAGGATGCAGCCAAACCTGATTTGCCAATTTAAATATGACAGTTTTATTGCCTGCTGTTTAGCATCTGCCATAATTATAGCCATTATAGGAAAATATTTTATCATTATATGAGAATTTCTCATCTGTGGAAATATTTCTGCACAGCATCTAGTAAAGTATTCTTACACAGTCTCCAATTATTCAAATTTTTTGGTCTTAATTCTTTCTCTAAATCAATGTGGCTCATAATTATTTTAAGCTTTACAAAATTGGCTCTTTCAAAAGCACTGCTGTACACTCCATGACAGATTCAGACTTTATTCTGTTTGCATATTACAAATATAATCCAGCTATAATCATCTACTCCTAAAACACCATGATTTTTAGTCCTCTGTGTATTGGCCCTTTGTTCCCAGCATCCTAATTTTGTGTTAAATGTGTGTTTGCTTTCCACCATCTCCACTTTGCTGTCGAGTGCAGCCTTGTGGCACCGAGCTCCTGTTGAGCACTGGCCAGGCAAAGCCTGGACCAGCAGCTCTCCATGGAGACACGGAGCTGTGCCCAGTGTAAATCCCTTCTTCCTGTGTGTGTCTTCCCACTGATCTCAGGTCATGGCCCACCACACCAAAAACATTCTAAGTTCTCTGCATAAGTTGGAGAACTCTGTTGCAATCTGCTTGATTTTCCCACCTGCTGTTTAACTCACATTGCTGGGGCCTGTCTAATTTCTTTTGGTCTTCAGAGGCAAACCCTGAAATTCTCAAACGAGAAACACAGATCCTACAGGCTTTGAGATGGAACTCCCTCAGTGGTGTTTGAGAGACAGGAGAATTCCCTAAGAGGATGCCTTAAATTTGGTATTTCACCCTCACGCCTGGCAAACACAGCACAAATTACGTGGCTTTTGTGCACACTAAGGTGAATAGAATTTGAAGCAGAGGAGTAAACGCAAACCTAAGAAATCTCAGAGGTTAAATCAGAGACTGAATGTGCTCTGCCATTTCGGGAGTTTCTGCAAGCACTATGCATTAAGAGCAGAGAAATGTTGATCTTAAGCTGAACAATGCTGGGCAAAAAAGACAGAGTAATTCTTTAAAAAGTTTGAAATGCTTTGGCTCGGAGTGGTTGGGCACAGCAAACAGTGATCCACTATTGCCTGAGGAGAAATGTAAGTTCTCTCTCAGGCCAGAAGAGTTTTGTCAAGATTACATCAGGGCTAACTTGTTATCAAGAAGAGGAAAATACTGTTTTCTGGCATGCTCTTTAACATACCTTTCAAAGCACTTGGCTGGTCCACACATTTATGTACTATTAGACTCAAAGTTATGCCTAAATTAGGCATATACCAACAAATACAAATGTAGAGAGAGAAGAGGCCAGAAGACTGCAAGAGAGGAAGGCAACTGCTCAAAATTCAGTGCGTTTTGCACTGACAGATTTCTCAGAGAAATAGAAAGATAATGGGAAAGAAAACCAAGTTGATTATTTGGTGCAATACAAAATTTGCATGCAAACCTCACTTAACACTGCTCCTTCAATCACAAGGGTGTGTAACCAATAGGCTGGACAAGTAGTGATTAAAACCACAAATAAATAAAAATATGCATCCCCTGACATTTTGAAAAAACCCACAGATGTCACATCTCTGTAATTATTGTGCCTTAAAATGGACCATGCTGCAAATGGAAATGAGAAATGGCATTTACTTACTCATAGTTTTAATAACATATGTAGATATTGTATAATGTGTGTCAAATGCCATTTGGCTCAGCAGGATCTAATTAATCTTAGTTCCTTCCACCACATCTTCTGCTATGCATAGCCAATAATGTGTTTTATGGGGGAGATGTTCTGTCCTGCCAGAGTTAACTTGAAGAATCTTTAATTTCTACTGCGTTAATAGTCCTGGTTACTACAAGGCTGATTTAAGGTGACCATCAAGAGTCATCTCTAACAAGCCCTGCACCAACACTGCAGGCACCAAATGAAAGGTGGAAAGGACAGAACTACCACTGACTTCTGAGAACAGATGAAGCGCTTAGAATCTCCACAAACAGGCTTCAGTGGAAGAAATTTGATCTTCTGCTCCATGACTGTTCTAGAAGCAGAGAGCCCAGCTGCCTAAAGCAAAGTTCCAGCCATGCCTGCCATGATTTCATTTTCCAGCAGGCAGGCATTGTCGGCATTGCTGGAATCCTGGGCTCAGAGTCAAGACAGCGGGGATGTGGTTCTCCTGCTAAACCTTCTGCAAGTCACTTCACTGGTTCCTTGGCTTCCACATAAATAAAAAGGCTTTATCTCTCAAAAGTCGGTGCTGCTGGGGCTTTTAACTCAGCACATTTCAAAAACATAACCCAATGTCACTTATTGTTCTTTCTAAAGATCCTTGGTAGCTGTGGACCACAAGTACTATGGAAGAGTTAAATATAGATCAGTAAGTTGTTAGAAATGCAGTAGTTTCTTGTGTATCAGTAAAAAGAAACTTGTGAATTTAAGTTGTCTTTGGGAGTTTCTCATTTGTCTTGGAGCAATGAGCAAAACCCTTGAATAACAGCACCTAAAACAGACACCCAGCCTGAAAGACAGTAATTTGGAGAGCCAGTATAGATTGCTTTCCATCACTTCTACTTGACACCAAAAATTTTTAGCTATTTGAATCAACTTTCATGAATTTAGGAGCAATAAATCATGCTCCAGTTAATTTACTTAGGATTTTCTCCTAAGTTAATTTTTATGTTATACTTAAGGCAAGCCAAAGCATTTATTTGCAAGGCTCAAGAATGTCATAACATATAATTTCTGTTGCAATCCTCTTCTACAAGAAGTAGCAGTGTTTCACTTGTACTAAATTGAATTCAGGAAATAAAGACAAGTTACAGCAACAACTTTCACCACAACATCTGATGCTACTGATGAATGCCAGGCATGGCAGAAATCCCCAGACTACAGATCTGAGTCCTTACTAGGTCTGGGAGCCAGGAAGGATTTTTGGTATCACTTTAAGAGAATTCCACTAATGTTGATTTGTCTTTATAATTCAGCTTCTAATTATTGTAGAAGCTAAAATATTGTTATAAATTATCGATTTTGAAATGCCTAATTTTCATCCCAGACCAAGAATTTAAATAGAAGTACAATGTAAGAAAATACAAGTCTTCACCTCTCCTCTGCTTTAGCTGTGATGTTTAATGAGCTAATACTGTCCCTGATATCAGGTCACAGGGAGGTTCCCAGTAGCAGATGATAAATAGTGGACTCTGAGCAGCTTTATTTTGCTGTCATAATTCTAGAATGTGCCACGAATAGTTGCTGTATTTAGAGCTAATTTTATTTGTCTTTAGCTCTCACAGCTGCCCTACCTCTCTGCTTACATGTGAGGACAGGAGAAGAAAGAGATTTTAATACTAAAGAGAAAGGTAAAGTAGTTGCAGTGAAATGTGTTCTCCTGGCAACAGCTGTAAGTGTTCTAAAGACAGACCCCCATGGAAAGATCCTATTTTTATCCTGAGTCTCCTCTGACAGTGTCTCACAGTTTGAATCTAAGGAGCCACGAGGCACTTGAAAAGAACTTTGCCCAGCTTAGGAGAAAAAGAGGCTCGGAAAACAGAAAAATCATCTATTTTTTTGTTGAAGAACACTTGAAAAATAACTGCTGACAAATCACAACAGCAGCCCACAAAAACCCCACTGCTTAGCAGTTCCTGCTAATCTATGATGAGGGACAATAACATGAGAAAGAAATTTTTAAAAGGAGGTTGCTGTGCCTCAGATGCCTAATCTGCTGTTTGACTAGCTGCTGTGTTTTCTGCAGTTAGGGGCAATGCAGACCTAAACTGTGAATTTGGGGACTGACCTTAAGCTAAATGAACTCTGGGTGAGACTTGATAGAGATTCAGGGGACCAGGAAACAGGCTCGTGGGACTTCCCACTGCTTTGCACTCTCTCCAGCCCCACAAGACTCTTAAGTGCTGTTTTCTGCGTGTTCTGCATGGCCAGGTAGCCACAGGTATTTAGAAGGTAAAAGAAATGTGGTCTCAAGTGAAATCTGCTGGTTTCTCCACTGCAGCTCAGATATCCTGTACCTTCACAGGACGTACTGACAACCACGCGTTCTCCATGGCTTTTAATTCAGTGTAAGGAAGAGCCTGAATGAGCGGATCTTTCCAAAAGTCACTCCTCCAGAAGGACACTCGCAGTGGCAACAAAGAGCAGGAGACAGGACTTTCATAGCTCAGGTCATCACAGAACTGCTCTTGGTTAGAGAGAATCAAAGCCTGGAAGCCAAGGGAACACAGCAGGCACACACATTTCAATTCCGCTTTTTCCTGAAGTATATGAAATCTTGGATTTCACGACTCTCTCTTATCCTTACTTTTGTCATCTTTCAGAGGTCCGTTCTCATTCTCAAACTGTTCTTAGGTGTCCACCCTCCACAGCAGTTTGCTGGTTCTCACCTATCCAGTACATCCAGATCAGGAATGGGGCACAGCCAAATCCAGCCACGTGAGTTGCAGTGTAGAGGATTCACACACAGCAAAGTGTTCTCTCAAACCAAATGCTGATGCGAAATGTGAGGCCCAGGCAATGTTTTTTTCTAATGTCAGAACTCCTAAATGTTGCTCTAAACCCAGTAAAAACACAGTAAAAACCCAGTAAAAACCTAGATGTTACTCTGAACCCAGTAATAACCCATCAAAGGCATCCATTTGCTCCCAGGCATTGCAGATGGGAGACATACCCACCCTCTAAATGTCACAGAAACCTTAGGACTCAGGAGTAGTCTGTGATTTCAGCTTTAAGTCACATGAATTTCTAATGCCCAGTCATCCAAACACGAACTCCCACAAAATTATTTCTAGGAAGCAAAAGAAAAAAATTAAAATTATATTGAAATTGCCTTAAGAAGCAAAAACAATCTGCTTCAGCCATGGCCTGCCAGCAGCTATTTGACCAAGTTCAGTGGCTGGAAGTCTGTCTCACTCATTTGTGCTCCCTCTGCCATAGCAATTGATGT
Organism: Atrichornis clamosus; assembly: GCA_013400975.1. Classification (NCBI taxonomy): domain Eukaryota; kingdom Metazoa; phylum Chordata; class Aves; order Passeriformes; family Menuridae; genus Atrichornis; species Atrichornis clamosus. Next base: position 47,016 of record WBMZ01007014.1, on the reverse strand, counting down.
CAAGTGTGAGCCATTGGGAAGTTTAGAAAGCCAGCAAACAAGCTGTAAACAAGTGACCGAGGTGGAGGGAAATGTTTTATTGCTGGCATCCTGCATCAGGTTCAGAGTGTGGTGTTTTAAACTGCACTGCACAGTTACACTGTGCATTGATTTATAGTGTTTATGGCAACCAATATTAGATGACTGTGCAGTGTAAAAGAGTGTCAGCCCTGCATTACAATCGCCGTGTCTTGCTCCATCTGTGTGATTTACAGGAAAACACGTTCTGTCATCAAGCTTCTTTTACTTTTCTTTCCTTTTTCTTTTTAGGAAATCTGACTGGAGTTCTGTGTTAAATGATGATTGCTCACAAACTGGAAAGGGTGAACAATTGTGAGTGCAAGAGAAGCTGAAACCCTCAGGGACTTATAATTTTATTTTTGGTATGAAACAATTTCACTTGTAGATGGATGTGCACAACTTGTAAGAGGAAAAGGAAACAAGGAACATGAGAAATGGAATCGCTGGAATACAATAGGATCCAATATTCTGTGCTTTTGATCAAAACAAAGATGAATAACCTGGAACCAAGAGGCAACATTAGCTTGCAGCAGACAATGTTATTAATGGAGCTAAAATTGCTGAACAGGAGGCATTCCCATGATAAACTGCAGGTAAATCATAAACCCAGGTCTGCTTTGATTATTAATTGGAGGCATTTTTATTTGGTTTTCCAGGCCATTGGCTTCTTTGAGAGTCTCTTTTGGGGTATTTTGAAGTGTACAGTCCAAATTTCAGAGTGTTAAGTGATCATAAATCCAAGGATATCCATGTTTCTGAACAGAGGAAGGTCTCTCTGGCAAAGTGGGAGCAAAGGCTAAATGGTAGAGTCCGTTCATATTTTTTCTGGCAAGAACAGAAGAGCTCCACCAAAAGGAACCAGAAAAACAACAGGGAACCACTTCCTAGTCATCAGGTAAATTGCCTGTGAGCAGGGAGAGCAGAATTCTTCCCTGATGACCTCTCCTTGGCTCTTTCAGAGTCATCCAGGAAGAGAGGATTTGATTGCATTTGCATCTCTGACCCAACCTGCAAACATCCGCAGTCTGACCCAGGCAAAACACACAGACAAGGTTTCTCATCCCTTTCTGGTTTTTAGTGAAAACATACATGGAACGGGATGAGCTGACCCTCCAAAAATCTTCCCAGGGAATACACAGCCCATTTCCACATGGGCAGACTTACAGCTTCCACACAGGTCTGAGTTTCTTTGAAAATGGAATAAAAGCTGAAAAAGGGGATAGCTTGACACTCCAGTGCCTAAGATAACGTTCTGCATTTGCACAATAAACAGCAGCTGGGAGCTGCTTCCCAAATAAATATTCAAAATTATTAAATTGACAAATGCATCTCTTAAAGGAGGGAGAGAACTGTCACTCCCTCCACAAGGTGAAACCAATTAAAGCTTCTACTCTTTCTATCAGAAAAGAAAAACAATCCAGCAACAAGAATAAGGAGCAATTATAGGTATTTCATGACAAAAGAGACTCTTGACAAAAAAGCAAAGATAGAAAATTTTTATGAAAAAGTAAAGTACTTCATCTTCCCTAGCAGGGAGAGTTTGAATTATGACTGCAACTTACAGGTCCTGTGAGTGGAAGTATTCTTTTATAGGTGTGTTTTTGATGGCAAACAGTATAAGAAAGGGCAAATACACATTTATGGACAAGAACCATGGATACTGGATTAATTGACCACTGTCTGATTCTCTGTTCCTATACAGTTCCATCTGTTTTACAACATCTAAAAACACTAAAATAAAAATGTATTAGAGTGACTCCTTTTTGTTTGTTTGCAGGCTTATATAGCATTTCAGTTGGAAGAAACAAGTGTGGGGCTTTTTTTATCTTTACTCTCTGTTCAGTACCTTGAAGTCAGCAAACCCTCATCTTTGAAAGACTTCTCTGTCTCCCTGTGTTAAGGAAACCACCCAGTCTGATCATTCTTGAGGAGAAGGAGTTTCTCAAATACAAGATCCTCATTAGGAAAATATTTCTTTTCCCCTGCCTTCTGAGAAAATGCATTTCATTGCAATTATATCCATGCTGCAAGCATTAGATGTGAGTAAAGATTAGGTTCCTGGAAGGCTGTTCTATAAGCCTATCAGGATAAATTTGCAAGTAATGTTTTCTTGGATAGATGCTGAACAATTGCTATTTTATGGTGGAATTAGAGGCTCTCAGCTGGAGATCCATCATACTTGATGCATTAAGTACATGATAAGATCTCCAGTGGATTTTGTGGTTTTAATTGGAAGGAAAAAAAAACTCTCATAAGCAGCCACTCTACCACAGGACAACGGGAAGAAAAAAAAAAAAGGTATTTGGCAGGAGTCTACCCTAATCTCCAGCCTGTCAGATCAAACTGTCAGTATTAATATAATATTTACCATTTTCTTGTAGTTCTGCAGTGCTACCTTAGCATGTCTGGGGTTTTTAGAAGCTTCCCTGTTGCTGAGGGTGGAGCAGGTGACTTGAGAGGAGCCCAGAGGGGACAACTTGAGAAGCTTCAGAGAGCTTTTCCTTGGGCTCAGCACTCCCCGAGCACCAGGCAGGGAGGTGGGCAAACACTTAAAACATTAAAGCATTTAAAGGGCAGGAAAAGCCCAATGACCTTTTTGTAAGCCTGGCACGTTTATTTTGTGGCATGGGTGTGTTGATGGGTTGTTTTTTTTCTAAACAAACAGAAGATACTAAATTATGTATTTTGAGGCTGAGATTCCAAGTCATCCCCAAAAACCGACCTAGAAGCAGCAGCACATCAACACCTGGTAATTGCAGACGTTAATTGAAGAAGCCCCTGAGCAGGCTGGAGTGAGGAATCCACACAACTTTCATGGTTTGGTTTGTTGTGAAAGGCTGGTCTTGAAACCCAAAAGGGAAATAAAATGGAGTTTGTGTGATGCTGGTCAGATCAAAGAAAGCTGGTACTGTACTGCCCTGCAATGCAGCTATGTGATGTTACCATGAGGAACTTTTAACTTAACTTTGATATTCTGAGACTCCTATTTTTAAAGACTAAAGCACCATTAAATTTGTCCTCAATCCGTTTTACTCTTCGTTCTGTATAATGGACAACTGCAAGGTAACAGATTGTCCGTGTATTTCTTCTTAATTTAAATGTTTGGCGAAAAAAGATTCACATGTCAACCCATCAGCTCGTTAAAGCTTTGAGTAATTCAGCAAGAGATGGAGGTCAGAGAATGCTCCGACAGGGGATCAGTATTTTCTCAGCACATTGTCTAATTAGCTCCTGACTCCCTGAGAAACTTCAAAATATTACCCTGACAAATTTTGTGTCCACAAAAGTTTCATATTCTCTGGAAGCTTTCCAGATCCTTTCAAAGTTGGATTATGCCAATCAGCTCTGTGCATTTCCTTATGATATGAATTTTCTAGACTGCAATCATTATTAGGCAGAGCTGTTAAGAGACAGTGACTGACTTGCACTCACTGCATGTCCTTGCTTGAACAGAGAGGTGGGAAGAGGCTATGGCAAAATACAGGGCTGATTGCTTAGAAAATATAGTAGGGTTCAATCAGTTGCTGCTTTTAAATCCAAATTATTTTAAATAGCACATAGATGAGTTGGGAATTTTAATTAATTTCAGCCAGAATGTTTTCCTACAGGATAAACTTGAATACTCAGAATTACTTGGAAGAGTGAGAAAGCAGACTGTGATCACTATAGGTAATTCTCAGGAGTGTTCCTTACAGAGGGAAAGGGATTCACTGATTTCAGGCACACGAGCTAAGCTGGGCTGTGATCTGGCCTGCATAGTTCTGTAAAGGAATAAAGCTCCACACACACTTCCCACCAATCTCAGAACTGCATGGAGATTTTGAAATTTAGATATATAGGATATGAGCTCATCTGAATGAACCTAAGCCTGGGACTGTCACTGAGTGCAAATAAAACCTCCTAGAAACAATGGGGAAGGAAAGGCAGGGAATTGTCATCTCCCTGCACCATCATTCCTCAGGGAATGCTTGAGAAAAACTCTGCATTTCCTGTGTCCTTGGGACAAAATATTGACTTCCATGGCACTGATGGTAAGGACTAAAGGACTGGTCTCTATAGGATATAGTTTATTTCATAAAACTCAGCCTGCCAAGCTGATGTCACCTCTGTTTTCACTCATTAATTTTAGTTCCTTGTATCTAGAAAACCATAAAAACACTCCCATCCCGTTTTCCTGCAGTCAGCGCACATTCCTTCCTGTATTTCACTGCCATTTAGTTATGTAGTGATACCTCAACCACAGCTGCTCCAATTTTAATTCTTTGCAATGTTTCAGAGAGAACACGAGATTTTCATCCAGATACTGGCGAGACCACTCACTTGGGCAGCATTGGCAGTGTACAAAATTAAGCAGGTCACCAAACCTCTGCAGAGCTGACAGAGTTACAGGAGCTTTCCTCCAAAAGGAACCCACCTCATTATCCAGGCATTATAAATTACACCCTTTTAGGGGGAAAGGAAAGTAGCCATTTGACACGGAACTCTGCGTGACAGGGAGTGAATATTTTGTTGAGGGCTCTAAGGCACCCCTCCACCTTGATGGAAAGTGTCATGGACTCTGTAATATCTACACAAAACCAGCAGCACCTTAGCTTAATAAGGTCTCATCCAAATGGCTTGCACACTAAACTGCATGGAATTCAATTTCTCTACCTCTGAAAGATGAAGGGTAAGTTGGTCCTGCCAGGGATTTACATTTATGGCTTCATGACCTCAAAATGTGAAATGGATACCATTAAATAAGCCTGCTCAGTGGCTAGACAACGTCACGTGGTTTTCAGAGCTATTAAAAAAGAAAAAAAAAAAAGGAGGTGGGAATATAGTCATAAAAAGGAGGTAAAGGCTACATGATTAGTACTTTGTATTGCATACACAGGCATTACAGTAAAAAGATGAGGCAAATAACTGCAGAATATCTTTAAAAATGTAAGAAGAGAAAGGAAATCAGCATAGAGGTAGAAGAAGACTGAAAAAGATGACTTCTTTCTGTGCTCAGTCGTCCTGCTTGTCTAGAAATCACTTCCATAAATAATGGAACACCTCTATTGCAGCCTGTGGCCAGCAAAGCTTGGCCAGATGGAAATACTGAAGTTTTCCCATCTCTCATGGGTGAAATTCGCCAGGGCAAAGGTTATAAAAGGGAACCAGTTACGTTGATTGCATTTATCCAGGAATTTTACTTGTATTAGACTCTCTCCACGTGCAGTGAGCCCAGGTTCCAGGTCCCATTGCTTCCACCCACCACGTCAGCTAAGCAGAAAACAATTAGCTCTGTTCACACAGGGTGGTACCTTTCTCTTTCTGGCTAATTAATTGGAGAGCATGCGTTGGATTTTGTGTCCTCAGTTTAAAACAGGAGGCTGGAATGGGTAAGGTGTCTTTGCAATTTCCATGGTAGACCATTTTTGCTGCATGTAATCCATTACTGCAAATCCCAACAATAATTTAGAACAGTGGTAATCCTCCATAGCATTGACCCCAAAGATCTTTACAGCAACACAAAGGAGATCAAAGGACAAATGAAAGCCCCTTAATCCCTCTAAGTGTGAGTTCAACCTAACCTTACATTTCTGTCTTTTAATTCTTCCTAAATCTGTTTTTAACTTTGCATAACATTCGTTATCCTTTCTCATGCCCTAATTCTTCAAGGGAAAAAAACCCCCTCACTTTTAGGAGTGCATTCACCATTTCTACACAGGGATGGCATTTTTAATATGAAACACCAGTTTCTCTTGTCAGCTATTAGAGTGGGTAGCAAGTGGAGGGGCGAAGTGGATGGAGGATATGCAATGGAAGATGAAGATTGATGAATGAGGAGCAAAACGACTCCTTGGTGATGGCTGTGTCACTTGTATGAGCCCAAAATCTAAACAATAACTTTTCAAAATGAGACTGTCAGAAAAAATGAAAAAAAAAAAAAAAGCAAAACCCCAAACCACTCGAAAATCACAACCAAACCCCCCCAGAACAACAACAGCAACAAAAACCCCACCCAACACACCACACACACACAGCGCATTCCTGACGATACCTGGCATTATTTGACCATAATTAGCTATTCCTCCTGCCTTGCTGAGCTCATGTCATACATAAAACATCTCATAGCTTTTGACTGTTTCATTAATGAGGTCCCGTATAAATTTTGCAGTGCAGCTATTGCTCAGTAATATTTGGAAGCCATGCCAACATTTTTATGTTACGCTGATTTGTGTATTTTAGGATATTGAAGGCTTTTTTCATTAAGCATTATTCTTTGCTAATGTGTAGTTAATAACATAATGGAAAAGCTTTTAAACTGCTCTGAGAATTAATCCACTCATACTTGTTTAACTGCTTGATTTCCTAATGGATATAGTGTAGGATTTAATATTCTGCTCATTTACATTACTTACCAGAAGAAAGGAGACCTTTAACTGCTTTTTCTAAAAACAACAGTAAATCATGTTTAAGTTGATTGATTTCTGCATACATATTAACACAGAATAATGAAAGGCACAATGTCTTCATAATCCATGCCATTGTGTTCGAATAAAGCTGAATAGTTAGACCTTTTTTTTAGTTTTTATTTTTTACTTAGACTGGAAAAGCAGCATCCCTACTGTCTGATTGAATTTGACTTATCTCACAGCTGGATTCACTCCCTTGTACAACGTGTGGTGCTAACGTAAAATAAAATTCCATTTGGCCTGTAATTAACAGAGCTACACTGATTTACATCAACCACTGCTCTAACCCCAGACATCTGGTATCATAATTGAAAATCTTTGCACAAATACATCAGACATAGAAAAATTTCTAAGGATTAGATTATATCGACTTTATTCACTCTGAGAAATACTTTATTCCCTAACAGAGTCATTGAGATGGACACGGGATGAGAACAACAGCAGGAATTGCAAGCACCACACAGGGAACTCTTCAGTGTTCTCTCTCATTCCAGCCCTGCCTTCCCTCCTGCAGTTATTCCAGTGGCTGCATCATGATGGTGAGTTTATGACACAGATTAAAATCTTCATATATAACCCCAGCTTGAGACACCCCCAGTCAGTCCCGGCGAGGATGTAAAAGTTAGCTGAGCACAAATCTCCATATTTAACTATCACATTCATGGCCCCCACCTCAGAGTCAGACATTAATCCACGTCACTCTCTACAGAAAGGTAACAGCTGCAAGGCACCTGCCTGCAAAGCACTGTCTTCTCAGCCAAGAGCATTCTGCATTTAATAAAAAAGGCAAACTTAAACAGAAATGTCTAATAGAGAGGGAAGTGTGTAATAAGGGCAGTTCCCCAGGCACATGGTAATGCTGATTGATTAACTTCCCTCTGGCCTGACTGCTCTGCCACTGTAGGGTTTTATTGTCCTCTGGGAGGGATCCTCCCTGTCCCTCCTGTCCAGGGATCACAGCACTGCTTGGCACGGGCAGGACATGAGGGAGCAGGGGCACAGGGCTGAGCACAAAGAACAAACTTTCCAACGCCCACCCCCTAAGATAACCCTCTATCAGTCTGTGGGCTGCCCAAACCCTGAGGGGAATGGCAAAGGCAGAGCTGATATCCCAGGAGCTGCTCTCTGTTATGGAAATGGCCACGTTTAGAACCTTAGAATCACTACCCTGACATGTTTTACTGAGGATGCTGTGAAAAATTAGTGTCATGAGTGCTAAAATAATCATAATCAAAGTGACTGAAAATGACTGTCATGAATGCTCAAACAATCAAATCCATAAAGAGCCCCACAAAATTTATTAGCTACTCCAGGCCACATGTCAAGTTTGTCAAATGATATTTCTGCTGTCTGAATGGCAGCTGTGGTTCAATACAATCACACCCCAAATGCCCTCATAAGCTGAAAGGCTGATACAAATGGTGTGACCTGTAAGAGCTGGCATCTCACTGAAGTCTGTTAGGTAAACAAAATCAGCAAAGGTCAGAGAAACATCCAGGCAAATTAAACAGGATATGCACAATCCTCTTTGGTTGTTAATAAATCTCCATTTTTCTTTTCTTACGAGGCAATATCCTTTAAGAGGACTTCTCAGGAAATTAAAAAGAAAGATAAATTACCAGGCAAATATTTCAGCGTAAAAATCTCCACCACTGAATCGGTTAATCAGATGGATTACACAGATGTGCACTGCCTGCCTGCCTGCAGTGGGCCCCTGTGGAAGGTGAGCCAGGCATGCAGACAGAGGAGGCTGTGGTGTATTTCATGAAGGTTCCAATGACTCTGGAACCAGGATGCAGGACCACCTTGCATGGCAGTAAGGATGCAGGCAGGATGTATCCATGGGGACCCAAGACAGTGGCACAGTGACTTTAAACTGAAAGGGGGTTACGTTAGATATTAGGGAGAAATTCTTCCCTGTGAGGGCGGTCAGGCCCTGGCACAGGGTGCCCAGAGAAGCTGTGGCTGCCCCATCCCTGGAAGTGTCCAAGGCCAGGTTGGATGTGGCTCTGAGCACCTTCACCTACTGGGAGGTGTCCCTGCCCATGGCAGAGGTGTAGGAACAAAACGAGCTTTAAGGTCCCTCCCAACCCACCCTGTGTTGGATAAATGTCTGTATATATGCACATTAAGAGAACCAAGCCTTTGAGCTGATATATCTGACTCTGTAATACAACAGACCAACAAAGCAAAACTTCTAAATAAATGTGAATATGTTCCCCCTAAAGTCACAGAAGGGAAGGTCTTTAAATCACGTGAATAAGCGTAATTGAAACAGCATAAACAATTCCATCTGAGCCTCAAGTTAATTACAGCACTGTAGCTGTCAAAAATTCATCTGAAGCACTTGCTACCTAAATTGAAGGTCGGACATCCAAACTGAAATGTCATTTTTATTAATCTCTGACACTTAGAGAAATAGCCTCTTCTCTTCTAGTGGGCTACACCCATTAGCTCCCATCAGTGCTAATGGAGTTATGCACGCACATCCCATGCACACACATCACTCAGCACCTCTGTAACACTCATAATGTCACATCAGCTAACAGCTGCTTTATTGCACCATGGAGGGAAGGATTCCAGGTGAGGCTGGCCAGGGCCAGAAAAGACCCGTAGTGGAGCACACAGTGCCCTGACATCTGGGGCAAAATAGTATTTTTAATCAGGCTCTGTAAAGAGACTTTAATCCAGACATGTAAAGTTGGAAGGGATCACAGCTCAAATTTTGCCCAAAATTATATATATTATTTCAGAACTTTTGCCACATTTCCTAAGGGCTTGTGCTCCCTCAGACCTTGGCTGGAATGCTGTCCATACCAGCTCTTCTGGGGATGGACTTCATAACCTTCAAGCCACCTCAGCTGTGGTAGACAGCTACAGTTAGCTGTCCAGGCATACTTGCATTTCCAATTTTAGCATAATTATCCTGATAATTCCCTGTTAAAATGTAGCTGAGCAATCTGGAAACAGCCATCCCTGATGTCAGCAGCAGCACGGGCCTTTCTGCCTCCTGTGGTGCATAAACAGGATGTCACATCTCAGGAGACCAAGCCCACAGAGGGGGGTTTAAAACAGACCCTGCAATGATGCTTGTCTTTATTAAGCACTGTGCCTTCTTTTATAATCCCACAGTGCCTTCCATTATTGATTTGGCATTCCTGGCAGCACTCTATCAATAGGAAATTGAGTTGAATCTTTTCAGCTGAAGATAAGTGTGACTAATTGCCATCTTCAAAGAGCTCTTGCACTGAATTAATTCTTGCACTTAGATTCCATGTTTTATTAATGTTGGGATCCAATCTAACATAAAGTGACAACATTTACCACTGGCTGCAGCATCAGCTCCTGACAGCTCTGGGACCTTTCTCAGACACCAGTTAAGGTAACCCAATCAGCTGTGCTGAGTTCCAAGCAGCTCCATCACACGGCAGTGTTCCCCTCAGTCGCTCAGTTCCTTTTGTGCAGAGAACAGATGGCAATGGAAACTGATTTCTGGAGTTCTGTGTAATCCCTGCTAAGTGGCTGTCAGAACTCACTGCAGCTGCTGTGAACTGTAGATACACCACATGGTAATTTCTGAAAGGTTTTCATAAATGCCACGGTAGAAGGCTTTCACCTCTGGAGCAGTTTGGTTAAGAACCCTCCAGCAAGGCCAGACAGGCTGCTACAAAACAAGAATGGGAGAGAGCCACTCACTGAGCCTTGAGGTTGCATCATTTTTGGGACTTCAGTGGGAAGTGGAAGGGATTAATTCTGTATGACAAAACAACCTCCCTGTAACACAAGTGTCACTGGGTCAGAACTGCTTGTCCCTGTTTACAGCTGGTTTGAAAACTGATCTCGTGCTTGGATTGCAAGTTTGTTTTGCCCAGTTTAGTGGGGATACATAATGCAATATTGCTGCAGAAATGCAAGCTGGGTGGGAGAAAAATTTAGAAGCCAAACAAGAGAAGATTAACAACAAACATCCTCATTCTTAGCCCGACCTCACTGTGATGTATAGACTCTTGTAAGCACATAGTCTGCTCTGTAAATGGAATTGCAGGAGGGTGCCTGTGGTATCTGCCCTCCACGCGAACCTCAGCGACCTCCAGAAACTGGAAAATCCCCCCCAAGTGGTGCCCTTGCAGCACTGCCGGAAACATCCCATATCAGCTCGGGTGCCTTCCCTCTGCAGCCAGGTGTGAGCTCCGTTCTGGGGGGAAGCTCTGCAGGGCCCACAGCGCTCCGGACAGAGCAGTGCAGAGGGAGGGAGAACAGCACAAAACGTCCCAGTCCGGTGTGCAGTGCTGCAAGGGTTACCTCATGAATGCCCTTACCTGTCGGACACCCGGCGTTTCACTGACCTGCCTCTCACCCGGGCTTTTACGGCATGTGATGACATTGCTAAAACAGACTGACTGAGAAAGAACCAGCAGCCTGCCATGCAAACAAGTTAGTAAATCACTTTAAGGTTGAAAGAAGCTTTTATATTAATGAAATGGCTTTGTATTACAAACCTAATCTGGATAACCTGTTTAATTCCTTGTCATCTTAATTCATGAATTTACGTTAGGAATTCCCAGAGGTCTGGAACACTTGCCTGAAAATTTTAATTCCTTTCAAAATCATAGATCTCACTTTAATCAGAAATAAAAATACTCAATATTTCTTTAAAAAATGGAACCTGAAAGTAAACACCTCTTAAAAATATTTTACTTATTTTCCTATAGAGGACCATTGTAAATATTAAATATATCACATTAGTCTACAATTTAGTTAAATGGGTTTATATTGCTTAGCAATTCACATGTAGATTTTTTTTTTCTAGTGGAATTTTAAAACACAGATAATCCTCACAATAGGTTAGTGAAGACTAAGTCTCATAATGTTCTTATAAGGCAGTATAGAATGCTTTTCTCTTTCAATGGAAATATCTTGGGAATGGCAAGCAAACCTGGGAATTGGCAGATATCACAGAATTTATCTACAGCCTGCATTGTTTTCAGCTCCCAAATCCCACAGTCATTCCAGCTGTGTACCCCTAGTACACCGATAGCTTTCTTACAACCACTTTTGCTTTTCCAGAGTCGGGAATGCAGCTGTAAGATTCAACCCACCTTCAGCTACAGCCACGGTGAGCTCAAACGCATCAATAGCTCAAAATCATCTCAGTTAATTTTTCTTCCCCATGCAATGAAAAGCTTTTCAAAGGGGCAGTATCGATCCCCTCAACTCCCTCAGAAAAATGTACTTTGGCATACTCAAAAGGATCTTCCTTTATTTTGAAAGTTAATCATTCCAAGGCGGTACAATTCCGTTGTGTTTTTATGGGTTATTGCCGCCAGGCAATGCTGTCCCACACCACTGAGGCTATCAGAGCTTGCAAATGCAATTTTTATTTTTCTTTGTGCTTGCTATACTGCCGATACAGATAACACTTCAATAGTTTTCTCAGCCAGCACCAACAGAGAGCTGGCTCGTTTAAACAATCCTTGAATTGCATCCAATTTGGCTGCAAGGCTGGATTTCTCATAGCATATCACAGGGCAGTTAAAGACCAATTTTTGCCATGGAGCTCTGTTCCCTCCCAGTTCTCCCTCGCACCTGTATATCAATATATCATTTGGATTATTGCTCAAAGCAGCACATACCAGTTGCATTTTCATATTTCCTGGGATCCTGCTGTACTTTCAGGTGTAAACTACCCAGTGCTGGACTGCTGGCAATGACATCCACAGGGCTTATGGCAGGTTTGGCAATGAGGAGGCTGAGGTAGCCAGCCTCTTTATACAGTGCACGACCCCAAAAAGACTCTCTCAGATGTGAGGACCGAGAATAACCCACGGGCAGGGGTGACACAGAGCAGAAACCTCAGAACTAATGCAGCACAGAGCAAAATGAATGGAAATGCTTGGACTGGACAGTCTCTGACGGTAACAGTCCAAAGGAATTTGATTCCTCCTTGCCAAGCAGAGTTCCCACATGTTTTCTCATCTGGCTGAACACCGACAGCAGCCCCAACAAAATACCCCGATATTTTTCCATCCTCATTTTATAATTTCTAATGGCAAATGCCAGCAGTGTACAAACATTTGCTATATCACACTTCCTTCTGAAGATGAAAGGAGTATATCAAAGCTGGAGGTGAGGGTGGCTGCTTGGTTTTCCTCATAACAGCAGTCAATAAATTGCCAAAATTGCCAACACAGAACTCCCAAGGGTTATTTGCAAATATGACACTTGGGTTGCATGTGTTTATACAATCCCTCTGTGGCTGCAGGTCAGATAAGCAGTAGAGGCAAGTCAGATGCTTTGCTGATAACCAGTTTGCAGACCCTCTTTGATCCACTTTCAGGCAGACGAAGATCTGGCCCACAACCTTCAGAGTGTTTCTGAGAGAGCCAGACTAAACCCCAAACTGCCCTGGCAGTCCCACTGTTTTACCATTCTTTAGTGCCCAAATGTCCTCTCTAGATTCATTTGTTTCCTCAGATATATGAAAAGTATCACACTTGTACACGATCCAGGTGTAATTATCCCATCAATTACCTGGCTGAGAGAGTGAATTTACCTGTCCATGCTTCGTGCCTTGTGTTTGATTTACCAGATTTATAAATCTTTTATTCCGTCAATGGCAAAATCAAAGCAATTGCCCTCCTACGTGATTTATTTTATTTCATTCCTTACCTACTCTGCAGAATCTCAAATTTCCCCAGTATTTCCCACACTCCAGTGCTTCACTTTCCTTCAGAACCAGAGTCATTCACGGTGACTTTGCATCCTGGTCAGACAAATTATGTACAGACAGACTCCCTCTCTGTTGAATCCCTGCCTATGGCTCTTCTGGGCTTTCCAGAAGTTCTTTCCCAGGTATATTATTACAGATCTCAATTCTGCATGTCTTCTCAGGGCAAGAAAACTGAATTTTAAGAAGAACTAGGTATCAATTTCCCATTTCTCAAACTGGGTTTGCAGATTTATTCACAAAACCAACCCTCCACTCCTTTGGGATCATTGAATGGGTACAGCACTAAGAAATCCTTCCAAGAAAATTGAGGCAGGTTGAAGCAAATGATTGCATGAAATTAAATGGTATTTTGGTATTCAGTTCTGCCTCCTCTACTGGGAATTTTGACCAGCTAAAAAGATCAGCTGGCAAAAATATTTCACTCCATTTGCATGTTACTTTAACATCATCTCAAGCCTCCTTCACAATCAGAAAATATTTTGCATATTGTTTTCCCGTTGTATCAGGAGACATAACTTTACAAATCGGTGCAATATATGAAATTTGAACTATAGGGAATAAGTAGCTGATGATGCTAAATGTTATGACTTTAATTGAACTTTCTGGGAGGCAGATTATTCCACTTTTCAGAATTGGTTTCCCAAGACACTTTGGTCTAAAAATACTTCAGTTATTGTGCTCACTTTTCTTGTCAGGCTTTTAAATTCATCATTTCGTTTCACAGCAGAAACATCCTAATGGGCACAACCTCTTCCAATTCAGGTACAGCCTGACTTTCACTTAGGTGGATACATTCTCCTGAAGGAGAGAACATAGAACACATGAAAAAACCCCAAACCAACACATGCTGTCCACTTCAAGTTGTGATGGCATCTCTAAGTTCTCATGACAAATCAAATATCTCAGGCATGGTGAGTGGTTTATAATATTTCTGTGCATAGATAATGAGATTTCCTTTTGTGTGAAGGATGGGGGACAAGAACTGATGCAGCCAGTTCCACCTGGTGTTTGAAAAACATCTCTAATGCCATCAGGAAGAGTGCTCAGTCCCTTGGCAAACACACTTGTGCTATGGAAGGCAGTGACATTTAAGGAAGGGGGAATTTTTTTTTAACCATAATTTATATTTCTGTACCTTAGCAGTAAAAATGTCAAAGCTTTACAGAGAGGAATAAGTCAAATACTGTAAGGGAGGTACTAGATCCTTTCTGGAGGAAAAAAGAGGTGGCTTAGTATATGTGAAACATCTGAGGAGCTTCTCCCCTAGGTAAGAATGCCAAGGGAATTTATTGATGATTTATAGTAAGATGATATTGATATTAAAACATTTTTTAAATACCTCACTGTCTAAAGTCCCTGATCCAGGAATGAAGCAAACAGCTTCTGTATTGTTCCATTATCCCTATATTTCAATAGAAAATTTTTTTTTTTTTTGGTGTCACCATGCCAGGTGACAGCTCTTCTCAAAGACAAACTGACTAGGTTTAGAAGATTTTAAGCGAAACATGCACAACAACAATTTTTATCTCCAAACCTATGCTACACTAAGACCAACCTGACTCTAAAATACTTTCAAATAAATTCAAGCCTTCAGAATATCAGTCATGTAATGATACAGAGATGCTGTAATGCAGATGTGTGTAAAATAATCACTTGATTACAAAGTGTAGCTCTAGCAGTATTTTGCCAGGCTACAAAGTGACATAGCATGTAATATGGAGAAGCAGCTCAGTTTATAGATTCCTGATTTTGTGCTGCCTGCCTTTGCAGCAAACCATGCTATTGCTTATTCCAGTAGCAGGGCACTAATTCAAAATGCAGGAATTGAATTGGCTTTCCCAGAGTACAGAGTGGGCTGTTTAAATCTGACAAGGTTTTTGCCTTCCTTTTCTCTTTCCACCCCCCAGCCTCTACATATAATCATATAACATCGTTTAGACAAATTGTTTCAAAGCAGCCTTCCCATTTCTTTCTTCTTTTCTTTTCTTTTCTTTTTTTNTTTTTTTTTTTTTTTTTTTTTTTTTTTTGTGAGTGTGAATTTATGAGGGCACTCAGATCCACCACAGACCAGGAGCTAAACTAACACGCTGCTTATGCACATGCTTTATTCAGCATCACCTCCGGGAGATATCCTGCTCCTGAGCTGTTGTGCAAACAGCCTTTGGTTCATCACAGCAGAAAGCTCTTTTGTCAACATTAGCATTTCGTGTTTGGGTTTATTACAGGTCCTGAAAATAATAATCATGTTTCCCCTTCTTTAAAAACACCGAGCCACTGCGTAACTCCTTTCATTGGTTCTCACCAAAGGGATTTCCCACTCCTCAGGTGGGGAAATTGAGGCACGATGGCATTTTCACAGCCACCCACCAGCCCCGTGAGAACAGAACCCCTGTTTTCTCAGCAGAGCCCCTGTTTTCTCAGCAGTGGATTTGCGTTCCAGCAAGAGCCCACGCTGTGTCGAGTTGAGGTCCCTCAGAACAAGCAGCAGCTTCTCAACAGCAGTCAGCTCTCAGGCACTGTTAATTTGTCCTGTCGAGAACTGTTATTTATTGATCACTTCCTCTCCTTAACCCCCATGTTCTTGTACACAGCAAATGATAACTCACCCCTCAAAAACCTCTCTGATCACACACTGCAGTAGAAAGCAGGGGAAGGTAATCAGAACATGCCCTCTGTATTTGAGCCTTTGACCACAATAAATAAATCTCCCTGCCATCTCCCTTTCAAATTTTGGACTATTTCCTCTGGAAATGAATGTTAACAGGGCACGGCCAATACCTATAGTTTTTCCTTTATTTTCCAATATATACCAGAAAAACAGTGGTCCTCTTTACCACTCACGGTGTAATTTTCTTTTCCTTCCATTTGCTGTTTTGTAACTTCAGCCTCTTGTAAATCACATTAAAAGGACTTGCTTTCTAATAGTTTTTTTATTGACTAATATATTTTATCTGGCACCTGTTACCTTGGTGGAGATTTCTTCTTCCAGTAATTTACTGGATGTGACACAGCCCTGTGAGCACTAGGCAAGGGGAACAAACACAGTTAAACAGGAGATTTACTTGATGCTCCTTGGGCTTGGGGTTAAAAAAAAGAACTTGTTCCTCTTATGAAAATCCATCAGCATCCTCGGTTTTGCAAGGAGAGGACTTGCCACCCCGAGTACTTACACGAAGCACTACATGATGGATTATCTTATACAAGCCACTTAGGCATGCTGTGCCCATTTATCTCTTTAAAATATGAAATAACTCTTATCTAACACAGAAGTGTTTAGTGAGACTTAATGAGCTGCTCGTGTGTTTATTACAGAGATTTCTAAGAATCAAATGGCATAATGTTGCTTTATATATGAAAGATGATTAAAACATCTTGTGAAGTATCAATTTGTAAGTAAAAAGGGTTCCAGCTATGTGCTATTACACTCTAGAGGACATGCTGTAATGCCTGTATATTTTAAGAATATTTGTTTAATTTTAGCACAATGATTCTTCATCACCACAGTTTATTTTTATATTAGGGATTTAAGCACTGCAGGCTCCTGTGAGATTTGGGTTGGTTTTCACATGTTCTGTCTGTTGAGCAGCATTTCCTCACGGTGTGAGTCAAGAGAAGTGTCAGCTGCATTAACATCTCTGCCTTTCCAAGTTCTGGTGGCCTCTGTGTTATCCTGTGCCAGACAGATGTGTCAAAACTGCCCCCCTCCTCCAGATACACAAAGCAAGGTTTTAGGAATCTATTCCATTATGCTCTGAAACATCTGAAGACTTCCAAACAGCCCCACAACCAGCTGGCTCTCAGTGCTGTAAAGTGAGTCTTCTGAGAAGAAAAATACCACAATCAAAGAAAAAACCCCCAAAACCCCAACCCTCTAATACGGGAAAATCTGTGATTAAAGAGAAGTTTCTTAACTTTGTGGCTGGCAGGGATCACAGACCTCAGCCCTGTGGGCAATGCCAGTGGCAGCTCCCCTGCCTGGCCCAGGGATCAGCTGGTGCCCCCCGTGCAGCTGGACATGCCCTGCAGGCAGCACGTCCACTTTGTCCTTGTCAGATAACCACATTTTTCGAGCCGATTTCGGTGTGTTTCACAACAATGACGAAAGGGATCCCTAATCCCCCTCCTCTCTCTTCGCCTTCTTCAGCTTAGGACTTCCCCAGGGGAGCGTGGTGTGAGGGAAATGCATCCTTCACGCCCAGCTCAGCTGCCAGGGAGCCTCGGGCGTCCAGCAAGGGCAGGGTAAGCCATGAGGGAGTTGCTCAGTGAGCGCAGGGTAGGCCAAGGCCACAGCTTCATTTTCTGCTGCTTTTTTAAAGTTCGCACGCCGTGCACGACGAACATATCATGGTAAAAAATCGGAAACAGAAAAATGTGCCAGATCAGGAGCAGGGAAGCCATATAAGCCCCGCGACACACTTTTGTACTAACACCGTGTCCTGTTCCTGAGGGAAAAGAGCCAGCGCGGCCTGAATTTGGTTTTTAAACACATGCAGTTGCACCAATCCGAAAGATCGGGTCTTTCAGCGTGCCTCATCTCAATGTAGAATTGCCCTAGGAGAAAACAGGTTAAAGTCAGTGCAGTTTCAGGGGTTAGGTTGAGCCTGATGATTTTATCTGCCCCCTTTCAAAGCATGAGCACAGATAGCACTGAAGCAAAGTTCAGGGGGCAGTGAGCAAACAGCTGCCTACAGGGGAGGGGGGAAGGACTAAAATAATGTATATTTTGACATGTTCTCTTTAACACTTTCACCAAGTTATTTTCTCTAATAGTACAAGCAAACAAAATTTGATGACCTCCCGAATAAATGAGTTCCATAAACTGATCATAAAGTCAACAAATCCATGTTTCTTTATGCTTGTTATAAATGAACAGCTTTTTGTAACAGCAATCCATTCCAGAAAAAGAGCGGCAAGCTCATAAAAAGTGCAGGAAGGAAATTTTATTTCAAATTAACTCCTGCGCCATGTTAAAGAAAATTTTATTTGAATGTCGTCTGAAATCCAACTCTATTTCTCTTTGTCACAAAGTGGATATCAAAGAATAACATGAATTTTCTTCATCAGTAGTGAGAACTACAATCATTTGAAAGACATGAAAAAAGTTATGAACTCAGACACACACACATAATGAGAACCTCCCTAAGAAGTCACTGTAGTGTGGAGCACATGAAGAATTAAACTATTGCCTTGGGTAGAAATGCAATTTCCATGACCAAAATCTCAAGTCCTGGTCTGGGGCTTGGTTTTTCAAAATAGCAGCTGACTCTTATTTTTTATTTTGCAAAAGTTGGTGAAATAAAGTCTCATAATTATATCACAGGCAACTTTTTTTAAATTGAAGATCAGTTACCTTCACAAACTTTTGGAGAGCATAATTATTCCTGTCATTAATTCCTGTTTTGAATCAGTGAACTCTCCTGAGAATAAAAATCCAGATTTTTCTCACGGTGCTCACAGTTCAGGCAGTCCATAGTGTTGTGACACTTGAAATGACAACCACCATCTACAAAAGGTGTAGGAACTTCCCTGAAAATATGTAGAAAACTTCCTTTCCCTTATTCTGCTCCAGCTGGCAGTGCTATACTTTTCAATAGATAAGAGGAAACTGTTTAAAATCAAATAAAATCTTGGTAACATTCCTCATGACTTTGAATTGTGCACAATTTCTGATAGTGTGACACACTGACTGGTGGACAAAAACGACCTGCTTAGCAAACAGAAGTGCCACAACAAAACCCTTTTATATAGGAGAAATTAATGACAGTATTTACCTTTTGGCATTTTGTGGGCAGGAGAAACATCACTCCGTGGCTTTGCAAAGCTGGTGAGTTTAGGGTAGTAACAAGCAGGGTGTAGCGTTACTGAGGTTTACTCCAGGTGTTTCTCCAAAGCTACCCAACCAGCTGAACTCTCAGTCTATAACATCAGGCGTTTTATGAGGCACATTGTAATGAAAACAATGGAAATGGAAAACTTGGTGGTGAAGACAAAAATGCTGCCTCCTCCAGCACACTCTGAGTTTTTTACCTTTGTCCTGGTCATGATCTGTGAAGTCAAGAATGGCAAGTAGAAATAAAGGGAGAAAAATGAGCTCATGAAGAAAAGAGACTTTTATTACATCCATGCAGGAATGTTATTAAAGTGAAAGAAACCTGAGGGAACAAGGGCTTTGAGCTATGATATGCTTTTCTGTAGAGCTGATGAAAAGAGACTATGAAAGGTCAAACAATTCTAATTCTCCTCCCTGAAGTTAGTCATTCTTCCTGTTGTCAATGTTCCTCGGTAGTGTGCTCAGCAAAGGCAAGATTGCATCAGTCCATGGCTGCAGCAGCAATGAATTAAACAGAGGGATGGATGCATCTGTGCTTTTCCATTCCCATTTTTCATTTCCCTGAAACACCGACAGACTGAAAGACAAAGCTCACACCCTCACATCAAGGCTTCTCTTGACAAAGGGAATTCTGAATGTGGGAAGGAGCTCGGTTTTGTGGTTTCTACACCCAAAACTTCACTGGGGAGTGGGTGACTGCTCTGAGCTGTTCACTCCTCTGGCAAAGCCACTGCACACCACGTTATCCCTGCTGACGTCCCTCCCTCCCTTTGTGCCAACCCTCCCTGGCTTCCTGCAACACTCCAGAAGATTTAGGAAAAGGTACAGAGCACACGACTAAGAAATAACGTGTGGAATCCCAGCTCAGTGAGAATCCGTGGGGATTCACTCCAGAACACTAAGAATTTTATCCAAAGCATCAATTCTGCACATAGACAAATGAATAGGCTTTTACCTATAATTTCTGGAATTTTGTGATGCCCTAAATTAGCTAGGTACAAAGGGTTAAAAATAAATATTTAGGTAGGGAGGGAAGAAATATTTATTAGTATCTTTAATGAGTTGTATATCTCCTGCAGATAAAATTTGTTTAAGAGCTTAACATTGCAGTGTCACAGGTATGCCACTGAATTTCCTTTTTGTGGAACATGAAATTCTGGCTAGGCAGTTGGAGAAGAAAATACAATCTTGCTTCCTTTCCATATTCATGATAATATTTGTCATAATAATTTAGTTTTGTTTCAGTAACAGGAATGTTGGTGTTTTTCCATTTCTGCAATGCGCTTCCATTTTCACACTTCCCCATCTTATATTAAATATATCGAAAATGGTGCCAAAATATTCACTGAAAAAGCAGAGGAGAAATAAAATTACAGCCACAGATTTCATTTCACTCCTTTTTCTAAATTAATAAACATTTCATTCTCTTATCTAAAGAACTAGCAATATACCCCAATGAACTTCCACTCCCAAATACAAAAATCTGACAATCTGAACTTAAAAATGTGGTTTAACAAGTAAACTACCCTGAAAATGAAACTGTGATTATTACAAGCAGCAATCATCCCCCAAGGAAGAAAAACAATTAGATTTTGTCACATGATCCTACCATTAAAATGTGTCCAGAGAGAAAGATTTAACAAATAATTTCAGGTCACCTTGCCAATGAACACACGGGGAGATTGGAACTCAGGGTCACGGACTTGAGTCCTACTCATGATTAGGGGTTTTTCCCTCCCTTTCCTGTTCTAAAACTCAGATTCTCTTCTCTGCTGCTGTATAGCAAAGCCCATAGTGACACTTGCTGGTGCAGCAAGGAGTCTGAAACAAAATGCTTAAGGAAGCAGAGCCAACTGCAGTTGGTTTTTTATTCATATCTTCCCTTGGGGATAAATGCTCTGAGGATTCTGTTTCCTGCTTGGCGAACCAAGAAATGTACAACACGTAAAGACAATTATTCTGCTCCTGATCTGCTGGTGTAAGCACTGAAATAGCAACCTGGGCTATCACAGGAGCAGGGGGGGCACTTTGCTAAACTTTGTCCAGTCAATCTTCTCATTTTCCCCCCTTTGTAAGAGATTTCTGAGGAAGAAAAGTACCCCAATACATTCTCTCCCTTTGCCCCCCACCTCTCTTACCTGTCTCCTCAAATACCCCTGGGTTGCAATAACCTCTGCTTTCAATAAAAGGGATTGGAAAAATGTCTCTTCTCTTGTGTCTGGCATTTATGGAGCACCTCAGTGCCACCTGTGGCTCTGTCCCGCTTTCGGAAGAGGAAGGAGAGCCAGAACCTCAGGACGTGCTTCCAGCCACGGGAGCATGAGCAGTGCCTTAAACTCCTTGTTTCAGCACATTCCTCACCAAAAACATTGGGAGACACAGATCTGATCTCATCTGGAGGAGGGGTAAGTGGTTCTGCTGTCATAGTACCCCTGTTTTTAAGCCACTTGGCCTGCAAGTGAATAAACTCTTTAAAACCCCAACTTGTGACAGTATTAAAATATTTCAGCTGGGAAAACTCCTATTTGTGCAAGAGCAGGAGCAAGAGTTAGTCCTAAATTAGACGAGAAACATAGGGAGGGAAATTTAAATAGCTGCATGCAATGAAAAAATGAGAGAAAATGATACTTCACCAAAAAATCCCAGGCTTCAGATATTGTCATTTTCCTTCTGGGAAAAGCATAAAATAAAGAAAGCCTGAGCTACTGCTTAGGTGATACTTCAGAAATGCAAGTGAATTCCCAGTGGAATTTCTCAAGTTGCTGTCAATTTATTCAGAAGAAATAGAACTTAGCAAAAGCCATCAGCACAAGCAGCTTCCATTTAACCACTCCAGTGTTTTGATCTCACCACTTTAAACAAATCCTAAGGAGAATCCCTGTCTACTGTGGTTCAGGATGGCTGGTCTTGACTCTTTTGTAAACAATCAGGCCTGGGTAGACACAAGATTGCGTAAAGTCTTAATGCACAGCTGCCTTTGTTTGCAGCACTCCAGCCAGACAACCACAAACTGGAAAATGTTTCTTTTCCAAGTCTCAAGCATCAGCTTATCCATGAACATCCATTTGGAAAAACGACAAAAAAATGTGTTTCTTGCACCTGTTAAGGCCTAAAGCACTTACATCCTATTTCTTAGAGGCAAATAATTGTGCTTGGAAGCACAGTGCCCTTCTCCATCACAGGGGCAGATCCTTCACCTGTGGAATTAAACGCTTAAAAAAAAAAAGAGAGAAAGCAACTTTATAACTCGTGAAGAGGAGACTGCCTCTTTTGGCTCCACTATCTCTGCCACAGATGGGGTTTGTCACCACTGCCCTTGCCCAGGAGAGTGGGAGATTCAAACAGGCACCTGAAGCCTGGAAAATGAAGAAAATTAAGAGAACAAGAAACGAAAGGTGAACAGAATGCCTGTGTCGAGGTAGCAGGCCCTTTTCCTTTCCATGTGGGACATACAGCATATGGGGAATCTCTTTCCCTTAAAGTCGATAATTATGTATATGGTTTCATATAGGATCCCACCCAAAATACTGAAGACCAAAACTTTGGGATGGATAGAGTCCATAGTACGTGCCTGCTTGTAATACTTTGAAATACAGACTTCTAGCAAAACCAGAAAAGGAATCTTTCCTTGCAAAATACTTATGAGAAAGACAAACACTGATCTTGGGATTGTACATCAGGGAATTTAGAACAAATTAATTTCTCAATATAATGACATTGAGGTTGAAGAGGGCATAAATAGGGATGAATTTGATGTCAAGAGTTTAAATAATTTGCTCAAGGTCACAATGCGGTTTTCTGTCTGCCCTGAGATTAGAAGCCAGGAGCTATGAAATTCTTTCTCTTGTTCTCAGACTGCTAGACCAGGGAGTAAAGCTCCCTGAAGGGAGGAATATTTAAAAAAAAAAGAGAAAGAAGAATGAAGAAGATTTATTTACTCAGTACAAGCCCTAGAGTAAGACTACATATGTACTGTCACCACTGCTTCTCTGCCCCTCCTGTATCCTCCCCGACCTCCCCTGACTGACAGAAGTACTGACAACTTCTCGAGAGCCATCTGCTCAAAACTCAGGGTTAGAGCTTCTGGGGCTTGGGAGAAGGGGACTTGAGGGTGTCTCTACAGCCCTAAATGTGAGAAATAGCTTCACCCCCTGCCCCTGAGACGTTCTGGTGAGCTGTCCCCGTGAGCAGCTGCTGTTAGAGCCTCTGAGAGCTTGGCAAAGGCAACTGCAGGCAGGGTTCTTCTTTCCAGCCATGAGCTGGAGCAGAGAAAATAGGCCACGAAATCGCGAAGTGCTCCAGCCTCCCACACCGCGGCGGTGGGAGGCGGAAGACGGCGACACATTTCAGTCTGGGCCTTCATTACCGCACTGAGCTGTCAACGCTTCAAAGCAAACACCTGCAGGATCTCCCCCGGCCTTCCACTGCATCATTACAATGCTCTCCTTCGTGGAAAGAGCCTGTGATTTTCACGAGCTCCACGGGCACCGGGAGAGGACTCGGTGCCACCTGGTGTCCTCAGGGCAACTTCCCACCAGCCGCCGTGCCCGTGTGGAACGCTCTGCTTTCAGCACACTTCGCGAGCACGGGGGATTCAAAGGCATCCGCGCTGAGGCAGATGCTCTGCAAGGAGATGGACACCTCAAACGCGGCCCAAGGAAGGAGCAGTACATCCCATCTGGGCCTGTCTTTACTCCATGCAGCCCAGTAGCGCTAATATCACAAAGAAAGCGATGGGTACCACAGGGAACCGCACCGGTTTTTCAGTAACTGGCTATATTTACACGGATTAAGGGATCAGTACTTCTTACACTGAAAATCGACCTCAACATGGAATCTATTTGAATAAGGACAGTTTTTTTTGCTGTATTTGAGCAATTCTTACCCAACCACAGCGGAGATTTTTAGACATTTGGGTGTCTCCAGATCCTCTGCTGCTGGAATGCGGGGTTAATAACGCCTGTGGTTTGTCTCTATGCAAACAACAGGCTGGGATCTGTCCTGCTGTAAAGGAATTGAGAAATTTCCTCTCCTCATTTCAACAGTTTGGCTGCCTTTTGGAAATCAGGCTGGATGGATTCCCGGTTTGTTTGGTATGTTAATGCTCAGGGTCCTACAAAAGAGCCATAATTTTTCCCTTCAAATGGGCATTTTCAGGAATTGTTAGGCTCACGTGTATTGATTAACTAACCCAGTGATCAAGTTAATGTCATTATTAGCTGTTAACCATGCAAACACAATCCAAATAAAACTGGGATTTACAATGGTATGATCACATTGACTCTCACCTGCTCATTTATTCTGCCATAAAAAGACAATAAAAAACACTGATTGTGTTGGAGCATGCCTGTCTTTCTAATAAAAACTTTGCCTCAGATCTTTGGATTTTTTTTCTGACAAATGAGGAACAGCTGATCAACAAATATATTGCTCTTTTTACAGCACATCTTTTTTTTTTCCATATTATAATAATTGAAAACAGAACACCCAAAATCTGTCAAAACAAAACTTCTTTGGAATCAAGCCACAAAAGAGAAAATGAAGTTGTCACTGAAAATTAATTAATACAAAGCACCAATTGGTAGGAGGAATAAATACTTGGACCTAAAAATACCAGTGCAGCAGCATGCTGAGAGGTTATTTTTAGTCCTACTTTTAACAAGAATACCTCAGTATGTTTAATAATAGCAAATTGGATCTCCAGGGTAAGATATTGAGAAAAATTGTTTACAGCAAGCACTTCCAGATCTCAAAAACTTACCTTAGCAGACTTTTAAGTTGTTATTAAGCTTTTGCCTGCTTTTTTAAGAAATGGCTTTAAAATATTTTTCCATTATATGCTTTCATTATTTGTGATAGCGAGTGAGGTTTCTGTGTAATCAAAAATCATTACAGCACAGGCAGTTTCAGTGTCTGAGCCTCCAGGAAAGCCAGTTTTCTGGAATGTGAGTGTGAAACAAGGAAACACAAAAAATTGTTTCTCATGTAAGGAAAAGAATGTATTTTGAAATTAATTCAGAGTTCAATTAGAAATCTTTCACCTTTCATTTGTAACAAATAGCTCCTTATGACCAAGCAGATGGCAAGAATTAAATCTCCTGGGCTTCTTTTAAAATTCTATATCCAATTCCTAAAAATCTATATCCAATTCTAAATACATTAGACCACTGGACCCTTGTCCTGGCTTAACCAGACAGAGGGAAGTCTCATCTGCTGAGCTATAAGAGCTTTTAACTTCCTCTCTTTGGGAACTGGGTGAAGCTGGATATACTTTCAAGGTTCTTAATATATCCCTTTGCAACATCCAGCAAACCCCAAAAGTGTGCGCAGTGAAATCCACCCCTCTGCCAGGATTATGGGTTTATGTCCCATGAGGGCTTTCAAAACAGAGTGAAAAACGTCTCTATCCATCTACAGAGACACAAATTAGTTCTTCCAGCTGGATCTCAGGGGAGGAAATGTCCCTCCTCAGCTTCCAGGCCAGGGCTGACCTTCCTATCTGCACCTCTTGAGCATCAAAGGGGTGGCTTTGCTGCCACAATCTCATCTGCGTTCACTTGGAACACGTCACGTGCTATTCAGGGAAGTGCTGAATGGTGTTGCTTCCAGAAAGAGCACTTTTTAAAAAAAAAAACCAAAAACCCAACCCCTTCATGCAGTCTAAATATGTGGCTGTCCAAGTGTACGTCCAAGTGCTGGAAGATAAATGGATTTACACTGGCATTTGCAAACATTTATTCAAACAAAATATCCTTGTTTATTCACTACAGACCAACAAGGTGAAGTGGGCACATGGGTTAATTGAATAATTTTCCAGAAAGAATTTCTTTTACTTCCCCAAGTAAATAGTGTTTACCAGTGACTAAAAATACCCTTTAACATGAAGAACACATGTCAGAAAATTCATTAGCATTCCGAAAGATACATGCATGCCGGAGGCACTCTCCTCTAAGAATTTTTGAGACTGTTAGGCATCTTAGAACAAAAAAAATAAAACATAAATGTTCTGTGAAGGACAGTGCCATACAAGGGAATGACATATTGAATATAGATCTTGCCCAAGAGCAGTAGGAGGAATGGAACATGACTCCCAAAATATTGTCTAACAGGCATTCAGCACCACAGCACCTGGATTTGCCTAAGGAAAGGACTTTTCCAAAATGCAGGAATTAACACCACTTTTGAACCTTTCTCTGCAATGGCACCAACTCTTTCAATCCCCAGCAGAACTTCCTTGCCTTACGAAGGATCAGCTGGTGACAGAGTGCATGGAGGCCCTGCAGAAAAAGTCCCCTTCAAAGCAGGAGCCCAGCCTGGGTACAAGTTTTAGGTAAGCGAGGTGACACTGCCTGGGATGGATGTGGCAAGGCAATCCCTGTCCTGAGTGAGGATGGAATGACACACCTTGGAGCTAGTAAGGCACCACCACGAATTCAGCCCTCTCCTGGCTAAGAAATCCTGTGCAGTCCAGTCCTAATGACTGCATGCTTGATATTCATAGCACTTTATTGGCAGCTTGGATATTATATGAATTCTCACCACACTTTCTATCATTTCCCTGTGCAAATTATCCCTTGAATAAGGGGTATTTTTTTCTCTGTATTTGACTCCTTAGTTAAGGTTTCTGTTTTGTCTGACTCAAGGAGAAGAGCAAAAGAACTTTGGGCACAAATTTCTGAGCAATCAATTGCCACGAGTTCTGGAACTGAGAATTTCAAAGACAGTTAATTAGAAGATGGACAAACTGAATGAAATAGCCTGACATTTGCAATATGTAGCTAAACACAATTTAAATGTGTTTGACATCCTATGCATTCTGGTTCTCTTTTGGTTGCTGCATTTTAATAAAAGGTATTAGGAACATACTCCCTTGACAAAATATTTTCCTCTCAGCACTCACCCTCATTTTTCAGTCAGAAGCTGAGCTGATCAGTACTTCTTGGATTTGGGGGCAAACCCAGCTTTTGCTATGGTGGCTGTGGACATTTTCTGAGAAAGAATTCACTGACCACATGCAAGGGGGCAAGTTAGTGACAAATACAGAGCAGGACTGGGTGAAGGAAGAGACAGAGGCCTTTGGTTGTGAGGTTCCTCCCAGCTACTTAAATTCCTGCACAGTCCAGGGGACTGCTCCACTCAGCAGCACAAATCCCCCAGAAGGGCTCTGCGGTCTCTCCCCACCACATCCGCAAACTGCAACACCGCAGTGAAGCACTGGGTCTTTCCTGAACTGATTTTTAGCCCCAGCAGCTGTCACTGTGTCCAGCTGTTGTGTGGGAATAAGTTCAGTTGCAGTCCTTCCTGCTGGAGGTGCAGTGCCTTCTTGGAAAAGGGATCTCTAAAAGATGGGAAGATACAGAGGGAAATGGTATACTTAATAAAAGGTTTGGATGTGTCATTTTTTGCTTACCAAAGAAAATTGGACAGAAAAACACCCTGGCTGCTTAATGAATTGTTCAAATGCTCATTAGCCTCAATCAGGTTTATTTGAACAGATAATTATCCCCATATTGTGCTTTCATCACTGGAATTGTTTATGTTAAACTGTCAAGCAGCCGTTTTCAAATTTTACTCCTTGATGTGCTGAAGCTCCCTTTACTGTTAGAAAAACAAAGAAGGATTTATTTCTCCCCCACCCCCGCCTCCTCAGCTTCGTTTTGACCCTATTTGAAGTCTTCCGTGAGGCTTTTAAGTCTCCCAGGAGCCCTGAGCCGTTCCCACTCCCGACGCTGTGGACGCGCAGGTCTCCGCACGAGAAGCTGAGCGCTGCCCCAGCCCCTCTGTTCCGCTGGAAGTTCATCCCCTGCGCCGGCTGGAAAGCGCCTCCTCACCCAGGAGACAAGGTGCAGCTCACAGGGGGCAACTTCCCTCCTTCCAGAAGCTGCTTTCGCAGCCGGCAGCCCCTCCGTGCTCCCCGTGGTGTCTGTCTGTTCGGCACATCAGCCCGTCCGCACTTACAAGTGATTACAGCCCTGTGTGAGACAGCAAATTGCTCTGCCTAATCACAACAAGCCAGCCCGTGCCTTCAGGCTGCTCTCGATGCTTTTCGCTGCTGCTAAAGAAAGTGCTTTGGCAATACAGGTGTCCTCTGAATTTTCTGTGGCTGTCAGTCCCCTTCGCATTCCACGTGCTGCTCATTCACAAGAAGAGCCAATCTGGCCAGTGTAAAGAAGTGTTTTCAGTGGTGAATGACTGACTTTTGGCAATATTCAGCATCTGATGTTTAATTATACAAGTTCTTAAAAAAGAGATTTTTTTTTTTTTTTTTAGTAAATTGCTTTCCCACCCTTTTACCTCCCACAACAAACAGCAGAAATTCTTTAAAGGCATCTCCCAGAAAGATTTGCAATTATTCATATAGAGAGCCACTACAGAAAAAACAAAGAAACAAACCAAACCAAACCAAACCAAATAAAAAACGAAACCAAAAATCCAAACCCTTTTAATAATGCATTGATAGGTAAATAATCCTAAGTAAACGTAAAATTTCCTAGTTTGCCACTTCTTTAACTTCAGCTATGTGTATGCCTATAGAATTTGTTAACATGGAGAGCTGTGACAAATTGGTAAATGGTAATTTTGGTCTATAACTCCCAGTCAATAAGGAATAGAGAAGTATATCAGTGCTTTCACACAATTCTCAGCCTGAGAATTTAATAGAAAAGAGAAAAAATGTGTTGACCAAACCTTGCCCATCAAGCAAGGAGAATGGACAAACTCCTCTGTGCTCCCTGCCTTTTATCCTCGTAAAACCCCTGTTAAGCATTTTTCAGTAGAAATCTTCAATCCTGTGTTTAAACTCCCTCTGTTTTTGGACAGCTTTCCTGGTGAATCTCGGCATCTCTGCAGCTGTCCAGCATCCAGGCTTTCACATCCTCTCTGTTTGCTATGCAAACCCTACCTTAATGACAAAGGCTTTTTATTTTACAGCAGAAATCAAATCCCGTTGAGGAAACACGGAGAGCCGCCCCAGCACTTGGTAAAGGAGCACGTGAAGGTTGGCGTTTTATCATTTTGTACCCTCAGCAAGAAATCTTTAGAGCTCTGAGGGGTGACGGTGGCTGCTGGCCCCAGGACAACTCGTGCTGGCCCCAGGAATCGGACTGGGATGTAGCCGCACACAGAGGCTGGGCTGTTGCATGGGCATGGAACTTCAGCCCTGCTCAAAGGTCAGCCACAGGAAGCTGTTATCCTAAAGGGAAATAAATCAGGTGGTTTGACTCCATGGAGGAGAGTAACTTGCTTTATTAACTGTTGTTTTCGAGACTGCACAGGCGACGCTTGAAAAATGAAGTGAGGATGGCGCCTGTGTTTTGCATTATAATTCAATTTAGAAATACCACACACACACACACACACAAAGCTTTATTGCTAATGGATGCACCAAGCAGACCTGACTGCTCTACATCAACAGCAAAACAAAGAACTACACATCAGCAGTAGACTATCATTAGCAGTAATGTTATTCCAGAGCGTGGTGTATCTGTCAGGCAAATGTAACTGCATCTGACATCCACCAGAGTTCTGTTTTCCTGGCTGAGATGATATGTTTCAAATTGAGGAACATCTGTTTTGGGCATGTGATGAATCATCTTCGACTGTATTTCCTATTTCCTGCTATCCTCTGAGATCAGATAGTGGAAAGAAGTTACATAACACGATGATTTTATTGTTCTTCAGTACTTCTGAAATGTTAGATTTTTTCTTTTTTTTCTGATCTATTGCACACTTCATGGTTTAAAAAAGATAAAAACGTTCCCAGAGAGAGGATATTTCCATTTCTAGGCTAGGAAGAAGATGAAATAAAAATGCTGTGGACATTCTTTCTTTCCTGTTGATAGTAATTTTGCTGAATTGGCTCACCCACCCCAAGATAGCAGTTCTACAGAGGTACAATGTGATCCTTTTGCCAGTGTTCTCTTCAGCTGATGAATTGTCTCACTGAAAGTACTGGAATTGTGGCTGCTTGCAGGGGTGCGGGAGAGTAAACAAGGTAAAGTGTAAGTTTATATAAAACATAAAAGGAACACTTTGGTCATAGAGGAATTTGGCAATGAAAAATAAGACCCTTTGATTGAAATGTAAAATTTCGCACATCAAAAAAGGGATTAATACTCAGGGAATGGGACCTGACAGCATATCAGCACAGCACATGTAGAAAATTTAATGTGGCACTAGTGTGCATGTCTTCTGCATTTAGAGTGAAAATCAAGAGCTATGCAGAAGAATAAGGATGTTTTAAATGTGCTGGATTGTGAGTAGCAATATGAACGCCTTCATGCATGAGAAAGCACAATTTGCCAGCACTCTGAAGAGGATCCCCATGTATTTAGCTTGTACACCTGCTGATAATAAAATACTTGTGTCTCAGTGGATAGGGTTTATACCATGTTTTTACAGAAAAGACTTGCTCAGCCAGTATAAGACAACCAGTTCTGCAGCTTTTGGAACTTACTTTGGTTTCTGGACATTTTATATTATTCTGAACCACACCAGGGCATTCAGAGCCAGGTGATTCTGGCTAAGCAGAAAGGCCTCTTTCAGTAAGCTTCAGATCCAAGCATGAATCCCAGCTTCCCTTAAGTTCATTGGAACCTGAAGTCAGGAGTTGAACTTGGGCTCCAAGGCCACCACTCCATTTAATGAGTTCTGTCCCTGATCAGTACAAAGCATTGTTTATTCAGCTTCCAAAACCGAGAGCACCGCAGCTGACCGTGAGCATTCCTCCAAAAGCAAACTGCCATCTCAGCAGGGCATCAAAAGCAGCACCAGCATCTCCCCCAGCAGCAGCTGCTGTCTCCGGGTGGGTTTATCACTCTGGTAGGTGCTGCAGATAAAGAAGTTAGCACACAGAAATTAGTACAGTGTGAAACACTCGTGTCCTGTCATTTCCACTGCTCTGTGCCAGCCAGCCCTCACAATGAACAAATGATGACATTTGTCCCCTTTCCACATCTGGTGAATTCAGGGTTTGCTTTGCTTCCAAAAGGAGGCTGATTTATATCTTTTTGCCTGTAATCAAACTTAGAGGAGAAAAATCAGGAAACTGTGAAGCTGCCTGTGCTAATCAGTCTTAATAAGTTAAGGAGGTTTTTGGTCAGTCTGTACCAGGTACAGCTGGAGAAGCTGCCTGTCACCCTCTCCCATGCTTGGCTGTTTCCACAGGTGCACCTGCAGCCCTTCTGCTGTCAGAGTATAAAGAAGGGATTTCCTCAGAGGATGCACATTGGAAATGGAGCAGATCTTAGTGAGCTGGACATTAGGCAACGCTAAGGAAATGTTCGGTTCCCAGGCAGAACAATGACCTTGGAAAAGTGAGTTCAGTCCTTTATTCATCTCTACTTGCTACAGTATTCTTTATTGTGTGTAGTATCCCATCTAATAGGGGCTAGACTACATATATATATATATATATATATATGGACAACAAATTTATCTCTTTCTAAATGAGTGTCTCCTGTGACTGAACTCTCAGGGAATGCTATTCTTGAAATTAATCTTGAATGCTCTAATTAGAATGGTAGTGGTTACAGAATCCTCTAATGGCTACTTTGAAGAAACAATTACTGTCTTTATTATGATAACCCTCCAGATGAGATACTGCAGTTGACAAAAGATTATTAAACAAGTTATTATTCAGTCACTGGCTCAGGGTACTGCTTGTGCATGTAGTGATGAAAGCCAACTTGCCAGCACTTAAAAGTGTTGTAATAAGTGCCCAACTTTTTAGTGCTTTTTGGGCAGTACAACATTGCAATAGATTGGGGCTCTTTTTAGTAAATCAGTGGTAATTCCACCATAATTAGGTCTTCATAAGAATGTGTAAGGTGTTATACCTTAAAACCTACAGAATTTTAAACCTTTTATTTATCTCAGAAATTAGCATAGAGGATCAGAATCTAAGATAATGGGCATTAGTTCCCAGAGGAAAGAATTGACTTGATCCAATTTGTGTCTCCTTGTATCCGTAGTCATCAGTCAATCAGAGATGGGACTGTAGGGTAAACAAAGTCTATGATAAAGTCTGAAAAAAAACCAGAAGGAAAAATTATGCCCTGACTTGTACCACTGAAAGCAGTATTATTTGGGCTAAAATAATTTTTATTTCTACAATCCTTGGGTTTGTATCTGCTGGTAAAATATCTTGGCAAGAAAGGCAGTGCAGGAATGTAAAGATATTATCATAAGACTACCTATAACCACTTTGCTCAATTATTCTCTCTAGGGATGGCTGTTTGAATAAGTGAGTAGTCATTGAGATTTTGAATTAGTCT
The DNA here is from genome assembly GCA_013400975.1 of Atrichornis clamosus. Lineage (NCBI taxonomy): Eukaryota > Metazoa > Chordata > Aves > Passeriformes > Menuridae > Atrichornis > Atrichornis clamosus. Next base: position 14,676 of record WBMZ01007014.1, on the reverse strand, counting down.
TGTGTATTGTAACTTCACTGCATAGCTCATATTCCTCTGCTATGGATAGCACAAAGATCCTTTCTAAAAACACAGTGCACCAGGTTTTTTCTAATCAGATTCTTATACCCTGGTGACGGTACAGACTATTTTCTAATAGAATTGAGGCATGGGCCATGGAGCTAAAATAGAACAGGCTATTAAAAGTGTTATCTCTATGGAAGCTTACAATAACAATATTAAAACAATTCCATGATAAAGGACCCACTTGGAAAAATGATGCATTAATTCAGAGTCACTGCCACTCACAAAAAGCTTCCAGTGAGAGAAAGAGATCTTTAGAAGGAAGATCTTGTATCAAGGAAAACAGCTGCAGATTGGCTGTGTAATTGTAATAGTCATAGCTGGGATCCTCTAAATATGAGCGTACCTTTGAACAAAGCCTAGAAGTATGCAAGCAATAAGTCTAAAAAGTAATCTTCTGTATTTTGATGTCGTTCAAGGCTCTTTTCTTTCACTTGTGCCATGTGCTGTGTTGGCAAATCTCCATCCAAGCGCTCCATGGTATCAACAGGCTGTGCTGGGTTCTCAGAAGGAGAACAGGGAGAGAGCAGCTACATTTTTCATCTGGCTTTGTAGGGCACTATGGCATTTCAGCACCAGGAGGTTGCAGTTGAGGGTGTGCTGCTGTCAGGGCTAGGCTGGAAAGGACTCTGTTGGTCCCCTGGAAGGTGTGATGGCAGCACAAAGCGAGGGGGTTTGCCAGAGTTCTTCACAGTGCCACAGTTCATCTCTGCGATCTGATAAAATAAACACTTCTCCAGGGTGATTTCTTTCTCTCCAAGTAACACCATTTGCCTCTTTCTTGTTGCAAGTCTTTGTGAATATATAATAATAAAATAAAAGTAAAAATAACATTGCTTTGCTGAAATGGCCCACTGAATACCTTTCTGTATTCACTGATCCTTCCATTGTCATCATCTAGCTTTTGGGGACGTGCTCACAATAATCTTTCCACCTATGTTTTAGTTACTTGGTGGTGAATGTGAGAGAAAAATCCCCGTGATAAACGTTAAGCACCTTGGAAAAATTAAGTGCATAGGCCCCACAATCCCTACCTGTACATCCGTGCTGGGCTGTGACCAGCCCTTACCATGGAACTGTTTCTCTTTCACAGAAGTTCTGCTTAAGAATTCGCAGCCTATTTTGGCCCATCAGTATCAGAGAGCCTCACCAGGGCTGCTGAGTGTTGTCCCTTCCCAAGGTTATGTCCTTACAGCAGTGTCAAGCCCAGGGTACTTGGTTTCCTAAGCAGAAATTTGGCAGTGGGCCCTGGCGTAGCTGGGTAACAGTTCCCGGGTAACCACCAGGATCACTTCAATGTCCTCAACTGGGCTTTAGTCACCGGAGGAGTGCTGCTAAGAGGCTCATTAAAAAGTTTCAAGTCATGCTTATTTCATGGCAAAATATTGTTTGTTCAATAATTCAAAGAAATAAAGGTTGCAGGCCCAGGTGTTAATAAAAATTTAAAAAAAAAAGGTTTTGTTTTATATGCATATTCACAGTCTAAACTTCCAACAATCCATAATTTACATAAATCCAGATTAGGCTCTTTCAGGAGGAACAGCTCCATTGCTTGCAGCACATTCTTTCTGTCTGTGAGTCTTCCCAGCCTGTCAGCTCTGTAATTCACACATTCTGGGAAGCCTCTCTTGGCTCACCCCAGCTCCCTCCCTTTTCCAGTTCTTTGAGGTTTTAGGCTCCTTTGATCCCCCACTTAGCCCTGGGAAGAGCACCCCTTGTAGCCGGGATGGAGCCGGCTCATTAGCTTTTCTCCAAGTGATGACCCTGCCATTATCATCCCAACGTCTTTGAAGCCACGTATCTGAAGTTATTCTTATCTGTGTCATTGTCTTACATTTCCTCTTTGCTCCTTTAGCAGCAGCTTGAGGGCCTGCTTTGATTTAACTCTCTCCGTGCCGGCAGGAAGCAATACTGAATTGAATAGGGAAACATTTATAATAGGCATGAGAAACGCATTTCTTTTTTTTCCAACACTTGTTCCATCTTCCCTCCGTTATTATGAGATCAGATAGGTAAGAGGGAGTGCTTAGTGACTTCCAATAGGTCTGATCTAACACAGATGTGTGCAGAGGAGCTGAAAGACCAGAATCAGACCTTTTGTTTTCTTTTCTCTGCATACCTATAGGTATGGTCGAATTTTGTGGTTCCTCTCGGAATATTCTTATAACAATCTTGAAAGATTCTTTCACTTGAGCAGTTGAAAGATTCTTATTAAGCTGTAATCATATCTAAATCTTCAATTAGTAAATTTTCTCCAAGTATTCCAACAGCTCTGTTAAATCAGGATCAGGAATTCTACTGAATCCTTGTCTTGGATTCAGTGGTGATGACTGTGTGCAGTCCTTCCTCAGGCAGCCTTCTCACACTGAAAACTCAAGCAGGTCAACCCAAGAGCCCCAGAGAACACCTGTTTAGAAAGAACAAAGATAATGTCTGAGTTTAAAAGGTCTGAGCTTCGCCTGCCTTCTTTCACTCCTTAAAATCAACTGTAATAATCTATATTAACTTCCAACAACATCATGGGAGAAAGTTAAAGAAAATGTTCAGGTATTCTGAAAACACCAACCAAAATCTCTAAGCAACTACAGCAATTTGCAGTTGCCTTTTAGGTGTGAAAAAGGCATTAATGTATCTATAACAAGATATGATATTTTGTCACTGTTGTTCTTCTAGATAATTTCATTCCAAGACACATGAGTTACTTCCACAGATTTAGCCTGATTAAAATGAGATATGAGCCAGATGGTTTGTAAATATTTTGAAGGTGTAATTGGTGTAAAAAAGTGCAAAACTCACAGGTAGGCAGTGCTCCTATCTAATGAATTTGGAGACAGGAGACTGTGGGAGTTTTGCCATAAGGAGCTCTTTGTGGCTGAAGTTTACATGAACAATGCTTAATTATGAGGAATAATTTCATAAAGAGTCAATCACTCATTCTCCCACAAGTGACATTCAGTTTTAGGGAAAAGTACAAAAGGGCTAAATCTGTCCTGCATTCAGAGTAGTGCTATTACTCAAACAATAAAATATAAATGAAAAAAGGTAACCGGTCATCTTTACCATTTTGAGAGTTTTCAGATTTTCTTGTGAGATCTACTCAGTATATATTTTAGTTAAAGAGATTTAAGTATTTCTGTTATTCTGATTTATGCTTGTTAGGGTTTCATTTTGCAGGTTACTGTGGAGTTTTTTTATGAGCCTCAGAATTTTATTTCATATTTGCAATTTTTCTTCTAGTACTTTCAACAAATCCAGGATCAGCCCTTTTTCTGGGAATTTTATATATCCTTTTATACCTCTATTTTATTACACCTCAAGGCTCATTGACTTTTTGTGGCTGCCACAGTGGAAAATTAATTTTTCCCTAATTATGATACAAGTGGGTGTGACTGTTTGCACCAGGGTGTTGAAACATTCCATCAAGTGTGGAACATAGCATGGACTGATTAAACATGCTCCTTCTTTGATGAATGGGTCCTTCCCTGTGCATCAGGCTCGGGCAGGAGGCTGAGGGAATGACAAATTGCTGTCACCCTCATGGAGGTTAGTCAGGAAGGAAATGGCTTTCTGATTTCACTAATTTACTTTTCACTACGGTTTTGGTTTATCAAACCAGCTTAGGCCTGACATGTTTTCTTCCCTCTATGGATTAAGCACATTAGTTATGCAACAGCTGTCTGAAACTTCTACAGTGGTTGAGTTCAAGATTCAGGACTCTGGGATTGGGTAAAAATGACAGAACATCGACTTCCCACGGGGAGGAACTCCAGCAGAATGTCTCTTTTACAGAGATAGCTTCAGAAAGAAAATGTAATGTGTTTTACTGTCTAAGGAATAGGAAATCACCAGGATTTTAACCAGAGAACTACCTCAAATGTATAAACTGCTCTTAACCTGTCCTGGGCCTCATGCCCCTCCAGAACCTCTTCAAGGTTCTATCTACTCCAGAACAGCTTTTTTAGGCTTGCTGGTGTTCTCCCTCTGCCCAGCTGATAACTCTTCTCAGCTGGGCTTCCATCTAATGTAATATCTTTGTTCCGAGGTTGTCTCAGAATTCCACGAGGGATTAGCAAACCACAAGGCAAACTTTCTTAGAGTACATAGCCAAAATGTCTCATTTCACCAGGCACCCAAACAACTTCTGCAGTATTCTCACCCTGTTTTGGGACAAGTGTGAACTTTTGTTTACAGGGCTAATTTCCAGTTTCAGGTCATATCTGCAGCTAACTTTAATGGTCTATAAACACACTCCTGAGTCCAGCAGCTGATATAAACCAGCAGTTTTGCACAGATTTCGGTGGTCCATGACTGGAAAGGACGAGGGCTAGAACAGCTTAAATGTGACATTCAGTTCCTTTGCTCGATACACTATAAGGATATTCTTAACTGTTGTCATGGTGGTAGTTATATAAGGCCCTGCAGAAAAGAAAATAGAACACAAGACATACAAGCATTTCTAAAGTGCAAACATTTAAATAGCAGCTTCTGTTTAGTTTGCAGGGTTTTCTCACCTCCTCATTTCAGCTACAGTTCTCCCACATTTAATTAGCTCCCTCCAACTGGGTACCATATCACGTCATACCTAATGCAGGGTCTGGATCAGATGTTCCACCTCTAGCTCTGCCTCCAGCAAATACACACTTGTTTTAATTATGGATAACACTGTTGCAGTACTAGAAGAATGTAGAGTCCCTGGGAAACACAGTTTTTCATAATTCAGAATAGAATTTTAAACACAGTATCCACACCCCCCAGTTTTAAATGGCTAAAAGGTTTACTCACTTTACTTGAGTAAAGTGCTGAAGGGAATAAAATAATATTTGCAACTCACAGCGATCATCTCCAGTGTTTTCTCCAATGTGTTAATGGCTCAGGCAATTTAATTTGCATACAACAGTACAAAGTGGAAAGCGGTTTCCTTTGAACACCTGTAGTACTTTCTCTGGATATATTAGGGTCTACTGCAAGTGCGTCAAATGAAGATATAGGAGGAACCTACTAGTAAGAGTTCATTAAATTCTTGTACTAAATACCAAACAATCGTGTATAACTTGAAGGTTTTCATGTTCAAAGAGATCCTACTTTTATCTTTTAAGTCTCTAAAGAAGGCTGCAGGAGAAAAGGCTCAAGTAATGCATTTTTCTTTTTCTTTAATTTGAAGGACAGACATCTGAATCCTTCCAGACAAAGCTTCTTTCCCTTCTTTCTTTCTTCTATAGAAGGAATATGCATATTTCATCACACTTTCTTCTTAAATGCTTTCACACCTACCAGAAGATGTCTGTACTCAAAACGTGGTTTATTAACTGAAAGATATAGACTTTAACTGCTTTCCGCAGGGAAAAAAAAATTAAATAAACCCATACTTGTGTAGGAAACTTGTCAAGTGTTTTACACAAGGAAAGATCCAGAATTTTTGAGAGTCTACTGGAAGCACCTCCCAGACTGCTGTGTATCCGTGGGCAGCACTGACTGACCATAAGACTGCAGCAAAGTGATTGTGATCACAAATAACTGAGTGCTGTGCAAGGTTGAATAATTGTAGGGGATTTCAGCACCACAGGAAGTTCATCTATTTCTAATGAATTCATAGGAGCAGGAAGTCTCTCTGCCCTGGACAGGTCTGGCTACTTCAGGGTTCTTGTCCAAAGGATGCAAATAAAACAGCTGTGCCACAAATATTTACTTTCACTCTTTACAGTTGCCGCCACAGAATTTATATATCTTGCTTGTGATAAAACTGAGTTCCCACAGTCCATTCACCGAGGTTGCTGCATTACACCTAGAACAGGAGTAGATGTTGCTGTTGGGTTTAACTCAGAGTTCCCACTAATGGACAGAGAGAGGAACATCTTGGAAACGGCTTATTCACCTGTTCATCAGCCTTTTTTTTTTTTATTATTTTATTAGAATGATGTTAAGTCACAGGAAATAAAAAGAAGCTCAGTGATTCTCTAAAGTGTAACCCTGGTAGTTGCATCATTGCCATGACACCTCACACACCATTTGTTTGAAGTGTAGGAATAGAAAAAATTGTAGGAACAGAGTGAGTTTTTTGACTTGACCTGTTGTTTACAATTCCATTGAAAGAAATTTTGAAACAGTATGAACTCATACTTTTTGTTTGATCTTTTAAGATATTCATATCTGCAAGTAGCTAAACTAATTGCAAGATAAACTAATTGAAAAAAGCTTTAAATCTCACGCACATGCCTGAAGATTTTAGGAGCTGGGCCTAGCAAATGTTGCTGGTCTATTAATAAAGATCAAGGACACTTTTTCCCAGCTCTGTTAAACACTTCCATTAGATGAAAGTGTGTTATTTTGCAGTCAGGAGGGTGTTAACCTTTTAGTTGTGTGGGAACAATAATAAATCCATCCTCTTCTAACATAGTTTATCAGGTAATGATGGTGCTTTAATAAATAACAATGAGCTCTTTATTCAACAGTACATGAAACATAACTAGAATTTTGTTTAATGACTCATAACAGTAATTCCTTATTTTGCTGCCTCTTTCTTTTTTTTCCCTTTTTTTTTTTAAATTCCCTGACCTATTGTCCCTGGTATCCATAAGATACTTACGTGTAATCCTTCAGAAGCGAGATTTATCATCATGTCTTTGAAGTACAAAGGACCACAAGCCTCTTTCCTGATGGCTGAGATATATTTTTCAAGCCAGTGCACAATTTTTAAGTGTTTCTTTTCTTGTTCACACGCCACCAATGTCATTGTCCTCTGCACACAGTAATTTACCAGGGCTCCCCATCTGTGGACAGCTGTGGGATTGAAGAAAAAGGCAAAGATCTTTAAACTTGTTCTTTCAGTGGTTGCCTGAGCCGTTGGCTTGTGAGCCCTGAATATGCTGTGAACTGAATACCTCTGTGCTCTGTCTGACATCTCAGACATTATCCACATCTCTGGCAATTAATGACTTTGTAAAAAAGTAATTTCTGTATCAGAAAATTAGATGTCTTTTCTAGAGTGACTAGACACTAGACGTAATACCAGAACTGCAATATCTCTAAAGCATTTCTTGGTGCTAAATCACTTCCAGAGATAATACAGGGGTCAGCGACATTTCCTGTAGACATGGAATTATCTGGAAATATCAGTTTTCCAGGAAACTGATTCAAGATTCATGTAGTGCAATAAAAGCAAGTAATTTGTGATGAACTTTGGGCAAACACAACCCAACACACCCAGCTTCCCATATGCAGGATTGGAGCTGGGAAAGAAAGGGAACAGCAATGACCTGAGGCAAGCAAAGGGCTGTTTATGGGTATTTATTCTCCAGAAATGGTGCTCATACTGGTTTTAGCAGTCTCTCCTTCTCTAAAGATTGTGAGAGGAGTCCAATACAAGCCTCCTGCTGTTCTTGTCAGTGGCAGATACAAGGGAAGAAAATCAGTAAAATGGGCATCTAGAGTGATGTTTTGGAAATCACTGGTCTTCTGTTATCTGATTGCTGAATTCTTCTGGCCTCTCTGCAGCTGTAGTTCTGTATAAAAGCAGCTAAGCTGCAATGTTATGAGCAAAGGTTTAACAAATAATAGCCTGGAATCTATTTATTTCCATCTGCAAATTTATACATCTTGCTATTCAAATTTGCATCATGAGAAGTGGGTTAGAATCCGGGTGCTCATCAACTTTAGAGACACGTTCACTCTACTGGAGGGATGAATTTGGATGCCTCAGTTCCAGACCTGATCCACTGTGCTTGAAAGTCAATGCAAAGTCTTCCATCCATTAAGTGAACTCTGTCCCAACATCTCCGTGTTTTTCAGTCCTTAACAAACAAAATTCCACATTTCATTATTTGAAGACTTTTCTCCAGCAATCACTCCTTTTCTGGAAGGTCTGAGCAAACAATCTGTCCTGTATGGTGAGAAGAGCATCCAAGAAAGCATTTCCAATCCCAGGCTAGCAAACAGTCATCATCCGCATTCCCCAGAACATTTTCAGACCTCCATTGATCTTAGCTCCAAGGAGGCAACCCAGGATTTTGGCTGCATCCTAGCACTTAGAAACAGGACCAGGTTTCCCATCCCTTTTATCTGACATACCAGCTGGTCTTGTGGAAGGTACTTCCTTGTTTCTCCTTTTCTTTTCACATTTTTTGACTAGGCTGTATTCCCAACTTGGCAAATCCCAGCTGAAGTGGAACCTCAGTCTTGATCAGGATCATTAATCACAGTATAGGGGAAAAAAAAGACATGTTAGTAAAATTTTATAATATTTCCACCATACCCACTCATACAGCATAGATTTTAGCCTATTATTAATATCATTTTCTTAGATCCCAAACCAGTATTTTTAAGAGATTAAAAGTATCAGTATAAAGAGCTTAAATAATTTCTTAGTGTAATTATGAAATTGTTTTTGTCCTTTTTCTCAGTAGACAAAGACTGTAATTAATCACTCCATTTTTTAATGAATGACTTACTGCATCAAAAAAATATTTAATATTACAACAGAAGCTTCATTTTTACTTTGTCCCACAGCAGCAGAATATCGGCACCAGTACTTTCAGATTGTTTGACATACTCTGGGGTCAAGAGCTCTTGTAATACGTGCATTTGTTTGCACAGCTTTATGTAAAGGCATTTTGGTAGCTGTTCCAGCCCAGGTTTTATTTGTCACTGTGCTACTCCAAAACCCTTGATCTTTTTGTATCTTTTTTTAAGTGAGGTAAAATGGAACGATATCACATTCTGATTTTGTACCACACTGTATATTCTGCAGGGTCGTAAAAGATTACATGAGTTATTGCAGAAGCTGTTCCTTGTTTGAGCACCCTCAGCCAGAAAATATTATTTGCTCAACAGAGTAATGAATTTTAGTACAATAAACATGCATTTGCTCATCGTTTTACTAATGGCCGGCGTTTCTGACAGGACAGAAAACAACTGCATATTGACAAGTACAAGCAGGCCTCCAGCTGCTTAAAGCAATTATTTCAGCATCAGGAAATGAGCGGTGCTTTTAAACATCCCATTCTTTATCTGGAGCTGTGCGACAGGGCCCTCTGCCGAGCGACTCCTGGCAGGAATGGCACGAACACGGCTGGCCAGGGGAATCCTCCTCCCGCCAGTGCTGCTGTGGGAGCAGCATAATGGACGTGTGTGGGTTTTGCTGGGGGTTAAAAACCTCTTTTGGAGCAAGTGGGCTTTATTTGCTGCTCGCCCCGGGCCCCTAACGGGGTCAGACACATCTCCTGACCTTGCCAGGTGGCAAAGCTGCCTGGCTGGAGCTGGGGGCTGGTCTGATTTCTGTTTCATAAACTGAACTCCCCAGCCCCCTGCAAGAGAGACAATGGCCTTTTCAATGGCCTGAGCTCCTTCACCCTTTGTGGCTCTGTGTAAATGCTGTGTGTCTCTCTGGTCTCTTGACCTTGCAAATGTGACCACTCCCAGCGCTCTGTGGTGCTGGAATGTGCTCTCATCGCACATGAGGGCTTCTTTCCATTATCTAAGGCAAATGTTTGTTTATTAAAGCTGAAGTAAAACATTCAGACGATCAAAAGAGAAATGAAGAGGCACCTGGCATGCACAGGAAAAAGATCCCTCCTAAGAGGAAACTTCTCTTGTTTCAGCTACTGTTTTGAGTCTAATTAGGACAGATGAAAACATTTCCCTCACTTAACTCCGAAATTAGAAGAAGAACCAGGAAAGAAAAGCACAATCAATATCCTAACTAATTTGCTCCCCTGTATTTGTGAACTGCTGATACACTGCTGCCAGCAGTTATATTAGTCCATCCTAAAGCCCGGAGAAAGGACTCTGGTGACTTTTCCCTGTGCCTTGGGGTCCAGTTCCACAGTGCTGCTGAGGCAGCCCAACACCCTGCTGCACCTGAAAGGGGCAGACCTGCTGCTGCTTCCCTTTTTTCTCTGCTTCTGCCCTCTCAGCTGCTCACAGCTGTCCCCCCCCTTGCACTGGCCATGGTGCTTTCCTCAGAATATTCACTGAACTGATTTAACTTGTCAGACAAGCAAAAAGTTATTTGCATTCTATCAGCTTTTTTTTTTATTCTGCTGCTCATGTGAGCTGAATCATTTTGGTGGGGAACCTCAGTGGAAGGGAACCAGGAGGGACATGCAGTGAGGAGGGAAAGAAAAGCAGTGAAGTTGCTACAAAAATATGGTGGGAAACAAAGACGTGATGTAGAGACCTGTTTCACAGAGGAACTTAAGTCCAAGCATTTTTAATTTGGTACCCGAATGGAACTGAGATGCTGAAATGCATTTTGAGGCTTTCTTTTCATCAAACCTTTCAAATTAAGAGAAATTGGGTAGCTAAGAATGGTAGACAAAATAATAAGCCAGCAAGATCAACGTCTGGTTTGGTTTGCCCATCCAAATGAGCATAGGAAATTCAGCTGAACATTATGTTTAACTCATTTCATCCATCAGAAGGAAAGAACAGTGCAAACTTTTGTGAAAAAAATGACAAATGTCTGCTAACTGATATTCTAGAAGATGGTGAACACTTCAAACTGTTCTTGCAAGTCAGGAGGTGGATTTTATAGAGGTTTTTGAGAACAAGGTTGAGACTGCTGCCTTCTAAGGAGAAAGAAAGGGGCATTAAAAACCTCTACTGACTGTTCTGGCAAGTAAAAACATCCCAGAGAACAGAAAGTCCTGCACAAAGGATATAGGCATGTTATTTATAGACAGGTTGTGAGCATGCAGTTATTTTGCTTCCTCTGGATGAGAGTCATTGTGTTTTGGATAAGAAAATACAGTTGATATTTGAAATCAGAACAATGCTGGTTTTGAAAGTACAGCACAAGCCTTCTTAGCAGAAAATTACAGAGAAGTCCAAGTCCTACACTGCTGATTGCAAGCTTTTGTATTCAAGACTTATCAGAAGCAGTTTGTACCCAGCCTCAGACAAACATGGGATGTCAGCCTGGAGGTGCCAAGGGAATACAAGTATTTAAAATGAAAGACTGCTAAAATAATGTATTGTAATATAACATATAATAAATATTATTATAGATACTCTAGAGAATAAAAATCACAATCAAAAAACATGTTAATAAAAATGTTTCTATTGTATTGACAATAAAGTCAAAGTATTCTTCATGCTGTCATATTTAGTTTTAAATGAAGCCTCATAATAAAATTAGAAAAGACTAGCAAAAGCTCTCGTGTTCAACCTTCTCAGAAGCAGCTGCAGTGAGGGATTCAGATTAATGCAGTATATTGATACAAGATAATTTCCCCTGAAATAGAGCTCCTAAATTTATCTGGTTAAAAGGTGGTTACTACTCTGATGAATGAGAACTTTTAAATTTTCTGAGAATGCTGCTGTTGTAATTTCAGATGTTGTCAAAATAAATTTCCCACATTTTTTAATACTACTGATCACTTCCACTCTGAGTGTCTGTAGTAAGGAGTTCCACAGACATTGCCTCTGCTCATAAGGGCAATTTAAAAATTGCTGTATTGCAATTATATAGAATATCTCTTTGGCCTTACACTAATTTAGAAATTAATGAAATTCTTGATTTACTTTTATGTTATTGTTCATTATTTATGCCATTTAATCATCTCTACTGAGAGCAATAATTTAACTGTTATCTATTCTTACCCTGTTCTTATGGCAATGCAGGCAAAATGCAAGGATGGCTCATGGAGCAGTTTCTCTTTAGGTTAATGCATCTTTGAATGCAATTGTGGAAATTTAGACAATTTCTCCCCTTCTACCTTTCAATTTGGCAGGGTGAAGAAGGAACAGCACTCCTGGTATGATAAAAATCATGATGTCAGTCTTAAGTCTAGATTTTTAAGCACAGTAAAATCAAGGGAACTCAAAAAAGTTCATCCCTGAGTCTTTATATAGCTGTTTTTGTGTTAGCAGACAAAAATGACTTCATGTACAATCTATTTCTGGCACTGAATGTGTGAGCCATCATTCAATAGAGAGATAACTCTTAGCCTAAAATGCCAAGTTTCCATCCTGGTACTACAGAACAGAAGTCCTCCTGTTCTGATAGTGTGATCTATCTTTGACAGTCAAGTGTTCAATAATTATGTCTCCTTCACACATGGGCCCTATTAAACTATTGATTAGAAGTCTTTAAATTTGTGGAATGCATCACAGAATGGTTTGGGTTGAAAGGAACTCCGTGGGCAGGGACACCTTCCACTAGCCAAGGTTGCTCCAAGCCCCTTCCAACCTGGTCTTGGACACTGCCAGGGATGGGGCAGCCACAGCTTCTCTGGGAAACAGGGCCTCGCCACCCTCGCAGGGAAGAGTTTCTCCCTAATACCTGATCTAAACTTACTCCCTTTCAGTTTCTACCTATTGCCCCTTCTCCTGTCCCTCCAGGCCCATGTAAATTGTCTCTCTCCATCTTTTGTGCAGGCTCCCTTCAGGTACTGGAAGGCCACAATGAGATCACCCCAAATTCTTTTCTTCTCCAGGGGAACAACCCTAATTCTCCCAGCCTTTCCTCCCAGCAGAGCTGCTCCATCCCTCTGATCCTGGTGCTTCCTCTGGACTCTCTCCAGCAGCTCCTGGACCTCCCGGTACTGGCCCCGGGGCTGGAGCAGCTCAGCAGGTGGGGTCTCACCTGAGGGGGGCACAGAGGCAGAACCCCCTCCCTTGATTTTTGCCCGCGCTGCTTTTGGTGCAGCCCAGGACACAGGTGGTTTTCTGGGCTGCCAGCACAGCCTAGAGCATCAAAGCTTCTCCACACAGCTACAGGTTCAAACTATTTCTTTTTTGGGCGTCCTGAAGTTCCTCTTCTACCAACTTCTGTTGGCAAAGATGTTCAAAAAAAGCAGTAAGCACTGACAGAACGGTTCTGTGGAGAGCTTTCTGCCTTGGTCTGTTCAATCTAAATAAAACACATCACTTCAGGAAATGGAGCTGCTTTTTGCAACCACAAAACCTGGTGTATCTCTTACTGAGGAGGGAAGTGCAGGCAGACTTACACACCCCCCCAGGAGTTCCTGTTGGTCCCAGGGGATGGCATAAAGTTATAAAGTGTATGCCATCACTCTGTGGATGCCAGAGGCTGCCAAACTGTGCTTTTCAGACCACAAGTATTTAATGGGAACATCATAAATACTCTGGGGCTCATCTGTAAAGTCATATTGCCTTTCATTTTTAATTAAAACTCTCATCATGGTAACAGGGATGGTGGTTCTGCAAGAAATGGTCAGGGCTGACTGTTTTCAATTGATCCAACCACCTACTTCTCTGAAGCTTCTTGCCTTAAGTTCGTCCCTCACTTTAACATCCTACCATCAATGCCAGTGATCTCTGTAGGACTGGTGGCACCTGCCAATCAAAATACATCCAGGCTGCTTCTGTTTCTGCCCTGCTGCGCACGTAAATTAGTCTGGAGACACATTTATTGAGAGCTCAGCATGGACAGTTATCACTCTTTTCTTTTTCTTCTTCTCCTCCTCATGATGTAACTTAGTGATTTTCAGGTTCACACAAATAATAGAATTGCAGATTAGTTTAGATTGACAGAGACCTCTGGAGGTCACCGAACACAAGCCCTGAGACTTTAAGAGTCATATCTGAGGTGTTTCCAGCATTTCTGCAGAGAAGAGGAATGCCCTGGTAGAAGAACTTCATAGCCTGTTTCAGGCCTATGCATTAATTAATGTATAACAAAATGCCTGAACACTGTGTAGTGAACTGAATTTTCAAATTCTTTATTCTCTGGAGGCAGCCATAAGGTATGGGTTAGTTCTGCAAATGCTTCATTCTATGCTATGATTTAGGCAGTTGGAGGAAGTTTTAAAAAGTAAATAGGTAAATCCAAATATCGAAGAAAGGCTTTGGGGATATTCAGACGAGCCAAGAGGCTGCAACAAAACAGTTTCTGCAGCACATGTACGTGTTTCTCAAAACTTGTTTACATGGCTATGTTAACCCATTAGATGCCTGAACTGTCTTATTAATACTTCTCTAGTTCTGGTTGTTTGTGTGGGATTTTTTGTTGTTTTGTTTGGGTTTTATTTTTTAATTTGCCGTAGCACAGGCAAGAGTCAACATTCTTATTATTAAAAAGACAGCTGTAGCTAAAGAGCCATTTAAAATCTGTTTGTTGCAAATTTCCTTCATTCGACTGAGAAAAAAAAAATCCAAACAGGCAGAAGTCACATCTAAAAGTTCCTACTTCTTGCTAGATTATTATTAATTTCTAACTAGGACTATTTAATTGCATCTTCACCAATTTACAACAGCTATTGGCCACAGTAATCAAACAGCTATTAAAGCAATTTGAAGCATTATACTCTTGCAAGATTGTATTTGTTTTGCAACGTTTCCTTTATAAATAATATGCATTAGCTTGTAACATTATCCTCATCAGCCCAGAGGGCTGCTGAAAAGCAGCAGTTACGTGAAAGATCGAATTTCAGCATTTCAGGTCCTATTGTGCCGGGTAATTAAATGAGAACCTCTTCTAATTGTACCGCATCAAAGACCCCACAATGCCTGGGAAGAAACGGCGTGTTCCGTTCATTAAGCAGGGATAACGCGCTCGCGATGACCGAATAATCGCCGGTGTTCGGAGCGGGGTGCGGGCGCTGGGTGCCGGGGCCGCGCGGGAGCGGACGCGGCGCTCCCGGCGCGCTCCCGGCG
>WBMZ01007013.1:0-53725 GCA_013400975.1 Atrichornis clamosus | reverse complement strand
GGGGGCGCGGGGCTGGGCGCGGGCAGCCCTGGGCCGACGGCGCCCGGGACGGGGAGCGGCGGGGCAGCGGCGGCGGGGCCGTTCCTCTACCGGCAGCCGGTGACGCAGGAGCAAGAGGGTTTCGCCGACGGCTTCGTCAAGGCCCTGGCCGATCTGCACAAGCAGAACCAGCTCCTGGCGGCGCCACCGCCGCTCTCCGCGCCGGGACCCTGCTGCACCGCTCGCCCGGGGCCGCCGGGAGCCCCCGCCGCTGCCGCCGCCGACCCTCCGGCCGTCTACACCAACTTGAGCGGCTTCAACCCCGCGGGGCCGCTGAGCCCCTCGGGCAGCGCCTACGCCTCCGCCTCCGCCCCGCCGCCGCCGCCGGGCCTGGCCTTCGGGACGGCGGGTCTGGGGAGCGGCCGGCTGCCACCGGCGCGGTCCCTGGACGAGCCGCAGACGGTGCCCGAGGTGCCGCCGTCGGCGGGCGGGGAGGGCGGCAGCAGCGCGCCGACGCCGCCGTCGCTGTCGCCGCTGGACGCGGAGAGCCAGGAGCGGCTGAAGGCAGAGCGCAAGCGGCTGCGAAACCGCATCGCCGCCTCCAAGTGCCGCCGGCGGAAGCTGGAACGCATCGCCCGCCTGGAGGAGAAGGTGAAGGCGCTCAAGGGGCAGAACGCCGAGCTGGCCGCCACCGCCAACCTCCTCCGCGCCCAAGTCACCCAGCTGCAGGGTCGCGTCCGCAGCCACCTCTCCTCCGGCTGCCACATCAACGCCGCCGGGCATCCTCCTCCTCCTCCCCCTCACGCCGCCGCCCAGCCGCGGGAGACTCCCCCCGAGGCGGCCGCCGCCGCGCCGGAGACCAGCGCCTGCTGAGGAGGGACACCCCGCCGGTCCCGGCCCCGTCCCGCCCGGGGGCACCGCGGGGCCAAGGTGCGCGCCCGCCGCCGCCCTTCTGCTATTATTATTATTTTTATTATTAATTATTATTATTATTTATTTGCGCCCGGAGAAGGCGTTTTTGCGGGAGCCGGGTGTTGCTAAGCGTTTCCCGAGTTCTGTCGATGTCGCATTCAGCAGCGAGGGTCTCCGTGGGTGGTTCTGGGGCAGGTGGTTGTTAATTTTTCAGTGAAGTACTTGAGGTCTGTAGAGATTTCGGAAAATAAGAAAATTACTGTTTACAGAAAGATTCAACTTTATTTTCATGGGGGATATAAAACGTGTGTTTCCTAATACACCTTACTGAACTGTATAGCAATGGATAAGCTTTTCAAACTTAACAAAAAATAGCCAGAATCGTACCTTTTGAAAAGATGTGCGTGTATATATATATATTTAAAACATAATATGGCTATGTATATTTTCTTGGTATTGATAAAGAACTTTTTTTAAAATACTGTCTTTCTCTAGAGCTTTAATTTGCCATTGAGAGTTAAGACAGCTGTGTGGGTGCTCTTGCACTTACATGGCTTTGATTTTAAAATCGAACCCTGGAGGGAAATGATTTTTGTTGTATATCTTAAACAGATTGAAATGTATTGCTGACTCAGTCATAGGAAAATAGTTTTCTAAACTGTATGCTCCATATTTCTTGTGCCAGTGCAAAATTGGGGCATTGGTAGTTATTTATTGAAACTTGAACACTTTTGGACGTTGCCTAGACCTTATTTTTCTAGATAACACGTTAGTAGAGAAAATGGTTACTTTGGCAAAAAGAGCTTTACTTTTTTTTTCCTTCACTGTGTACATTCCAGTAGAGTTTGCTCTTTACATCGTATAGTAACAATTCAGTGCTATACAGAAAAGGGCTCAGGTTTGGGGTGGGTTAGTGGTAAAGTGATAATTCCATTGTATTCTGTTTGAATAAATCACAGAAATATTATGGAGAAGTAGATTTATTTTTCAGCAGAAATCTGTGTATCTTGTTTCTTGGTCTACTTTGTTCTAAAGAAACTTTCTGCAATACTCTAGAGGCAGAGTCAGTGCTAGAATGTGAAATGTTTTTCTGGTTGGGAAGAATTGGTGTGATTTATTTCTTTGTCAAGAATTTACTGGTAGAAGAGTATAGCAAAGGAACTATTTCTTCTGATTAGACATAATCCTCAATAAGTATTTGAAAGCTTTAGGTCCCTTGCTCGGTGCGGCTGCCTTCCTTGCTTCTGCTGCACCTGTGTATTTTGAGCATAGCCGCTAGCGCAGCGCTGCCGAGCCCTGTGGCAATGGTGCAGTGGGAAGGGTCTGTCGGAGTGTGACGGTCACCCCACCAGAAGCCCCTCCGTGCAGAGGCCGCGGGCCGGCCCTGCCGCCCGGGGAGGGCAGGGCTTCTCCTGAGCAGATCCAGCTGCAGTGTGGGGCCCTCTCCCCTCGTTGAAACTGTGCTAATAACTCTGCTTGAACTCAGAGGCAAATCTTATATGGGGATATGTGTCTGTGCCAGCTGGTGAAAATGGGGACTTGTATGAGGGGCCAAGGGGACATGGACATCTCTCTGTGTACAGCAATTGCTCAGATCTGTTAAAGCCACTCAGGAGCTGGTAAACATCTCTAACTTCTGAAGGGTACAGTTGATGCTTTGAAATTCAGTAAGAATGGGATAGACTCACAGTTTTTCATGCTTTTATTGGGGATATGTGAGTGCTATCTGTTCAGAAAGTTGAGCTGCGGCAATCAAGTGTATGAGCTTTTCCTTTTAGTGCATAGTCGTTCCTGGCACATGTATGAAATGACATGACAATGCGTAGTAATAGTGTTACTGTAGCTGAGATGCTCTGAGGATATTTCTTTTCTTAATGCATATGCAAATTAGGTAGAAGCCATATTAATCATTGTATAACTGTTTAATCATGTCACCAGAGCCTTTTTGGTGGTTGAAATGATTGCCTGTAACAGAACTTTCTGCTGTTAGAAATGCTAATGAGCAGATAAAAAAATATTTTGATCTTAACACAGGTTTAAAGACTTCTTAAGGGCATTCTGTACCATACAGCATACAATCTGTAGCACTGCCTGTTATATAATAACTGGGGGAAAAGTACAGTTTTTACTTTGGTAGTCATCACCCATCTGCAGATGCTGCAAGACTGGAGAAGCCGATAAAAAACTTTTCTTTCCCCTCACACTTGACAGTTTTCCCTAGTGAGAGAGGTAATGCTGCCTGGTAGATGTGAGATACTTTGCTGCATATGTAGTGAGTTGGGGTTTTTTTAAGAAATTCTGGAAAAAATCATAAAAAATTACATGGGTCTACGCCACTGTTTTGGTCCTTGTCTTTGTAAATGAGTGTAGGGCTAGGTTAAGATCTTGTGGTAGAACACAGGACAATGATAAATGCAGCTGTGCAATACTTGTTCTTTACTTCATCATTTCTGGTCATAATAAATTAGCAATATCCAAGCAGAAGTGGGGGATCCACAAGACCCAGGAAATCACTGCAATTCACCTTCCCAGCCACGGACAGGGCTACAATGGGCCATAGCCTAGCAGGGTTATAATGACCTCCCCCTTTTCAGTATGATAATGTTAAAACTGGAAACCACCCCACATAACCTCACTCCCGTTTGGACTTTCTGCAAGAGCAGTCTTGCACCCAGCATCGCAAAGACCTCATGTGGTAGCTTTTTTGATAGCTTCCTCGATGTTCTAGCTGACGTCTGTTCGGTGGTAGAAGTGGTGACAGGCCAGCTCTCTTACCCTGATGGCTGATGAGAGATTACTAGTGAGGCTGGCAGCTCCAGCTCTCTGCCAGAGGCTACTATTCTGGTATTGGAGTTGTCAAAAAGAAATGTTTTCTGTAGAGTGACAGGTTACCTTCATAAATGCCTTCTTTTATCTGGCATTTACGCTAAGACACAGGATCTAACACTCTAACACAGGACCAAAATTTGAGAATAGTGTTGGGGTGGTTTGGTTTTTTTTCTGCTTGGGTTGATTCTGCTAGAGGTTGCTGCATCTGTAGGAGATATTTGAGTGGAAAGCCTAAGCACCTAACAATTTAAACCAATATTAAAAGACTCAGGAGTACTTACCTGCTGTCAGACTTGATTGTTATGGTCTTCTAAAATGTATCAGCACTCTGACTTTTAGCCCTGCAGTGTTCCTAAATCTTTAAACATGTCTCTCTGTTTTGTCTGCCTTTTTTCTTCGGTTTGTCACTAACATATATGTCTTTTAGGTTTTGATTTTCTGCCATAAACTTCGGTCACTGTGAGATGCTAAAAAATAGATACTGGGTAAAAATTTTCTAGACTGTTTATATGATTTACATCCATGTAACTCCTTTTTAGTAACTGCAAGCAAGTTGGCTGTGTGTTACTGTAAAAAAAAACAAACAACAAACCCTTCAAAAACAAAACCCAAAAAAAAGCAAACGAAAAATTAAAACCCCAAACCAAAACATTTTATGTTCACTGTAATCTCAGCATGTTTTAGCATTTTTCTTCATCCTTCAAAACTACCATGCTTTGTTATACTTGTGCACACTGTTTGCTAGTCCTTGCAAAGACTCATGCTGCGTGACTTGATTTGCAGGCTACCCTCATGCCCTTCTGATCTGGTTTTGCATTCTAGATGTGAACCCATGACAAATAAACATCACTCTTTGTTTCCTTGCCCCAGGTGTAACCTGCTGTGGAGATTATGTACTCTCCTCTTTTGTCTGTTTTGGTTGCTGAATGCTGGCTCCTGTGCACATCTCATTTGCTGCTTAGCATTTTTTGGATGTGCTTGAACCAACGTCCTGGTTTAGATGTGAAGTGCCTTCTTATTTAGGTGCTACAGCAAAAGAGTTTGATTCATAAATGACTTTGATTTATTTGAATTGTTATCAGATCTTTTCTGTCTTGGGAAGTAGGAGTGGGAGTGTTTTCGGTAAGGGAAGTCTTGTTCACTTTTTCCTTGGGCAGAGGGTGGAACCCCCATCAGATCTGCCCCTACTTGCTGTGAGTGCAAGGAAACTATTCTGATAAGATTGACTTCAAATCATGTCATCACTAGGGAACGTGATTGGTTTGGTCTCCAGTGTAGTGACGTCTATTGGTATCGCAAGGTCTGCAGACAGGTCCAGCTAGTTGGTGAGTGGTTCTTAAAACTTTCACTGTGATTCTGGGTCAAGCCCATTTGGTATACTTAGAGAGCCAAAACACGAGTACTTTGCATGCTTTGAGAAGCGTAGGTGTTTGGACATGATAAGCCCTGATCACAGTGGGGAGTGATTCTGGTGGTGATGGCCATGTTTTCTGTCATGAGCCTTTGACAGTCTTTCAAGAGGTAAATACCTCAACAGATTTGGACTCTTCACTGCATATCAGTAATCACTGTTGACTATCATGCACTGTTCAAGATCAAGGGTGGCCCTACTACAGTTCTCTATTATCTTGGTTTGTATTTATGTCTTTACTGAAGAAAGAGTCATGAGGCATCCTTTGTTCATTTAAATATCTGATTGACTGTCTGTCTCACCTTAGACAAAGAAGTGATCTCCCTAGGTTAAGCCCTGAGGCATTCTGCAGTTTGTAGCTGTTATAGTGGAAATTCATTTGACAACCAATTTCTAATCACTTACATAGGTCATCGATGCTCCCCAAAGTACTGTATAGTATTGTTTGTTAGTGTCTGAAGTACAGGTGGGTGCTATGTCTGAATTACTACCTGTGCTGAAAATAGTGTGTTGGCCTCCATAGCTGGAGTCTTGACTATTTGAATCCAGCAGCTTCTTAGAGAACATGTTTCTTTATCTGAGATTAATATACAAGAAACCTCCCCCATCTACTTGTAATGTACGTCATTCTTCAATGTGTTTTATGTGTCCTGCTTCTGGAGTGCAAGTTAAAAAAGGAAAAGTGATGAGTTACATTTTTATTTATTCATATGTGCAGCTGTAACTGCTGCTGGATAATTTTGCTCTTTCCTTACTTGATTCTCCAAGTTTCTGTATTTAGCAAGTAGACAAATTGGAGTATGACGTATCTGTGTACGTATTTGATTTGTACAAAACCACTTCCATTTTTCCAGTATTTTGTTTGAAATTTTACTGTAAGAATGAGTGTTGAAGAGTTTTTAGCCTGCTTTGATGTTCTTTTGGTCAGTACTCTATGTAGTGACTGCTCATCTTCCAGCGGAGGTGTACAGTAAAGTCTGTCAGGGATTCATCTTTTTCAACATTTGGCAAGATCTGTATCAGCAGAAAAAATCTTGGACAGAAAGCTTTCACAGTGCAAAATAATCCTGCAAATGTTAACTGATCCTTCTCTGTCACAGTCACTTGTTGTAAGGTTGCATCAGGGTTTAGTGTACCTTATAAAGAGTAATAAATGTTCCTGTGACAAAGTGCAGAATCTAAAGTTTACAAGAATCTGGTTAATCTTCCTGCACGTGGTGTAACTTTACTATGAAGGTGTTGAATTAAATCTGAATAAATGGAGGCTTAGTCTGTTATGGTGCATTATGGGACATAACAGGTTTTAGCAATTCCTAATTACTCCTCTCCGGTGTTTCAGAAGTCTGTCTCTTTTTAGCTTACGAAGCGGCTTGCAGCTGTTTGTGCTGTGAAACTTCTCTCTTCATAACGACTCAGTAACTTGGAGGCAGGACAGAAGCAACTTCTCCATGAATTGGTCATGTGTGACAAGCTAAATGTAGGTTTCTGAGAAGCACTGCAACAGTGAGTGTGCAGTGGAGAACCTGCTGCTGTTGGTGTGTTGCTGAAGGAGTCTAGAACTGTATGAGTGTCATTCGTAGTAAGAACAGCTTTCTGAGACACCATCCTGTTACCTTTCTATGGGTGTTGATCCTTGCTGCTTGCTTTAGTTTGGAAGCACTTTTTCCTAAGCTGTTGCATACCTGAAGACTTGTTTTCTGCATCAGTGTAGTCACAAACCAGATCTGTGCTTGGGTGCTGAAACAGTTGGTTGCATATGGATCAATCAGAATGCCTTGCTTTAGTCATCTTTGCAGGTTCCTGCTGAGGAAACAGAGGTGGGGTGAGGAAGGAAACCAGTTTAGGATCTGTAGCTTCACACCAATGCTGTGTATTGCAATGCAGCTTTGAGTTCAGTGGTCTGGACAAAAGTGTGTTACTGATGTAAAAACACTGAATCTTGGTCTTGTGTCTGCAGGGGACATGAGTTCTTGTGCTGGAGTCCTGCTTTGGGTGGTATCCTCTCAAGTCAGTGAGGACTAACTGAAGAAACCTCAAATCCAGCCTTTATGAACTAATTCTTCTGAAGCACACCTGCACACACATGTCGAGATGTTGTGCATAGACACCAGCATGCACAGAGAAGGGCATGGCCAAAGGGAAGAACTATGATTTTCTTAGCTGCAACAGTACACAATGGAGTTTTTCAAATTCATTTGTTGTGGTCAAATTCTTCCAGAAGAAAACTAAGCTGCATTTCTGCGTGTGATTACAAGGTGATTTTTTAGATTTCCAGTCAAATTAGAGGACTGTCAAATCTTGCAATGCTAAATTAACATGAAAAGGTCATAGTTAGCCTTAATGTTATCTGGAGTGTTGCAGTTCATGTGTAGGAGGTTACTGTAAGGTGAAGGGACGATTATCATAAATAGTATTTGTAAAGTCACCCTAAATAATCACCTACCTGATACTTGTTTTTTTTGTCTGCCATTAAAAAGTGTCTATCCATAGCATAGCTAACTGTAAATTGAGCTTTGCTTTGAATTTCTAGTACTAGTAACAAACAGAGTCTGCAATAGTTTACGGAGTGTATGTTCTGGCTAAATGGCTTTTCTAAAAGAATTATCCTTTCCGTAGGAATGCTTTGAAGTGATGGTTGTATATGAAGCCTTGCTAACATGGAGATAATAGATACGACCAATTCACTGTGCACTAATACACCACTAGGTTATGATATTTAGCACACTGCTGATAAGATTTACTACTGCTGTTACTGGTTAAGAACTAGTTATGGATGGAATTGTAAGTCACCTAAATAAGGTCCATGCAGTCTGGAGAGCTCTGTCACTGGAGATCAGTAACAGACTCCCCATCCCATCCCAGAAGGAGAAAAAAGAAATCTTTGGTTGCAGTCTCTATTTTGGTTTTGCAAGTCCACTTATGTTTCTAGATTAAGCCCTGTTTTACCTCAAAATTTATTTAAATAAATTTGGAAACCTTTCTGCTAAGTACCATGAAGCAACTGTTCAGTTACAATCAGTGGTTGTACAGTTGGGGTATTACGTCTGTCATAGATGGAGAAAGCTGAAGCTGTTAAGAGTCAAGTTTCTCAATGCATCCCTGCTCTTAGACAACAGACTGAACATGTGAAAAATCATGACCAGTACCTTGAACTCTGAGGAGCTGTTTGATACCATTTTCTTGTCCTCTTCAGAAAACTTCCCACTGCCCTTGTGCCTCATGTGGGAAACTGACCTTTAAGAATTAACAGTTTTAAAATAACTAACTAAATAAATAAAGATAGTCTTCTGGTATGTGCTGAATCATTTAAAAGATACCATACTGAACTTGACAAGGTTTTCCACACCTCTGTTTCATAAATGTCCAGATTTTCTTGTAATGCAGGATACAAGCAATGGAGTGGTGTAGAATAAAGTTAATGTGCTGTTTCAGAGAGTGTATTTAGGACACCCACCTTCTTTTTCCCTAGTATCTGCTATGGAAGGATAGCAGTAGAAGATACTGATACAAAACTTGCTATTCGTCACAAGTAGAGGTTGAATTCTTGGATTTTTTCAACTTTTACTGTTCTATCTTTTGTTATCCTTCATAGGAGCATGACAGAAATAGTGAGAAAATACTATTAGAGAGCTAAATGTTCTTGTTATATCTATTGTCACATAAGGTATGGCCATAAGTAGCTAAGACACCAATTTATGGCCTGCAAGATGACACCTTCAGAATAGGGATTCCTGAAATCTGCCTAAGTCTCATTACCAGTCTAAACCATTTTGTGTCAGTTACTAAAATGGTATTGTAAATCCTCATGATTTTTGAAAGCTTTTGTGTGTACCCTCTTAAGTGAAATCACAGCACAAGCTGGTGTGTCTGTGGTATATTTGTGGTATGATACCACTTTCCCAGCAGGCCAGTAGTTTCTAATAAAGTTTGCTTCTTTATTTCTTTCCCCATTGGTAATAATTAGAGATGATAGTTGAAGGAGTCAGCACCAGGAAGGCAAAAAAAAACGGAATCCAAGATAAAAATAATATTTATCTCTGAAACAGTATTTAATGGTAATATTTATGGTATGTTTAAGTGGCAGATAATTAAGACTGCTCTTCAGAATGCTTTTTAACTTACTTTGTTTTGTTACTACTGCTTAAGTGTCTTCTAAACATCTCTACTTTAGAAACTGTGCCCCTCCCTGTTTGGCCTGGTGAGTGGTGATTTCACACTTACCCTTATTTATTTAAAGCCATGGCAACCACCATCCTGAAATGTCATCAAGTAAAGCCCAGGTCTGCGTGGTGATGCAAAGGTCTGCTCTCTAATAAAATGCGGCCCACGAAGGACAAGCTCCAAAAGGCAGCTACGCCCTGTCTTCAAGCATTTGCTCTAATTTCAAGGCTTTGCCATGTGGTGTTGCTCAACGTGCAGCAAAACAAGTTCTTGCAAGCCCCTTGAGCATTCCTCAGTGTGTAACAGATTAAATATTCAGGCTTTGTTAACTCTCCCGTCCACCCCCCAAGAAAAAAAAACCCAAAACCAAACCAAAATGAAAACAAAACCCACAAAAACAAACCCAAACCCAGAACAAAAGGCCCAACACAAGTATATCTTAGAGAATTGTTTTGCTTTGTTGCAAAGTGCTGTTAATTACAGAGACACTTCTGCAGTTCTGACATGTGAGCCGTCAATCTAAACACTCCCAACAGGGATTTTGCTTTGGTTGCACTTTGCTGCTTCGGACAGGACAAAGGGAAGGGAGTAAGTGTTGCAATACAGTATTGTGCAATTCCTGCCTTTTAAATAGGAAATGATAGGCAAGTCTGCATAGGCGTCTCACACACCAATATTTAGCCAATGATTTTTGCCATTCCCTCTGTTCTTAATCAGGAATGTGTTTACTGGCTTCTTAAGGTAAAAAGAAGAGAAGGGTAGAGATACTAAGAGGTGGCAGTACCAAGGCTATTCTGCTGTGAGAGGCCCTGAGCCATCTGGCCATTAAAAGTCAAGTGAATCTGTTAGATTACCTCTAGTTTATGATATCTGAAGGTAATTCTTAGACTCCCTGTGCAGGGTCTTACCAGGAAAGGCGGCTGGGTCTGTATTGCTGAATGCAGTCTTTTGGAAAATAGCTCTCCAGCTTTCTGCGTTTTTCCACCTGTGGAGTCGTAGGATATTCTTTCAGGACAGTTTCTCTTTCCTGTAGTGGCTCATCTAAAGCTGGCTTTTAGTTCCTGCAGTTCCTGCCTAGACTGAAAAATCTTTTTGAGATATAGGGGGACTGCAAATGTGCCCTCACTCTGTGGTGTTTGAGATGGCTAATCTGGTATGACTCAAATTAGATCCCTTGAGAAAGAAGTAGCTCTAGTTGGGTGCAGACTCAGAAAGATGAAATCTGTCATTTTTTGTGCAGTATGTCTTTCCATCAGTTGAAGAGAAGAACTAACTCCCATAAGATAAAGACAGAGAGAGCTCTTGGGCAATAGGACCCAGCTTTGAAAATGCGTGGTGGTTTCTGGTTCTTGCTGAGCTTCCCTGGTGCAGAAAACACTTAATGATCTGCCGTTCTATAATCGTGATACTGTGCAATGGCATGAGCCGGGGCTGCTAGTATCATGCAAGTTCTGTGGTCCTCACTGGGATTCATGCACATGCTGAATAAGGGATTTTCTGTAAAGGACAAGAATCCCCTCCCTGCTGTGTCACCACTAGCATCTCCAAGCTCTCTTTTTGTCCAAAAGAAGTGTGAAAAACTGCCACTTCCTACAGTTCTTCAATCCAAGCTGGTTCTTCACAGGCATGGCAATGAAACTTTCTTCTTCAGGATAGCTCTTCAAAGCGAGAGGTGGAAGCAGAGCAGTTCAGAATTGGATTTGCTCTTGCAGCAGCTTACGTGCAACTAGTTGGTGGGTGGGTGTATGCCTACATCCTTTCCTGGGTTTTTGTAAGTTGGGTATATGTGTACTTTCTTATTCTGCCTTACTAAATTAGCTGGCACAGAGGAAGCCTCTGAGAAACCCTTTAAAAATCTCTGCTTTTGGTAGAATTTTACAAAATTACAGCATGCGACTGGATTAAAAAAAAACCCCAACCAAACAAAGAAACCCAACCAAACAAAAAAAAACCCACAAAAGCAACCCAAAACAGACAATAAAACAAATAACTTTGTAGGGATACCATGGACTTTAAAAAACCTGATTAATTTTGGGAAATCTTCAAGTGTGCTGGCAAGGACATTGCACACAGATGGAGATAGTAGTGAAACAAAATTCAGTAACTACTTATTTGCTGGATTTGGTCAGGAGAGATTTTAAAGGACACTGCTGAGACCTTTTTTCTGATGTGGTGATTTTTTTTATGTAAACAAGCTACAGGGCTTGATAATATACAACTGAGGATTATGTCCATTGTAACTTTTTTACATTGCTTTTACTAACTGTGTAGTATTATATTCAAAATACTTATTTCTGAGACAAAGTGGATGATACTAGTGGGCATCTTGCACTTGATTAAATGTAAAACATTTTCTTAATTTAGTGATGTGTTTAGGAGAATACTGTAACTTAATATACAACAGTGATAACTGTGTTTACAACAATTTTCAAATTCCTACTGTTCAGTGGTAGCCAACTTGTTTAAGAATTGAAAGTAAGGCATACTGCAATTGGCAATCTTGGAAAAATTAACTCAATGCTGCTACCACTAAATACTGTGGGATGGATACCGTGGGTTTAAAGGGCAGCAGGATTGTATTCCAAGCCTCTGTCTTAAGTACTTATGACTAAAAGGCGTCTTGCCTTGTGCTCATTTATGTATCCCTGTGTGTAGTACATCAGTTAAAAATCTGTTGATTGGTTTGTAACATTAGGACCTTTATGGAGATCACAGTGGGGTTTTTGTTTGTTTTTGTTTGTGAACAGACACTTAGACATTTTGGAATGTATAACATTGATCCTTGTGCTGGAATTGTTTACATGCAAAAAGGTATTTATGATTTTTTGCAAACTGCAATGTGCAATTTTGTACATGTGTTTTAAACTACAGAGTTTATAAGGAAGATATTGTATGTACAGTACTTGGACATGAGTATTATTTCTTTGATATAAATATCTAGAAGAAAATTAAAATTGCTTTATATTCATATTATTAGCTGTGGTTTTTATTATTTCAGCAAGAAATGTAAAAGTCAGCATAAGGCATAGTGATTTGGGCTTTTTTTTGGGTATTTTAAAATCATGCTTAATACACTGCTTCTTTTGATTGTATCAACATTTTGAAGTGCAAGGAGGGATGAATTCCTTCCTGTAAAAATGCTGCTCTTTGGGATAACTTCCCTATATGCTAGTGTATGTGCAACTCAGAAAGTGAAGTTTTATAAAGAGCAAAATAGGAGAAGAGACCGTCCAGCTCTGATGATATCAGATTTCAGGCCCTTACTAAGAAAAGCTGACTGGAGTCATCAGCGCAGTGGGATGGGTCTCCAGTTACCCATGTCTTCACTTTTCTGCTTCAACAGAACAAGTGACAGAAAAACCTTTTTGCAAATTAAACTGTTCTGAACCACATCTGGAGTAAATCTGTTGAAGTAAGGCATTTCTTTTTCTTTCCCATGATTGTTCTTATGCACATTGATACATCTTGACATATTCCCAAAGCAGAGCTACTCAGTAAACATCACCATGTGCTGAAAACACTTCTGAAGTCCCAGCTGAAAGCTCCCCTGCTCTGGGAAGGCAGCCCTGCCTTCCAGATACAACCTTTCAAACTTGTGAGGATGGGCCGGAGTGAGTGCCAAGCCCCACCAAGAATGCTCCGAGGATGCCAAGTTCAAGTGAGAGCTGAGAAGCACGGCAGTACTGGTGGTGTTGGCTATGTCAGCTCATGTGCCGGCAGAAAGCTGGACCCTGGCTTTTCTCTTGAGTGCGTGGGTTCCAGATCTGGCACTGAGGAAACAGTAGAGGGAATGTTTTCTTGTTTCAGATACAAATGGTAGGATTTCAGAGGCATGACAAGCTGGGGGAAGGGAAGGACGCTGTAAGCACGCTGTAGTTCAAGCTGTTGTACGTTGCCACTTATGGTTTATGACCACATAATCAGTTTGGTGTGGGATTACTGTAACTTCTAAATGTGAACCATGCCTCCTTCAGCGCTCTGGGAGTTGTTTAATGCTTTTTAATCTCCGTGGCTGCAGGCCATGTTTCACACATGCTAGTCAGAGCATTCCTTGCAGATTTCCACTCAAGACAGATTTCTTCATGGAAGAGTCTGTAGCACTGTTGCATTAATCTTGATGCTTTCCAAATTAATTGCAGTGGGGAAGCAGAACAACAAGATGGTGAGAGCCTTTAAAGGGTATTGTTAATTTTTTATGTCAATTTGAACTTCAGGGCATAGTTCTATGGAAAAGTGTTTTGGATATAGGGTATAGGAATCAGTCTACTTGTTCTCTTCAAGCTTTGGGTTCCTCTGGCTTTGAGTGCCTCAGAATGGTGCCTTCAGAAGTGTTCAGGGAGGAGATGGTTGAGACTGATTGTGCTTTATTATCTACAGGGTGTGGAGCAAAAGTGAGTGCTTTGTACTGCTTGAATAACCTGCAAGGTTATGTTCAGGTTTTTTTTTTTTTCTGAGATAGTCCCTTTCTCCTCCCTCTCTCAGGGTTCCTTGCAAGAGTGAAACAGACATGGCCCTTGTATGGCTTCTAAAACCAGTGTCCTAACATAGAACAGCAACTCATAGTTTACTCCTGGGCCCTGCACATCTTCCAGACTAAGGGAGACAAAGGCTCATTGGTGCTCTTGCAGCTTATTATTTCTTTTCCTTCAGCCTGTATGATGGAGGTTCTGGCATAGGCCCTTCAGGTAGGTCTGGCAATTGCATCAGTTGTCAGAAGTCAAATAGCAGGTGACACACAAAAGCTGTGGGCTTCTCTCACTTGTCCTGATGTGGGCTGGTTACTTTCTGTTTCACCTGCAGCTGGCTGCATTAAAGTAATTTCTAAGTTTTCCTTTTCTCTGGTGTGACATAGCAACGTGGAAGATATGATGCAAGTTGCATTGGGTTTCCCCCCACCAACTGTAAATTAGGTCAGGAAGTGTAAATGATGAGATTTGGGCAGATGTCTCATCATCTCAGTCATTCTGCCGAATCTGAAATTCGTGCCTTCGTCATTCCTGCTACAGCTCTCAAATGTCAGTCCCAGAAAGACCCTGTCACAGGGCAGGTGGAGAGTTAATGACTGTAACCAGTGGATTCATCAATTCAGGAAGGTGGTTGGATGGATGTCAGCCTGTAGTCAACAAGTTGGACAAGGCTAGAGGCCTGGTTCCTGAGATTCCAAGTTGCAAAGGCCAGTCACAAATCCCTGGGTACAGGTCACGTCCCATGATTTCACTGCTGTGGTAATGGTTGAGTTCTGGAGAGGATCTCAAAGCTCATTCTTCAGGTATCCAGTAACCCAGACCAGGAGATGCAGGAGAAGACAAATATGGCAGCCAGAGCACATAATTTCTAACCATCACCTTGTTAGCTTTTAGTAATCTGTGGAGGCACCTGGAGTCAGCCGTTCTCTGAGCCATATGGTTGAGTTAAAAGGGCTCCTGCTCTGCTCTGACCTGGCAGCTCCTGTGCACCGCTAGCCACAATATCACGTAACCACAACACAGCAGCAGTTCTGAACACTGCACTACCTAAGGTAGATACGTCTGGGGTTGAATGTTCATCCTTTACTTAGTTTCTTGGGTTTATTTGTGTGTGTTTTTTTCCTTTAATCAAGCAAGTTTTTTTCTTTGGACTTAGTAGAGCAGGTCCAGTTTCCATAGGGAGCAGGATATCAAACAGCTCAGTCATCCATGGCTCTGAGCTATGCGCCACAACTGAAAGGGGTATGAAATGGGTTGTTAGCTGCAACCATTACATCTGGTGGAGGGGCCTTAGGCAGATCTTACCCCTGAAGGAGGTTTCCAGCTACTCATGGCCTGTGCTCTATAGTGGAATAGCCATGTCCCTGCATTACTCTACTCCTCATCAGACAGCTGGACCTCTGTGGTGGGTTGGCCCTGAATGGACTACAAGTGTCCACCAGAACTGCTCTATGACTGCCCCCCACATCTGGGCAGGGGAGAGAAAATATAAGAAAAGGCTCAGGGGTTGAGATAACAAGAGGGAGAGATCACTGGCTGATTACCATTACGGGCAAAACAGACTTCACTTGGGTTGAATTTTTTACCAGTCAAAATCAGAGCAAGATAATATGTAAAACAAATCCTAAATACACCTTTTACCCACCCCTCCTTCCTTCCTAGGCTAAACTTTATTTATACAAGTGGTGCAGGGAGATGGAGAGTGGGGTTTATGGTGAGTTCATCACATGTTGTTTCTGTCACTGCTTTCTCCTCAGGAAGAGGAGCCCTTATCCTGCTCCAGTATGGATCCTCCACAGGGTCACAAGTCCTACCAGGAAACCTGTTCCAGTGTGGGCTCCTCTCTCCACTGGTCTGCAGGTCCCTGCCAGGACCCTGCTCCATCATGGGCCTCCCATGGGATCACAGCCTCCTCTCAGAAATCCACCTGTTCCAGCATGGGGAATCTCAGCTCTAGGGCCTGGAGCACCTCCTCCCTCTCCATCTCCCCTGACCTCCTGCACAGTTGTTTCTCTCACATATTCTCACTCCTCTCTTCTCTGGCCACAGTTAATTGTTCTCAATAACTTTTTTCCTTGTTTAAATGTGTTATCACAGATGCATTACTACCATCTCTGATTGTCTTGGCCTTGGCCAGCAGTGGGTCCATCCTGGAGCCATCTGGCATTGGCATTGCCAGACATGGGGGAAGTCTTCTCACAGAAGCCATCCCTGTAGGCCCCCAGGTTACCAGAACCTTACCATGTAAACTAAATACAACCTCCTGATACTCTGAAATTCCTGGTGTTTAGAGAGATTTGCAAAGAGAAACTCTTTTACTTCTTTTACACCCTGTTCCCATCCTTTCTCTATGCCTGAGTTCTCCTTTGGTGCCTCCCACTCACTGCATTGCTCTAACCCTAACACTGCCTCTCCATCTGCTCCCTCAGGCTGCAGCTGGCAGCCTCCCCAGCTCCCCTCCCTCTTTCTTTGCCTTCCTTGCCCAGGTGTGTGTAGGCATTTTGCTGTGCAGCAAACTGAATATGCCCTCCTGAAAAGAGGACAGAGGGAGTGCAGAAGTGTTATCCTCTACAGTTTCATCTGACAACGTGCAAAGGCAGAAATTTCAGTTCAGTGAACTAATAAACTGGCAAACAACCGCAGCAGCAGACGGGAGGGAGCCTCTGCCTAGGGTGAGCGTTGTGAGCCTGCAGATTCAGCACACCCTTGCTTTCCTGTGCTGGGCAGGGCCAGGGTAAAGCCACAGCAAGACTGTGGCCTTAAAAACTGTGTGGGCTTTGTGGGTTTGTCCCTTGGTTCCTAGGAGCTCTTGGATCTCACTTCTTTTTGGGTTCTGCATTTAGCAGGCTTAAATAGGGGAGAAAATTAAGGAAAATCCCAGACAGAAAATTACACAAAATTGGGACTAATGTAAATACTTTAGGGCCAAACACCAGCATGGGGAGACTTGTTGCTATTCTCCAAAACACAGTTTAGAAAATCCTCTACTTGAAGGTAATTAAGAAAGCATAACAGAGGTGCCAGATTACCTCTACTGTTTTGCCACAGGCCAAGGCTCTCCAGCATTTGCAGTTCAGATTAAGTAAGAGTTGACTGGGAGGGAATGCATTCCAGTATTTCTCTCTCATCACTGTAGCCTTTTGAGGAGCAATCGAGATTTAAGTCCAGGTGTTGGCCAGCTTGGTTGCTCTCAGGAGATTAACAACTCTCTCTCCTCACCTATAATGTCTCTCTGTTACAGTGTGGGTATTTTTAGGGAATGTTGGACAAAACGCTTTCTTTCTCACTGTTCTGAAGCCTGCTTCCAGGCCACCTGAAAGCACGCAATATGGGTGAGCCAAAATCAGCTGTGCAAATGATTGGACATCTCATTATGTCACTGAACATCTTGAACCCTCAATATCCCCCTTGAATCACCTCTTGCCTTTCTGAAGATGCTGGAGTCTCTATGTTGGAGTCTCTGAAGGTACTTGCAGATTCTGGAGATTTTAAGGGGCATTTTTGCCCATGGGCTGCTGTTTGGTAACAGCCTTGTGGGCTTTCCTGTGCATGTGCAGCTATGGCTTTGACAGCATGACTCACGACAAGCTTTTCCCAATGCCTTACCAGTTAATCCTTTCAGTTTCTTTAAATGAGACACAGGGCAAATGTGACTCATTGTCGTTTCTGGAAATGACAGACTTGCAAAGTGAGGCCCAGGGGAGGTTCTGCCTTGTGCCATGCAGCTGGGATCAATGGACAGTTGCCTCTTGCCCTCACTCCCTTTCCCTTCTACTTTCAAAATTAACATTGCTCCTTGGCTTTTGACAGCCAAAACCAGGAAAGGCTTTTTAGTTTCCTCCGTAGACTTTGAGTGAAGTGAATGTTCTGGCTAGAAAGAAAGAGAAATTGCTTGAAGGAAAGAATTTGTCAAACTTCATGCTGGTGCTGCTTTATTAAAACCACACACTTTGATTCCTCTCTGGATACACCAGCTATGCAAGGAGCTTCAGGAAGGCAAATCTGTCCTTCTTGGCTGTTACAGCTGGTCACTGCAGTGCTGGCAGCTGGGTTAGTGCATCATATTTACCCCTTTGTACTCCTTCTGACTGCTCCATCTCACTCCAGGAGCTGCCCTGCCTCCCCAGAGCAGGCATCCTGCAGCAGAGTGTGTCCATCTGACTTGGGCCTGATACCACAGCTGGAGCCTGACCTTTCGGTGTGCTGCTCTTCGCTGGAACCTCCCAGATTAAAACCATGTGGGCCTTCTGCGAAGCTGCTGCTCTACTCCAACCATCCTCAAGATCTACATTAGCACTGGTGTTAGTCCTGTCTAAACTTCTCCAGATGCGTAAAGGGCCATCTTTGCTATCAGGTTGCATAGAGAGCACTTTAGGGGTCTTCGCCTTGTGTTGCCGTGTAACACAAAGGATCCTGAGCACTTTTGAGCTTTTAGGGCTGTCATTTTAGGAGAGGTGGGGAAAAAAGGAAAAAGGAAAGAAAAGAGAACAGGGAACTTCATGTTATTCTTGCTCCTTGAGTACTAAGTCAGGGCTCTTCCATGGGGAGTATGTGGTACCCCACCAAACTGAGCATTTCACTGAGAGCATCCCCCGAAGGTTGACCTTGTAGCTGCCTTAAGTGGACAATTTTGCCAAGACGAGGAGACCTAGGTGGCCTTCCAGGCTCTTCCAAGTGCAGCAGTCCCCATGGTCACAACTAATAATTTTATGTGGCTTGTATGACCTTATGGGAACACAGCCCAATGGAAAAAGACTACACACATAATTAAATGTAGCCCTCTCGAGTGACTGCGCTGCTTGCAGGGCACCTGCAGGTGGGTGTAAAAGGTGCAACTCCAAGCCTCCACTCATCTGGACTTGCAGCAGACCAAAGGCACTGCAAACTGAGACACAGGGGCTTAGCATTTACACAGAGGTCCACACAAAGCAGGCGTGGTGTCTGCCCATCTCTTCACCTCGTGGGCTAGGCATGGCTAGCACACTCCCCGTCAAGGACACGCCTGTAAAGACTGCATGTGGGTTTGGCAGCCTGGACATCTCTGACCTTCACATTTTCCAGTGCCAGGGAAGGGGGACACGCAGGACAGCAGTGCACACAAAGCCTGTGTCCCTGGGACTTGGTCACCCCAGGGTGTGGGTGGAGTAAGCACAACGTTCAAGGCGCTGAAGTGAGAACCTGGGAAAACAGGAGTGAGGTAGTGTCTGTGACCACAGAGCAAATATTTGCCTGCAATGCACTCTGGCAGATAACTGAAAGGCAGCCAGCAAAGGGTGGAGGAGTCTGGTGGAGACAAGGCCCTGCTTGTTTGCTCAGCAGTGCACAGGACATAAATGCAAAGCCAGCACCATTCAAGCAGCCATAAAAGGTGAAAAACAAAAGTGAGCCAGTCACAGCCAGTTTACACGTGCCTAAATGCCCTCTGAGCACTGGTGGCTCACCTGCCTCTGATCCGCTGGCTTGTACCTCCAAGAAGCAACTTTCCAGGCAGAGACAGAGAGATTAAAGACTTTCCTGTGCTGTCTCTCTTCTTCCAAATCTGCAGAAGGAGCTGCCCATCACTGAGCTTTGGCTGGGGATGTTGGGGTAGGGGGCGAACACAGCTGGCACCATCTCCTGAACCCACCATAAACCTCCAAACCTTACTCTTTGCATCATCAAACAAACTGCATTTACCTCCTGCTGGATTTGTGGCATTAGGTTTTTCATGATCCACTCAGCTGGGAACCTTTGTTACCTGATGGTGATGCAAGAGCAAGATGCAAGAGAAGATTGTGCCCTTCCCACTAGAAACCCATTGGGCTAGGCAGAATTAGAGCCCCTTATGTCCAAGGAATCATATTTTAAAAGGCAGAAAATATTATTTTATTATTCTTTATTCTGAGCAATAGCAAAACTTAGGCTCTGTCTGGACAAGAAAGATGTTTGGGTTGGTGGTGATTGGGTGACATTCTTATCTTTTCATACCTGGTTTTGCTATTTACAAGACCTGTGTGTATCCTGCTTTCTCAAACAGATTTGGCAGCACAGGAGAGGCTTCATCCTTGTGCTAACAGCTGTCTTGGCCCCAGAAGTGGGTGTTTTGGTGTAAGCGTGTCTTCTCCAGCATCACTGGAGTAAGAAGCCCTGGCTCCAGGCAAGACATAGAGCACAAGGGCATACCCTTGCACCCCACTGCCCCTCTTCCAGAAGAATGGTTGGTTTCTCTTCAGTTTTCTCCCAGTAATCATTTTGCTGTGAAAATCCATATTGAGTTAGATACCACCATCATGTTCAGGGATGATACTGCTGCTCGTGTACCCTTCAAGGCAAGCCTTCTAGCCCGTTTGGAAATGAAGAGGTGCTGGATGATACCCTCCAACACCTGAAAAGAAAAAGGAATGCCCAATTATGTCCCTGAGGGAAGGTTCACCCTTCATCCCT
Source organism: Atrichornis clamosus (assembly GCA_013400975.1). Classification (NCBI taxonomy): domain Eukaryota; kingdom Metazoa; phylum Chordata; class Aves; order Passeriformes; family Menuridae; genus Atrichornis; species Atrichornis clamosus. Next base: position 33,544 of record WBMZ01007013.1, on the reverse strand, counting down.
GGACTGGATAATGTTTCCTTCTTACAGTAACTGCTGGGGGCAGGGGGGGACCACTGGGTGGGGAGCCCCATGTAAGGTCCAACCATCACAACCTGCCCTCCTCTTTCTGTTGTTGCCTTTCTCCCCATTTCTGGGCTTCATGTAGGGGCTGTGCCTGCAGAGGAAAATTCTGCCCTTCAAAGGCATTTATCTCACACCCATCCAGGAGAAATCTGGTAAGGAAAGACTGGCGGCAGTACAGTGGGGAAGGAGACTGTTTTCTCAACAAATCAGCGCTTCCTACAGGGTTGATTTGCACTTCCTTTTTGCCCCAAATCTGTTGCCAGCTAGAAACATGATACCAGGTCCTGCAAAACTGCTCATTCAAAGTTGATGAGACTGTGGAACCATTTGACACAGCTCCCTGGCTGACAGCAGCAGGAACATTGGAAAAAAGTATGGTAGGATAAGAGATCTTCTTCCATCTACTGCCGAGAAGCATTTGGGAACTTCTGGAAGGAAAGGTTTTTCTGGGGCTTCCACCTTTATCAGTTCTCATGGAATTAGTGCCATAGATCTCTTTAGAAGCTTGTGGAAACTGCACAAATGCTTAGCATCACCAGCTCTGTCAGCAGAGGGTAACTATGCATCTTGTGAAGCAGCTCGTCCTTTTACTGAGTTTAGGAACAGTTCTCTGCTAATTCCATGGGGTGTCACCCACACCTGGTGGCATGAGAAGCAGGGAATAGTGGTTTCCCTGTCACATATCCCATCTGAGTCCTGCTTTTTTCAGATCTCTGCAATACCTTCTCTGTTTTGCAGGTTAAGTGTCCTAGTACCTTTGCTGTGTCCTGGCAGAGAATTATGCTGTACTTCCAGATTCCCAGAATCCGCCCTGTCCTGTCACTGCACCCATCTTAAGATGGGGAGACTAGAACTAGGTGGAGAGCTCACAGTGAAGGAGAGTGAGAATTCTCCAGTCACATGCACCAGAGAATTAAATTACTTTTATTACCTCTCTCATAATTCTCAACCTTTCATTTCCTTTTCTAACCACTGCTTAGCACACCAAACCATTCACAGCAGCTCCTGGGTCTCTTCCTAGTGGCAACAGCTGACATGGACATGGAGTCCGTCAGTCAGCACGCATGGAAAGGATTGTTGTTGCCCCATGCCCACTACTTCAGGTTTATCAAAGCTGCATTTCATCTGCTAATTAATTGCCCAGCTACTCTGACATTGTGGGCAGTTTCTGATGTTGTTACGTAGAGAGACACAGCTTGTTAGACTCCTGACGGTCAGGTAAACCTTGAAAATGTGAGTAAAGGAGCAGGATCCCTGAGCTTGAAAAGAGTCTGAAACAAGAGGATAAAGGTATAACTTCTCCTGTCCTCAATGAAACCACTACTGCTACTTGTCAGAAAAGCAGAGATGAAGGACTGATAAAAAGGGACCTACCCCATCCACTCTTGTTTGAGTTGTTTTTCTTTTGGGTCAGCCTCTGGACCTGGTTATGCCTTTGGAACGCCCAAGGCTGCTCCAAATGCTGGATTGCACTTCAGCACCCAGTGTTGTTGCTGGGGAGCGGTGACTTTCCCCACAGCAGATGGAGCACTCATGTGACACTCCGTACACTATGTATCATCTATTTACATCTTTTTTTACATTAGCAACAGATGGTTTGGCATAATTATATTTTTTAAATTAGGGGGAATATGTATCTAAAACTTCACACATTTTCTGGAGCCTATGGTTTTTACTTTTGCAGCACCAATGCTGAGATCTTTAAGTGGAAGGACCTCCCATACCCTTCTATTGCTCTCTGTGAAGAGGTGTCACACTAAACATGCAGGTAGATAAGGTAGCAGTAAGCAAGCTGAAACTCTCCCAGTCATGCAAAGGGGAGAGGAAAAGGCAGCTCAGAAGGAAGCAAGACAAAAGGGAGAAGTAACAGACTTATGGGCAGTAGTAGGAGGGAAGGAGAAGAGAAGCACTAGTGCTTACAAACCCTACCTTCAAAAACTAATCAAACCCAAGTCCTACAAAAGCATGACCTTGCTTCAGAAATATAAAACCTAGGAAAACATGAGTTCAGCAGTTGTTTTCTTCATGTTCCTTTTTTTGGCATATAAGGCTGTAAGCACAGGGCCTCTGCTATTGAATTTTTGTCAGGAAATATGAGACTTGTTGTGGAAAACGGTTAAAGTAAACCAGGACTTTTCCATGCTCATGTGACTCCCAAAGTTGGGACTGTAAGCAGGCTGCCAGATTGGTTTGATTTAGTAGTGCTGACGCTGTCAAAATAAAAGGCACTTATTAAGTCTATGAGAGAGATACAGGATAGACCAAGGGCAGCCAAGATAGTGAAATCTCTTTATCAGACTAAATTTGCCTGTAAAGTAAGGTCTTTGAATGATGAGGGATTAAATACATCCCCTAAATTGCCAAACGCAAACATCATCTCTGTGCACAGCGTCAAACCTTGTGCACTGGCAATGCAAAGCTGCTGCCTTCTGTGGGGAAGTGGCAGGGGCTTGGTGGGAAAGGGCTATCAGAGCCTTCTCTGGGCATGAGAATGCTGTTGGGACACAGGGGTTTAATCTGCATTCCTTGCTGCAAAGGGCCATATCAGAGAGAAAGGAGTCATCCACTGTGTAGCACATCTGTCCATAACCTCATTAGTGCTGTAGTATTGTCCGTAGGCAAGTACCTGATCTTCCTTGTGCCAACAGGATTAATTAGAGCACAGCTTTGGGTGGAAAATACTTTTGTTTGCAACTGACCCTGTGAAACATCTCTCAGGGAGTGACCCACAGATAATACCAAGATCTGCAGACAGAGCTCTGGGCAAAGGCTGTGGGTCTCCTTGGTGGCCAATGGACCAGTGGGCTCTGTGTTTGTAAGCTCAGGCACATATACCTGCTGTCTGAGATGTCATTCTTTTGCTTGATTATTTTGCCCCAAGGACCTTTGCTGCGGTATATCAGATGATGTGCCTACTGGTTCTTGCTTGGTGTTTCTTAGCAAGCAAACATGGTATGGTGGGTGGATGCAAAGCTAGTTTACATTTTTACGCTACTTTTACTCCTCTGTAAATCCTACTCAGTAATGACTAATCCCCAAGTTGATTCCCCTTTCCCATTCGGATTATTTTATTTTTGCTAAATTTTAGTACTTGATAAAGTTTAACCCTTTAGGATCTACCTGTTGTGATTTTTCACGTGCTGTAAGGAAAGGCGGCTAGCTCTAAGGCAGTACCCCCATGGAGATTAAAGGACATAGCCCTTCCAAGAAAGCATAAGTACTTAAGGAAAATGTACAAAAGAGCAGATTGAAAAAGAAACTATGGCAAATACCTACGTAGAGTCAGGTGAGACACTAAGACAGTGTACTATCCTGAGGAGCCCACCTATCCTGTGTCTATTTCTGAGTCTTGCCATAATGTCAGGGACGGCTTGGGCTATGCAGTGTCTGCTTACCCGCCATCGTCTTTACCAGGAACAACACTACCCAGGAGTCACTCTCCTGGCCGAAGCAAGCAGAACAGAAGAATAGAAGCAAGCTCATGCAATGCTTCTTTTGCTCATGCAAAACTCTGAAGAGGGTTGTGCAACCAATTCATTCCTGCTGGGCTCCAGTCACTCTACAACAGCTCAAAGAAGCTCTGAGAAGACAGGTGGTCCTCAAAAAAGTTGGAAAGCCCTGCAGCCACATCAAGGATCACCGTATGAAAAGATCCAACCCTCCTAACAACCCCACCAACTCACAGGGTTGCTGGGCCAGCTGCTACCTCTAGCTCAGCCCTGGCCCCAGGGATTGGCTTTCCTCTCTGGCATACGCTGCCCTGCAGTGGGGAGCAGTGGGTCACGTCTTGCTTTGCTGCAGCTCCCCTCCATCAGCTCACTGATGCTGACAGCCAATGCCCAGGTTGTAACTGCATCCTGGCCTTGCTTTTTGTCTGCCTCACACTCCTCATGGGATCAGCATGGGGCACTCTTAGGATCTGATCTCACTCCCCTTTACAAAGCCTCATACCTTACTGGGGGCTGTTTAGGCATTTCCTGGCAGGCTGGTGGTCTCCTAACTCTCTCTCTCCTCCAAAGGGTAAAGATCTCCCTACTTCCTTCTCCCATTCCTGGCAATGAGACATCAGCAATCGTGTGGATTATGAGTTGTTTCAGCTATCCCCTACGCCCCTTTGGCCCAGATCTACCACAGGATCTGCAGTGCCCCTGTGAGTCACTGAGGCAGTCAGTGAGAGCAGCAGCCCACAGTACAGCAGGAAGGACAGGAGAAGTTCTGCTGGGGCTGGGGTAGTGTGGCTAATTCTGCTGCTCATCTAACATCTAAAATTATTATCAATAAACTGTTTCTTCCCAGCAAAGTGAATCAAGAGTGAAAATCTGAATCCAGGGAAGTGTTTGCCTAGCAGCCCAGAATGGGAAATTAATGGGATTTCCACAGCAGCAGTTTTGTCAGCACCATATTGACAGTTCTTGTGGTTTTAATCATGTGTCTTACATGGTTGGTTTCTTTCCTAGGGTTCTTGCAGTTGCAATATGATTACGGAGTTTTCTCTTCTTCTTTTCATATTGAGGCAATTTTTGCTTGCGGGAGCTGTGAATGAAACCATGAGAACAAGAACCCCAGGGCCTCAAAATACCCGTATGTAAATAAAGGTTAGCACCATAGAGATTATTTTCAAAGCAATGCCTTGTTTTTCATCAAGAGAAGACTTGTACCTGACAACCTCAGTGACAGAGAAAACCAGTCTCTCCAGATGTGACTGAAACTGAGTGCAACAGCTCCTTAGTATGTGGGCTTTTCCCCAGCCTCCCAGGCACAAACATAGCCGTGCCTAACTTGGAGGTCTGTATGATGCTGTGCTTCTACTGGTGCTTCATTCTCCACTTGCAGCTACTGAACCAGGAGGCAATACTAAGGGAAATTACAGGTGAAAGGGAAAAGTCTGCTGGACTTCAGGTCCTGCATCCTTCTTGGGAAAAGGCAGCAGACCCAGGATGTCTAGCTCCTTGTGTGGTGAGGAGGCAGAACCACAGAGCTGTACTGAACTGTCTTCTTCAGGTTGTTACATGAGGAATTTCACCCTTAAACCACAGACATTCCTACCTTCCTTCCTGATGCATGACCTGTGAGATGCAAGAGAGTTAAGGGGTTGGCTGGAAGGGATATTCAGGGGTAAGGTGTGAACTGCTGGCAACTGATTCATCAAAATTTGCTTTGTGATCTTCACTGTGGTCCTTACACAGAACAGTAAGAAAGTAGGAGGGGAATGAACAAAACTGCCAAATCCTGCAAGGAAAAGACAAATGAAACTAGAGCAGTTTCAGGTCAGATTGGTTGGATGTTGAAGACCCTAGATGGGATGGAAACATAAACTGTCATGAACCAGCAAACTCATGAGGTGTATTTTGGGTCAACCTGCATTAAACTGAATACCATGACCCTCCTTAGAGCCCACACACAATAGCAACAACATCAGAGAGCACCAACCCCTGGCAACTATATGGTGAAGAAGGCAGAAAGGACAAAAGTGTGAACTTCTGCTCTGGAGAGTAAGGACACATCCCATGGGATGATGGAAAGCCTATCCCTGAAGTGGTTTACTCAGGAGTACTTGACTGTGCAGTATAAAGTCTGGATTATTTTCAGGTTTTGCTGCATCCCCATCTTGGTAAAATAAGTAAGTTTCCAGAATGAAGGCAAAAGGAGGAAGGGGGAGACAACAATTCTTGACTGTGAAGCACAGCATATGCTACTGTAAGGCTGAACAGCTTTCCATGAAACATATTCTAGCCAAGCTATTACTAACACCTGATACACCCATGATTCCCCATCAGTTACCTGCCAGCAATGAGCAATGGACTCAATATTATCAATTATGTTCCTTTCCCCTCTCCTTCCCTCCCACCAATTAATCATCTGTTAATCACGAGAAACAGTCCTCTACTTGGAAAATATTGGACAAACAATGAGTTTTACTAATAAAATGGAATATTATTGTAAATAATCATTAAGGTGTCCTGAAATAAAGTGTAGTCGTATTGTTATGCCATGGATTTTAAGGACTGCTATTTAGCAAAACTCCTGGGAAAAGGTAAGCTGGCCAGGTATGCCAGCTGATGCATAACAGGTAATGTGTGTCAGAAACACCAGAAGTACTACAGACTTGGTCAGATCAGGCTTCTTTGGTCTCATATCTACTAAGGCCCAGACCAGCTGTCTTGAAAGAAGCCACCTTTTCATTGTTCTGCCCTTTCCCCAGACAGAACTAGCTGTGCAGAAAACAGTCCCCACAGATGTTAGCCTGCCTTCAGAGGCCTCCCAGGAGGCGTTCCAAAAGACAAAGCTCCCTCCCCATTCACTTTGGCAAGTTTGTTCTAATCTAAGCCTCATTTGCTATCATTCAAGCTCCAGCCATATGCATTTCCCCAGTCGCACCTGAGGCAGGAAATAGCATCCTTTCAAACATATTTAAAGACTCATGACTGAGGACCCTGTAGTCAAAATACCAGTTTCTTCAACCTTTATTTCTGAATTTATTTTCTAGTGTTGTCATAATTCTTGTGCCTTCCATCTAGAATTAGCATAAACAAGATATTCAGATGTCTTCATACAGGGCCATTTAGTACCAATGAGAGTAGATCACATAACTAGAAACTTACTTTAAGAGGACCCTTTTCATAACTCCCCAACCTGCCACACCCTTTGATTTCATCCATTCAACCCAGCAGCCCTCACATCTGCCATGAAGGTCGCAATAGAAATGCCCATGGCAAAATAGAGATTACTTAGCCATGAACGAAATGTACCTGTGGTAGACTTTTATGTGGATGCTGAAGTGACAAACATCTTACATAAGGCCGCACGATACAGAGCAGGGGCAAACCAAGAGGCTGAATCCAAGTTGTAGAATAAGAAATTCAACTCTAAACTTCTGCTCTTTCTTCCTGATTTTGCAGTATTATTTATTTTATTATTTGGATTGGCTTCTCAGGCCCTGAATGAACAAAATCCCTGACTTACTGAAAGCACCTCTACTTACCGCATGTCTAATGATGTGCTGTCCACATGGGAGCAGGACCTCCAGACCTATCTCTGCTCCAAACATCTAGAGGTCCCTAAGCTGGGCAGACCATAGACTGAATGAAATTCAGCAGCTCCTTCCCCAGATTAAAAACATAGGACCCACAACAGGGAAGAAGGCAGCCTACTAGGAGGCACCATCTCAAAGAAACAGGGATAACAAGACTTACTGCTCTGTCTCTGTGGAACAAATGCCCATGTGGCTTCCAGTATTGGTAACTAACAGGCAGTTTTCTGTTTGGCTGACAGCTGGAAACAGAAAATCTACCCACAACTGCAACTGTACAACAGACCTCCTAGAAAAGCCATCTACTCCGGCACCCTTGGCTGAGGAACTTCCAAGTGTTTAGCTGAGCTTCCCATGGCAAGCACAGGGGCATCCAAGTACAAGGACAAGTGTGTACCCATCAAACTTTCAACCTGATTTAATAGCATCTTACCAAATATGCAATTACACATTTTTTCATAAACATTAGAATTTTGTACCAAAGCAGGCTAAAAAGTTAAAAAAAGACTTGGCCCAACCTAGCACTGGACTTTCCAGCTATGACTTGATAGATATTTCTTAGTAGAATGGATCATATCTTTCTGATGCCCAGAGCCCTTTCATGACATGAATTAAGAAAAGCCCAAGACTGCAGCATAGACTAGTCACATCCAGCCCAACCTTCATTCTCCCTGTAAAACTATAGACACTATTTGCTGTTCCCTTACATTCTCATCCACCTGGCTTCATGCTTTTGTTTGCTTGAGGATTGTTATGTGAAGGTGCTAACCGATCATCTGTACTGGTTTATCATCCTGAAATCTTAGTGCTCATGAATCTCATGGTACTGGTTGGACTGCTTAGGGAAGGACATCTTATGTACAATATGCTTTTGTGACTAAGATCTTAGAAATTTTGTAATCCTTAAAACGGCAATCACAAAGATGAAAAACATGGAGTTATCTCCAAACATCCTGTCCACAGACACCAAGACAAAAATTGTTCATGATTGCAGAAAAGTTACTGCCTGTAAAACCCTAGAAGACAAGGGGGCTGATGTGTATGTCTCCAACACGGATAGCCAGAGAGCTCTGGAGCCGACCATGGATTGTCGGCAGTAACAGCCAAGAATTGTTGGTGATAACACCCTGTGAGGGAGAACAGGATGTGGCTGGAAAAGAGGCCACATGGAGAAGGGTTTCTGGGACAAACGTCCTTTTTCTGGCTCCTGGAGATAAGCACAACACAGCACAGTGCAAGTTTGGGGATGAGGTTAGGAAGTGGGCATGGACTGTAAGGGCAGATCAAGACCACCAAAGACCCCTGATGCCCTTCAACCCATTTCCAGAAAGGTCTAGAGGAATGGACTACACAATTACTAATTTGCATAGAGGGTGACAAGCTTATCTCCAGGGTGGGGAAATTTGTCTACAAAAGGTACCCCAACCAAGCCCAGGTGTGTGGGCATCCCAAGACACCCCAAACTGGATCAATGCCGGAGCCAGAACTGGTGACCTCTCTTTCTTCTCCCTTTCATTCTCTCTCCCTCTCTTTAATTCATGTCTCTCTTTCTCTCTTCACCTTCACCCTGCCCCTCTCTTCAAAACCCACTGCCACGTGTTCATAGAGGAGATGAGGGACTAACTTACACCAATTTTCATGAGTGTAATTTACCAACACAACTCTGTGAATTTTTGTGGACATTCTGGTTTTTGTTATTCCTTTGTCCACAAGCACCTACAAATCTTGGGTACTCCCTTCCCATTAAGGGTGGGACACCACACCGACAACTTTAACCCACAGAAGTGGAAAAAGGGGAAATAAAACAGTACTGCAGACAGAAAGTAAATAAAATAAAATAATTCAAGAGAGTCTCTTTAACAGCAATTTATTATTGTTAAAAGTAACAACAAGTAGTTTTAAATCCTTTTGTCTTAAAAATCTAGTGTAACACACTGCTACAGTTCTCTGAAACTACTGCAAAATTGTATCCCCAAACCACACCGTTCTGCCTGATCCTCACAGACATCAATGGTGTGGCACACAAACAGCACAGAAATGGATCGCTCTATACAGCGATGATCATTAGGCCTCAAGATGCTACAAGTTATTTTGTAAGAGCTATTAAGTATAATTTTTGTTTTCCTCTTTTTTAATATTGCTAGAACAATCAAATATTTCACATAGCTTTTGGTGACCCTGTGATCTTTAAAGAACTGTATTTTATCCCCATACCTCTTCCTGCTATAGTTCTGCTTTTCTTAATTTTCCCCCCTTAGTGACACACCTGCGTTATCTCAGGAGACAAAACCACAGCGACATTTGCAGATATTCTGCACACAGCATCACATATTTCCTTCACATTCTGAAAACAGTGCTCAGCTCTAGCCTTTACCTTTTAACATTGCTGCCAGAACAGCTTGGCAGCATACAGTTCAGGAATACATACATGCTCACATTTTAATCTCCAGCTTCTTGGGAGCTCTAGGGCTTAGGTTAAGCTCAAGCTAAGTACCCAATATAACTTACAGCTATTTCAGGTTTGTGTAAAGGAGCAGCAGCCAGATGTTGCAGGACAGATGCATGTTCACACTACACAAAAAGGTCTGAACAAGTCATAATACTGCTTATCATTGGCTTGCACCAAAAAAACATCCACAAGCAAGCACGCATATTTGTAAAAAGGAAGAACAGTCCTAATTCTGTCAAGCATTTAATGTGTTGAATTTAAGATAATAATGTTACCCAATATTCAAAAGTAAGCAGAAGCCTCTGAGTGAAACCCTTCTGGCTATCAGAAATTTACTGAAGAAAGAGAACACGGGGAAACTTCATATAGTCTTTCAGATGTGGTTTGTGTATGATTTCAGGTACACAGGATCCCCTTAGATGGGATATGTATTTCCACACAAACTTCACAGTAGCACAAGGAATTGGGAAACTCAAAGAAAACCAAACAGCAAGCAGCTTCATGTGCATCTATATCCACTTTGGATTTAGAGAGTTATGGGAAAATTATAAACACAATCATAGAATACAAGTATGGATGAGGTACTAGATCAAAAAATCTATTAACAGACTCCAATTACTCTACAATGGCAGTTCACGCTCCTCTCTAAGCAGACCTACAAGTTAAACTCCAGGAGAAAAGGGGCTGTTAAAGTTACTCAATCAAAAATGAATTTTTGGGGTTTGCTCTCAGCTGGATGTCTTGAAAAAAAAAAACCAACCCAAACCAAAACCAATACTTACAGCAACACTGTGAAATACTGTCTTACATAACATCCTAAACCACTATCTTGCTTTGTAAATGTACCTAACAGCTTATGAATATCCCACCCTTACTCAATAATACCTTAATGACTTTTAACTGAGGTAGCCACTAAACCATACATTACATCACCATACATTAGTAGTGCCAACACAATGGGAAAATCTCAACAAAGATGCTCAAGAAAAGTTAGTTTGCAAAAACCAATAGCATTTGCTTCCAAAAATGTAATTTTTCTCTAGCTCTCTTCCTCCAACCCTTTTTTCACTTCCCTTTTCTCTTCTTGCCCATCTCTAACAAATAGCAATAAAGAAAAATTTAGCTTTCCAGTTCATTTAAAAATATCCTTGGATTTTCAAAAGCATATTTTCAAACGAAGAATCAGTGAATTTAGTTTAAAATGACTGTCATTTAGAACACTGACACTGAAGGACAATCTGCACCCTCAACAACTGACACCTGAGGTTCCAGCTCTATCATCTTCCTGCGCATGCCTAAGTGCTAGAAGCTGTGGAAAGACACCTGCGCAGGGAAAACACAGAAGTGGTGAGAAGGTCCCTTTCATTTTAAGTCTCATCCCATATATGTAAACACACAAAGAATCACCTGTTAATTCACTGTCTTTCAAGTACTCAGGAAGTTAAAGTAAAATTGCAATTATCATTCCTCTAGCTAAAAAGTACATTGGTTTGTCATATCCTGGACATTTCTAGTGGCATTCATTGCTTAAAATGAAAATATTTGCAAATTACTTGTATAGCTATGATAGTCTATGCTCAAATTCAACATGAAAAAAAAAATCAGCTTTAAGGATAATCAATACCCTGGTATTTTTGAAAACATTTCCGGGATTTTTTGTGGTCCCTTATCACAGATTACTTTTCAAGGTCATGCAGAACCTCCACATCCAAATCAAACAATCAACCAACTAAACAAAAAAACTTCAACTGAAAATCACCCCAATATCTAAGTTGTTTAGTATACTTGTATTGCAGAATGTACATTCAGGTAAACATCTACACTGTACATGTGTAAGTAGATCTACATGTACATGTAGTGTAAATATCCAGTTCTGACTTCTTTTTTTTCACCCACTCTTTGGAATTTGAGTATCTTCTCCAACTGACCAAATGCTTTAATGCAACTAAAGAAATGCAACTTGCATTTCAGATATATTGCATTGACCCAAAGCAGCACAAACCCCCTGCTTCCAAGATACATACCGACCAAATAAAAGGTCTGAAGAGAAAAACCATGCTCTCACTTAAAAAAATAGAGTACTAACCAGTCTGACGTGCATAATATTCGTTTCTCAATGTAGATCAGATACCATGTGTGTATTCCCAAATATAAAAATAAAATGGTACGAATTGCATGCAACTGTACATAGTGCAGTTCAAGCAATACCAAGGTATTATCCTTATTTTTCTGCAGCATGTGGACAAAAGCAAACTGCAGGATGATAACTGTAATGCAGTCCTTGGGTTTCTTCTTCCACAGAGACACACAAAGCTACTTTTATTTCAAAAAACTCTAGCCCACAACAGGAAGATATCAAACAATTTAGCCATGATAACTGTACTCTGAAGAATTTCTGAATTTTCTTACACATGTCTAGATTACCCAAATGGGCTTATTGTTTGAAGTCCTTTGCTAGAACTCCTTTTTCACAAATCACAACACACCAAAAATAAGTGTTTCCTGCTTTGATTATGTACAGTTGTTCATAAGGTGGAAGTAGATGAAGGTGGTTTATTACAACACTATAAAACTAACCTCATCCTTATGAAGCATATGTAATGCACAAATTAAAGATTCCAGTTAAGCATCACCACATACTAACCTTTCATGTTTGTATAACACAACCAGCTAAGAAATTGTTACTACTGAAATCATACACAGGCACCTTGCTATATCATACTTACGTTATAATTTCTTTTTAAAACATTCCACAACTGACTTTGCTTTTAGGTTATTTTCGTCCATTTCATCTATTTAGACGCTGTGTTACCACTTCTCGGTACATGATAGAGATATATATCAGCAGAAGAAAAATGACAAAGAAATCATCCAAGAACCCCAGAATTCCAAAGAGGGCTTCAGGAAGAAAATCCAGAGGTGAAGCCAGATACAGCAAGGCTCCAATCAAGCAGAGGAATATTCTGATGCGAAACATCCAGAAGAGGCCTCCTACAGAAAACATCTCCCTGAAAGCATGTCGCAATAAAGTGGGCAGATCCATAATTCTTTCCATAATCTAAAAAGAAAGCAACCAAAAGTTAGTATTTTGCTTTAGCAACACATCCATGCTAAATAGAAGTTTCTACCACTGCATTACAGCACAGAATCTATTAGTTTATAGGAATTAAAACAAAACCCAGGAAGAGCTAATGAATTTAGTTTTACTGGATAGTAATTCAGATTTAGAATATATATGTTTTCCATAAACAGTCAAACTGTGTAATTCTACAATGAAAAGCATACAGTCAATATACATCACTGGAAAATATATTGGCATCTATTATGAAGAAAAGCAATGACTACTAGAGAAAAACAAACCACTAGAAAAGTGAGAAAGAGCAAACAGGTTAACTGGAGTGAAATATTGATCAGAATGGAAGATAAACAACGATTGCAAGAAAAACCCTAACAGGTAAAGTAGAATAGGTTGCAGTTTTTCAGAAACACAATACCCCCTCTCCTGGTGTGTAACCAGTGATTCACATAAGTTTCCAAAGGAAGGATCTATCTTCACAGTAAACTAAAGAACCTTTAAATGAATCCAGTCCTGGCTGCTTTTCTTTCTGCTATTATGATTCTGCCAGCTAAGTGAGGGACTGCTTCGTAGAAAATACTCAGGTTTTTGTTGTGGAGAGATGAAACTTTTTAAATACTAATTCCCTTCTACTATACAGTTTTTACATAGAGCCATTAAAATGAGTTATTGCCATAGCTGAAAAAGTTTTTGAGAAAGAAATTTTGTATGTGGCAACATTATGTATAAATCAAAGACAATTTATCTAGTCCAATTAAGGCTTTAGTGCAGATTTCTGGCATGACCTCAAACAGGTTACTGAGGACTAGACACAGAGCCCACAGAGAGGTCTAATGGAGCCTGAAAGGTAGTTTCAATCTCTTCTGGACCAAAAGTATAAATTTTGTAGTAAGTTTAGAACATGAAAAAACCCCCTCCCTCTTCTATCTCTTTGGACTGTACATTTTTCTTGCTACTGTTTTCTTACTATATCCAAATCCAACGAACAAATGAAGACAAGCAGGGAGGTTACCAGTATGCATGTGTGTGCATTTCACCTTGCAAATCAGAACACGCACATAGAAGACAGGCTTACAAGGCTCACTTTCTAAAGCTTATAGAACTTTGACCAACTCTTTTAGGTATTTACAGAAAAAAAATTCTGGTTTTCTTCACCCAAAGAGGAGAATAAAGACTGTACAATAATCTAGGAGGAAAATTAAAACATCAAGACAGCATATAGCTTGAAATCTGAAGAAAAAAGGCACAGAGTAAACTTCACATTTTTCTAATCAGTGTAAACAACCAGAGAACAATTAAGTGAATAGTCTTCCTTGCAGATCATGTATTTCATTAAGTATTTTTACTGGCTAATTACTGATCCTTTCAAAATAATGACTCATATATAGAAAAACAGCTTAATACATGAACAGGAAACTCAAGACTTATTAGGTTCTTACAACAAAAATGCATGTTTCCATATTTTTCCATAAATAACAAATATATAATTTTGAGGTCGTGCATTTGACCTAACCATATAAACAAGAATTTCCTAAAGAAAAGTTGCCAAATGCCTAAGCATCATGAAGAAAATATCCATATCTCAGGGAAAGGAAAAAAAAAAAAAGGAGGAAAAACAAAATCACAAAAAAATTGCTCTCAAACTCTCCTGACATCACTGACTTCCACTTAAATTTACCCAAAACTTACAGATCTGGGCTGTCCTGAGAATCTTCGATTGTAATCATTAACATCTTGAAACACTTGGGCTGCACCCTGCTGATCTTCACCAAAGAGTGGTAAGAACAATGTTACCTAGGCACAGCAGGGAGATTATGTTAGAAATGCAACCGTCTTATAAATGCAGGCATTGTGAACTGTAAATGAAAACAGTCACCTTCAGTTAACTACACAGAACAAACTTTGGTTTGGTTGAATATTTAATTGGAGAATAAACTGAAAATTACTAGCATGGATGCTGCTACTAAGTTTTAACAATTTAATTACTTACTACCCTTTACAGAATATTAATTTTTAAAGAGATCGTTTGAAAAAGCACAGAAGAACCTTCCTTTTAAGAGGGGCTTACGATATTTTTTTCTAAACACCTAAATGTTTTATGTTTCATAAGTGGGACAGATGACTTGGAGAACAAAGTTAATTTACCAAATTAATCTAATTTTGTTTCTTAAATTGAAAATCAAATAGAGCAATCAATGAGGCCTTTCTTTTTCTATCTTTAGAATGGTCTTGCATGACAACAAACATGCAGCCAAACTTATAGTTTTGCATATGGATCTTCATACCAAGATGAATTAACAGAAAAAGATATTACCCTTAAGCTCTTTTGTAAGCACAGAGAATTCTCTATTCTTGGGTTAACTTTCATGTAAATGTAGAGAAATATGTAAGGTCATATTCACATATATCTTAACTTTCTGCATAGGAGATGCTGAAAACATGAGACTTCTATTTGGAAGTGATGCTCGGGCATAAAATGCAGATTTTCATAGGAAACAGGGAATGCATAGCACTTGAAATTATTACAGTCCTCATACAGACATCATTCCTCTATACCTGGCCACTAAATATAAATCTTAACTCTGTACAGCAGTCACATTTAACAAATGACAGCAGGACCAGATCTACATTCAACTCCTAGGCCTGTCACAAACCTTCTGTATAACTCATGTTGTTCATGTGTACATACTTCCCCTCCCCATTTATAAACCAGGGTGAGAATGAATACATAACCATGCAAGCAGCACCACCTCATATACCTGCTACTCAGAGGAAGGTAAATGAATATATATGCAATGAAAGACACTAAAAAACCCATTTATTTTCCCCTTTTCCACCTTCCTCACCTTTACTATTGGTGTCTTTTTCCTCACTGGCTACACTCTTAAACCTACTCATTCTTCCTTCAGTCATACCTATTTTTCTTTCCTTCAACTCTGTTCTTACAGTCATTAGTCCTGCTGATACACACAATCAAAGCAAGAATATAATGGAGGGGCAAGGGCATGAAGTAAGTTATATAATTCATCAGAAGTTACTAACACTGTCGTTTGTGCACTGTTAAAATTAAGATGTACTTTTGTTAAAACATACAGTATCAGACTCAGAATCCTAAGCGCTAATGAGTTGCAGGAACATATTTCAAACTGACAATGTAAGTAAGTCGCGTAGGAAGTAAGTTAATGCTTGCTCTACAAAGCTCAAATTAATAATACATACAAGTTAAAAATAGGGACAAAATAAGAAATTGACATGGATAGGTTTTTCGGCAGGGAGAGAAGGAAGGGAGAGGTTACTTCTCAGGAACCAGGAGTGTACTGCTACTGGCAGTTTACCACAACAGCCAGGTCTTTTAGATGCAAGTTCTGGTAAAGAAGTTAAGTAACATCCTCAACATAAAGCATGAAAAGATCATAGATAAAATCTCACGATTTTCTGTTTTCATATACTCCTTTACAGAAAAATGGCTGAGTTACCAGCACCGTTCACTTATGTTTGAGTTGCAGGAACAATTTGAATTTTTTGAGCCATTTCTTAAAGTAAGAAGTTTGGAAAAACTGATTGTCCAACATTCCCATCTCACATATTCCTCTATTCTGTCAACTTCTCAGACTTCTTCATCTGCCATCTGCACAGGCAGCTAGAGTTCACACGTAAGTGCCTTGTGGCAAGCTATACTAGATAGCCTAACTGTCAGGTCCATGATGACTTAAAATATTACCGTCTGTCTGCAGATTGGACAACGGATGGCACCGAGCCATGAGCCATACCTCCAGTAGGCAATAATGCAGGAACCTAATGAAGGTAAGTTACAGACATTTAAACTCCTGAGCTGAAAAATGCATTGCCTGAAACACTATGTTACACACCAAGGAAAACAACAGACAGCATATATAAGCAGTTAGGTTAAATCTACATTTTCCAATGTAATTTTGTAATTCACTGAAGATACTAAGAAGCAATGTGTTCAAGTTCAATGCTATTAATGAGAAAAATCCTGAATAGGTTCAACTGAATCATTAATTTTAAGGTATTATTTCCTGAAAGCAGAGAAAATTTTTAATCATTAAGTGAAGAAGCAAATAATTACAATTTTTACCAGTTTAAAATCTAGAAGTCACAAAAATGTCAAGAGATGTAAAATTTCCTAAAAACCTGGCTTTATCATCAGAGTTTCAACAGATGAAGACATATAGCAAAACGTGAGTACTTCAACTGTTTTCCAAACTTGTGTATTTTTTCATTTAAACAACTAGGCATGGTATGCACTATATACTCCATAAAATTAGATTAATGCAGTGGAAGAATCCTGCTGGGAACCTGAAGGAGATGAAGCAAAATGCTACATAGGGTGTTTATATATAAATGAGGCCTCAAAAAAAAAAATGTAAACACTTTAATCAATTGTGAATCTAGTCATAATTCTTCAGGACTTCCAAGAAAAGATATTCTCTGAGATAAAGATAATACCAAGCAGAATATTTTATTCTTTCTAAACCAGTCTTTTTAAATGGTATATTTCCTAATATTTTTCAGCCTCTCCAGTTTTTTACTAAACTGGAAATAAATTATACTCTTTGACATTTTAAAATTAGCCAGTTTCAATCCTGAGAGCATAGAATAAAGTGCAGCACACTCTTAAAGTGATTGTTTATTCACAGATGTATTTTTTCAACTATTTATAAAAAAATTGTTTCTTACACAGACTAAAAGATGAACAGTTAAAAGCAAACAAAGCTTCGAATTAGGATGCCTGTACTAGTGCCAGAAGTTTGTATTTCTGTTGTGGTTTTATCTTTACAGCTAGGAGATTTTCTTCCTTACCACAGAAGAGGTGTCCACAGTTTGTTTCTATAGGAAATGTAGCCTGTTGCAAACAGACTGGACAGGACATATCTGTATAGAAGCGTTGCCGATCACCAGCAGAAGCATCCTGCTGGAACAGCAGAAAATGCAAAGTGTTAGAGATACTATTTTTACATAAGTCTACTGAGTTTAAAAAAGCCCCAAAATTAGCGTTCATTTACTACAAGTCAAACTGTCAAATGCAGAACTATGTGAAATGAAAGAGAAATACATTTAAATGCAAAAATCAAACATCCTTAAATGCATTGATTCAATAAGCAAATTCTTCTTGTGACAAGGCCATTATTTTCCCTTCATCTGTTAAACAGGAGTGTGCTTCAAACCAGTTAAAGATTGCAAAGAAAGAACCTTCTTGGTTCTTCACATTGAGAGGTTAGACATGCGGGAGCATGAATAACCAACCCAGATCTTTATTGTTATTTCATTATCCTAAGTAGTTCTGTCCAGAGCCAGATAAGTGAACTGTGTTGCTTACCAGTTGTAGCGTTTAGTGTCTCCAAGCCCAAACACAGATACCAGCTTGTGTATGTAACTATAATGAAATAGTTTTTTCCCCATTTTGCCATATTTGTCTTCCACATAAATATGCACTGTCATCATTTCAAGAAGTATTATGATGACAGACTGTTCTCAATTTTCTCAAAAAGTAAGGCTTTTTACTCTGGCACTGCTACTCAGCAATTTCCAGTAACCCGGCCTAGACCCTTGCTGTTTGAACTGGATGCAGTCATAGAATCATTGAATGGTCTGAGCTGGACAGACTTTTAAAGATCACTAAATTTTAGCTGCCCTGCCATATGTAGGGACACCTTCCACTAGATCAGGTTGCTCAGAGCCCCATCCAACATGGCCTTGAATAATTCCTGGGATGGGGCATCCATAACTTCTCTGGGCAATCTGTTCCAGTGTCTAATCAGCCTCACAGTAAAGAATTTCTTCCTTATGTCCCCTCTAAACGTAGCCTTTTTCAGTTTAAAACCACTGCTCCCTGTCCTGTGACTGAAGGGTTTGCTAAAAAGTTCCTCTCTGTCACTCTGTTGCCTGGCTCTTGTTGCTGTATCATTGTTCTGCCACACACCAATTATCAGTCTAAACATCTAACCTCTGTCCTGTCTCACCAAATGGTACTCCAGACTTCCTTTCCTTTACCACTAAGTTCCCAGGAACATTGCAGGAAGCACACAGTGTACTCTAATATACTCCACCTTGTGGCAAAAACTTGTTTGAAAAAAGAACCAGCCAAATATTTAGTTTTAATTACTTAACGCATCCATTTAAAAAAGCATGTCACATTACTTGATGCATTTCAAGGATGCCTCTGTAAAGTATGTAAACTTCCACAACTTTCAAGATCTGCTTCTTTCAGAACCTCAGAGAAGTCTACACTACCCCACACCAGAGAGCTGAATGATGCCAACACTTAGCACAGTACCTGATCAGTTTGAAGCTGCTGACGAAGAGCTCGCACTAGCTCCTGATTTTCTGGATGTATGTTCTGATGTTCATTTCTGTGAAAGGAAATACAGGCAGTAAAAAAACCCTGAACACTGTGATCCAACACTGAAAAACCACTCATTGAATAAAAATATGAAAGTTGAACAAAGGGCCTGCTGTAAAGGATTTTAGAGGAAGGACACAAATAATTAAGGAAACAGGAATTTATTCTGGATCCTAAAGTTACTTGGACATTTAAAGCTGTACAGCAGCAAGATTTTTCAGAGACTCATCAATCCTTAACTCATGTTAAAACTACATTTTAATCTGAAAAAAAATGAAGCCATAAACTTACAAAAACCAAAGTTGCTTGAAAACTTTTTTATTAAACATGAAGAAATATTTTTCATTTTTTTCTCCACTACTAGTTTCTTATCTGTTGGTCTGCTCATAAATTATTAGTTTTTCACTCACTGCCTAAGTTACAGAGTTGAAACCTCCTAACTGTTTCAATTTTATCTGCTATATGACATTTGCATAAGAAAGGGTCGACAAACTCTTACATTTAGAATATTGAATTTATGTAACCATCAGCAGACTAGATATAAAAATAAATCACTCTTTTAAAATCACTTTTTTTGAAAAGGAAGATTCTACAGGCAAGCAAACTACAGGTTAGAGATGCCAAGAGGAATCATAGGGAAGGGACTCACTGAAGAAAGAAGGATGGATATATTCCAAACTTGAGATTCAAAAGCACAATGGGAACAGAATTGGAATTAAAAAATGTACTGACAACAATAAGAGGTGTTGAGTTAAAATAAATATTAGTCAACAGCATATTTAAATGTGAATTTTTATGCTTTATTTATTCATATGGATTTCAATTATGATACATTCTGCTCAGGACTCCTGAAGTCTCAGCTGGATTCTGTTCTCCATTTTGGGCTAAATGCATAGAAACATATAGAGAAGTTGGAGGAAGTTCAGAAGAGAATAAGAACTACTGCCCACATTTTTTAAACATTAGAGAAAGACTGAAGAAATGTCATCTCATATAGAAGACTGCTCATGGAGAGAAAAGGGGACAGAATAAGGCTTTCGTTCTATAAATATGAGCAATTATTTCCCACAGTTATCTAAGGCTCATGGAAATACATTTCTAACTGCAAAGTGTACAAAATCATACAAGATTACCTCAGGGTATTGTGATCTATCCTTGAGTAAAAGTTAAATCAAAAACCAGGTTGCAACACTTCCAGGGATATCGAGGCAAGCTGATCCTCTGCCAGAGATGAGGACTGGACTGCCTGAATTTTTTAGGCCATTTTATGGTTGCAGTTATATTAAATCATTTCCTCAATGGCTCTAGGAGCTTATGCAATATTTTCCTTCATTTAGTGTGGGCAAGCATAATATTGCATTACTGCTATGTTTAACACTTTGTCTGCTTCATTCTTTCCTCAAAGAGAAAGAGACAAGTCCCATATTTTTCATGCTAATATTTACATGGCTACCTCTACAAAGTCAATGTATTTAACAGTAATGTGGGTGACATATATGAAATTTATATGATGGGAGAGCTATGTTAAAACTCATCTTATGCACCCTGGGTCTCCATTAATCAGATTTTGTGGATGCTGTCTGTAATACATGTTGTATGTTATAAAAGTATTTTTCTGTTTAGATGGTACAAAATGGACATATTTCACATCTTCAGTTTGCCAGAATGTTTGATATATATTGAAATTCAATTAACACACAAGTGGAAGGTGTGCATGATAAGACTGTTTATTCTGATTACTGCATAAAACAACTAATTGCAAATTTCCTACTAAAGTGTTCATTTATGTGAGTTTACCCTGGTACCACATACTATGCTGAATACATGAGAACATTTGTTGAGCTGTAGAGGTACAGCATGTACTGTCACTTATGCATAAGATGATGAGGTAGCAGAAAACTGTGCAATGTCCAGGAGGGGACAGTCAGAGTTCAAGACATATCAAATTCATAACTTCTGTCATGCAGTTAGTGTGAATGAAATAAATGAAAACCGGAATAGTGCTATGTAATTAAAGACATTTTCAAACACAAGCCAGAAAGAAATAAAGTTAGATGCAAAGGCTTTTTATTTCCCCATTTCTGGGTGCTAGCACTCCAAAACTTGAGGAAAAAAGTCCCATGATGTGGAAAGAATGCATTATATACCACAGAGAGCCCCACCAAACTATTACTACTGGAAGGAGGAAGGCTGCCTACTCATGCAGTGTGCAGTCTCATACAGGAAAAGTAAGGGACAGTACTTAGGGGGCCTGATGCATAGGGATGTGTAGTGATGGTCATTGTTAATTTCCAAGGACTAAGATCTCACTTTGCTGAAAATACTGACTTGATCTTATAATCAAACCATATGGTGGATAGAAAAATGAGAAAAAAAGATCTAAACCTGAAGACTCATAAACATGAAATAGGTAAGTCATCAACAACAAATAGGGAATCTCTTGTAAGGAATTAAAAGGGTCAGGCTTGCTTTAATTTGTTGAATACACTGAATTTTCACAGTCTCATTTGTAATGTGATAACCTACTCACCAGTTTAAAAGATGATGGAAAAAGTTTGCCTTCATTTTATCAAAATTTATAACTCAAAAGCATACAGACTTTACAGAAGTATCATATAGTGCTTGAATGAAGTATCTGCAACTTGCTACATATGTTAATTACAGCTCATAAGTTTCGCTGCCAGAAGCATGAATGAAGCCTTGATGCAATGCTTCATTGAGTTCTTCCAACTGAAAACAAGTACAGCAACCACATCCCTTAACAGTTCTTTCCATATTCTGCTTCTGCTCACTAAAAATCTACTGCAACACATCCTCCTTGCTTCTAGTTTCCCTTTTCATTCAGTTCCTGCAACTATTCATTACCCTAAGCTTTCTTTCCTGTATTCTTACCTGGGACCTGTTCCTACCCAACTTAAGTATTTCTGATGTTGCATACAGAAGCAGGAGTGTCAAAGAGTAATGAACACAGTAACAGGAACACAAAGACCACTATATTGCCTAAGCTAACTAGAGAAGAAAAAGAAAATACACTTTTTCTCCCCCATTTCCCTTTCAGTGCTAAATAAATTAAAAGTACTATAATTTTTGTACCGTACCTATTTTCTACCATACTGTGCAGATTTTGATGGTGACAATACCAAGGAGGTAGAGTGCTGCTGCATACAGACAGTTTCAGAAAGTACTAGAAGGCAGAGCAAGGAGCTGAGGATGCTGGTAAGACTTTCAGTCATCAGTCACAGAATCACAGAATACACTGAGTTGGAAGGGATCCATCAGGATCATTGAGTCCAACTCCAGGCCCTATGCAGACACTGCAAGACACATGTGCCTGAGAGTATTGTCTAAATACTCGAACTCTGTCAGGCTTGTTGCTGTGACCACTTCCCTGGGGAGCCTGTTCCAGTGCCCAGCCATCCTCTCTGTGAAAAACTTTTTTCTGATGTCTAACCTAAACCTGCTCTGACTCAGCTTCATGCGTTTCCTTGAATCCTGTCACTGGCCACAAGTCATACAAGGCGGAAGTAAACAAGCTTGCAGACTTCCAAAGTCTGGAAGCTTTGTGTTTGAGTTTATTTGTCCCTCCAGAAATAAACCATCAAAGTATGTAATGGGATCCACAGTCAAACTTTTTACTTAGCTCATTACATTGCAGAGGTAGTTAATAACTATCCTTATCTCCCTTCCCAAGTAACTCTTCATAATTGATGCATCACCTCCCTGAACTTCAATTGTGACTGAACTCCTGCTACTCTTGCCCTCTGCTGACCTTAGTTCCACACCCTTTTATCTTTTAATGTTTCTTACTTGCCTTTCTAAAGTTCAAAAGTACAATGTTAACTTTCAAACTAAACATTTAAAATTCAAGTCACAACTGGCAAAAATGTCAACATAAGGGCCAGTGAAATCCTAAGAGAGCAGAAGAAAAAGAGGCATTCTTGAAGCAATCGGAGTAACTGGAACAGCTTTGGAAAAAGAAAAGGCAAGGTGAAGTGAATGCATTTCTTAAGATTCCTTTGTGATCTCCTGGCCCTGAAGAGCAGAACTGCTGTGCAAGTCCAACCAAGTTTTTCCACTTATACTTTATTTTGTAGCTTGCTCTCAAGTAACCTACCCTGGTAATATTTCTCATATGGACAAATCCTCTTCAGTAAGTTCCATAATCATCAAAATAGAGTTCTTTTGGTTGTGAAACTCCTCTACGTTCAGAAATTTACAGACATCCATAAAATAAATGGAGCCAATCTGAAGCTCAGACTCATTTTCCCAAAACACATCAGCTAAGATATTTGTTAGGTTGCAAAGAAAAACTCTGGAATGAAAATAAGCTTTGATGACTTGACCATTAAAATGATTGAATTCTGAACTTAACATTTCACTTTATGGAACGCATATTGAAGTATGTTTATGGCATACTAATCTATAAATCAGTCAGTTTATATGGGTTTGGATTTTTTACTTTTTTTTTTTAAATAAACTGCAACTAGAACATACATTGGAGGGACATATATATTGGAGCTGTTGACAAATCTGTACTTTGTAAGCAAATATGACACAGCAGCCATACAGACTGTGAATTCAACCATTTTCAGTCTTAAGGAATGATGAACACTGTTCGGTTTGACTATCTGAAGATAAGGAAGAGTTAAACTCCACTTTTGAGAAATGCATCATTTCATTCTGACTATGCCAAGCAATTAGTTAAACATAGTAAGCTATCAAACAATCACTTCCTTAATGTCACACAATCACAGTTTTTATGTACCAATGCAAAACGTGGTTGAGAAAGTTAGGATTTTTATAAATGCAGGTATGTTGACTAATTTCTGTCAACATATTCTCACCTTAAAAGCGTATATACCAGAGCAGCAATGAAAGTGAAACTGAGCACAACTGCCACCAGTACCTGGTCACTTATTCCTTCTATAACTGAATCATTATCTAGCTTCAAACTCTGAACTTCTGCTTGGTGACTGGCCATCACAGCTCTAAAACGTAAAAAGAAATATATACATATATATATATTAAAACATATGTGTGCACACATACATTTTAAACACAGTTAAAAACAATATGTATACTCATCTATTCATGTACACAACAAACTCCTAAAGCAACAGAATAGTCATTGCTGGGAGAAAGAAGTGGTAAAAGAAGAAGGAATGGATCCACTTTTACCAAACACTGAGCTTGCTGTAGAGGTCTTGTGCAGTAGCAAACAAATCTTGCACGACTGTGCTATGATTTAAAGACTTTTTTTTTTTAAAAACATCAGTCAGTTTACCTGTGAATCTTTGTAAAATAAACTGTGTAGGAATAGCTCATTACTAAATTGGACATATTCTAAGGATGGTTTATTGAAAAAAATTTTAATGACTCTGCATTATCAAGAATTTTAGCTATTACACATCACATAATTCCTGCTAGCCTAAGCCTACACAGAAACCTAGCTTTCACCACTTACGTGAGTAAAGAAACAAGGACATTTGGGGTTTAGCTGATTTTAGTGTTAAATGCTCATTTGGATACACAGAAATCACCCAATGCATTTTAATTTTTTTTTCTGTGCATTACCAACCTTTAGCTGGAGGAAAACTTGAAAGAAAAATAGTATTATCAGGCTTTGCTAGTTAGACTCACTGTTTTATTTCACTTCATGTTTTTAGCTATCGAATGACTAACACTAGCATTTATTAACCTACAGCACTAACCTACAGCTGGAGACATGCAAAATCAAATGGTTCCCGACACACTGCTAAATCATTCCTGTTGCAATCAGGAAGCGAAATTAACTATGACTGTGAATATTATGAAATCAGAAGGGTGAAGCTAACTCTGTTAAATGACATAAAAAGTCATACTGAAGCTGTGTCTATACACAACTGAAGTATTTTTCATATGGTGCTAACATAAAATTCCAGCATTGGTTTCTGACGGCAGGTAAGACTGGTATCATTTGCTCTGTTTCCTAGTCCAGCTTGCACACTTTCATCAGTGTTTCTCTATACTTCACAGCTTATGTGTCATTCTTTAATTTAAACCTTGTGTCTAGCAAACATCACCAAACACCCTCTGGCCCTGAATTAATTGCAAAACTGAAATGGAATACAAAGTCACCAGGACTTTAGTGGGTACCTGTAATGACTATCCTGGCAAGATTTCACCATGTCAATCTATTGCTAATATGAAAGTGTCATCTTTTCCCTAAGCCAGCTACTCTCACCCTCCAGAATTTTTTTAGTGTAAGCAGTGGAGCTTTTTTCAAGCTTCCTTACATTTGTGGGAACTGTCCTCTGTAGCAGCAACATAAGAGAAGCTGACATATTCTAAGAGTATTGTTAAAAAGTTTAAGTGGTATAATTAAGTACCATAAGAGCAGAGCAAACTCGTGGAGAACAAGGGGAGATTTCTTTAATTGTTGTCATATTTTTGGGCTTTCACTGTGAAGACCAAAATGGAATAATGAAGCATATATGAAGTGAAACAATAAACTAAGTTATCCTATGTGCCAATCTGAACTGAGACTATTATTTCTGTAATTATAGTCATAATTTTTTGCTAATTACAGCTTTCAACAGCAACTGTGTCATAGTCTAATTACTGAAATGTCATTTAGTATTTGGAAAGAGTAACTTCTTTCAAAGGTGGAACACTAGTGACTCATAAACAGGCATGTTTAAAGTAGGTCAGTATTAACACAAGTTTCATATATACTAATGAGTAAAAAACCAGATCTTTGTGGAAAGGTCTTACACAGGAACATGAGCCTACATAAGGAGTTACAGCATCTCTTTGCACAGCTAGTAACAGAACTATATTCCTATAGTTAGAGCCATGAGGTTAAGAAGTATTCTGAGCAGTAGTTCCCTGATGCTGAGGATCTGGACTGGTAGGTGTGCTGTGACACCTTCCTAGCTCTACATTACCTGCTGTATACTTAATTTCATTGCATATCCAATCCTGAAGAAGCTTCTCTCTCTCACTGCATCATTCTGAGACAGCCATTTTCCACAACTGTGTGTGCTGGTATCTTCAATTCCTATGTTTTCCCTCTAAGCACCATCATCAGTTCCACTAATTTTTACTGTGTCCCACTGTCTTTTCTGTGCTGACCGCTCAGAACAAAACCAGAAATGCCAGGAAACAGGTATGTGATAACATCTCCATTTTTCTACATCAGTTCTGTTAGAATACACCAACATGCCAACAACAACTACATCCCATTAAGTATTGCACAGGGTTTTGATTGGTTTTTTTTGTTAGTTTTTTTTGTTGTTTAGTTTTTTTGTTTGTTTGTGTTTTTAATTTTTTTTCAGAAATACCTACTGTGTCAGAAATATGCAGATGATTTAACTGTACCTTTGGAAGGCAAGTGGTTCTCACACTAACACCTGAAGGGCTTCCTCTGTTACTCCTTGCTTGATGCACTTTGAAACCAACACATAAATTGTCAATATGACACCAATTTAAATCAGTTTTCCTGAACAGCCTTCAAGACATCCACTCTAGAACTCCTTCCTCTCTGTACGGTCCTTGCAACAACACTCTTAATTTTTATCTGCCTACCATTAATAGCACTCACTGCATTTGCTTGCTTTCATTTCAGCTTATGCACTTTTCTTGAAATACCAAACTAAGGTGCCAAAGCTAGCAGCAAAACATGAAAAAGAAATACACCGATCCTCACCTTCTCTTCCTGCTTGCACATAATGCCAGTTACTTGTATCTATTTCACTCCTTCACTTTGTAACATGTATGACTTTCCCAATAATCCTTTTCACACAAAGGTGGTGTTCAAAATAAATTCTTGCAGTCTTTCTTACTGCACAGAACACCACTCCCTCAGACACTTTGTCTTCACTTACATATCAATACTGCAAAGATATATAGAGAGGAAATAGAATCTCTGTCTCAGTGTCACTCCCAGCTGCTTCTATCACTGAATTTTAGAGAAAAACTATCAAAGCTTAAGGCTCACGGTGCTCATATTTTAATTTACTTGTTGCTTCTGGACAGTCAACAAGTGTTTGCATATTTTCCTCATTACTTCTAGCACTCTTTCTGAATTAGATCATTGCACAGGAGACCTGACATGAATTGTGTACACTACGAACCACAAAACAGAAGGGTATCACCTCAAAAGACCAATATATATTTTGTCTGAATTCAAGCCTCAGTAGAGATAGAAACAATCTCCTCCTCCTCTTATCTCTGAGTTAGCATGTTAAAAAAGCAATGTGTACAAGGAAAACAATGTTAAAATACACTACTAGAAAAAAATGTCTGACTAAAGAAGGAAGGAATTTTCTGATTTCAAGGCTGTCTTGAATGTCTTCTAACAAAGTACCTAGAACTGTAAGCTTGCAGTTTGTGTTTCTTCAAGTGCAACCACAACTGCCACAACTCATCTGCAGTGGTTTGAATGTCTGATAGGCTAGAAAACAGTACTAAAATAGCTTCAAAGAAATCTTGCCTCACAGTGCATGTGTTTAGCAAGTGTTGCTCTTTCAGCTGGTACAACTAATAAGCAAGCAATAGGAGATTTAAATAATGTAATGAAGACACTTCAGTCTTCAGAGGCAGACAGTATTGATAAAGACTGAGTGTATGTCAGAGAGACTTCCACATACCAGACCTTATCACATATATCTAATCACTCCTAAAATTGTAACTGTTAATAATTTGATGCAATTCAAGAGCCAGCTGGTGTGGTTTATATGAAATTCCATCCATTGGTCCATTACGTTTGTCAGGTTATGAAAAAAATAACAGTATTTCATCAACCTTTCCCTCACAGAATCCTTTTCCATTCTGGGTTCTGCACCACAGGCTTTTCAGACATTAAATAGTTTTAAAGTTTTTCTTTCTTGTCTGTTTCTTGTTTGTTTCTTTTTATAATTGTAAAGAAGGTTTGAATTGTCTTCTATTGCTGTGTTTCTGTTCTTTAATAAAATAAATGAATTCCTGAGAAAAGTACCAAAAGAATTAAATTACTTCAGGGAAAAGAACGCAGCAATTGAAAATAGATTAAATTCTGATAGCTGATTTTTGGTTGTACTTAGGATTTTTTCTCTTTTTAGCCATTTCACAAGGATAGCTTTCTTAAATGCAAGCAGAACTACACCCTATGTTCCAATTAGGGGATGAAAACAAAGCCACTTCTAACAATACATCAAAATTGGAATTTATACAATTAACTTCAGAATGTTAAAAGTATCAATTGCAATATTTAAAGAATTGACAAAAATGCTGGGCCTTTTCCCTACATTATAAACAACAAGAAAAAAGCCCAAATCTTAATTTCCAGTTTTATTTCATCTTATCTTCAGACTATTGGCACCTGCACAAAGTAAAACAATAGAGAAAGGGGCAAAAAGACAAGGACTTACTTCTCCGTTCCACTTGGGCTAGCTAAGTAACATTTTGACATCGCATCCCAGTACTGAGACTGGGATCAGAGTTATCAGCATTAGGATTCTTCATAGCTAGTGTAAACAACCTCAGACTAAATTGTCCACAAAATGTTTGGCAATAGAAAGGAATGTAATTTACTGCTTGTAAAATCATGCAGTTTTATTTGTATAAACTGCCAGTGATTAACCATTTGAACAGAAAATCACCTTGTTTATTATCAGTTTTTCTCAGAGTGATCACTGACAGGAAGTAACACTAATTCTTTTACATTTCAAATAAGAATCTACAGATCTTTTAAAAGTTACATTTTACCCTCTGTGGTTATGTATGAACAATGCATGTAGGTTTAAGCTGAAAAAGGAGAATCATAGAGAGCAATACTGAAAGTATGATGTCTTTTTTTCTTGGAAACTCATACAGATCACATTGAAATGTGAGGGCATGAAGGCATACACATGTGTGGATGTACTATTTCTTAATTTTCCAGATCTGAAAAGTATTATTAAGACTTTCAATGTTCAACATAAAGTACAGCTACAACAGTACCCCATGCCATGACTCATAAAGAAGTGAGAAACAATCCAATCTTCACCATGATATGTTACACAGTTGACAGCTATCTAAAGTCAGAATTTTCCCCATAGCTTCCTGAAGAATTTGAACTTTTCTAAGTTTATCAAAGAAGTACCATATGCTAATATACTCTCAATACCAGAGAGATTTTTAGGACCCACTACGAAAGGAATGTGCAAGCATAGTGAAAAAGAAGTAAGAGGCTCTCTTGATGTCTGAGAAGTAAACAATGAGGCAACACACAAGCAGTACTGCTGTGAGAAACAAGTTATTAACCTTACTGTAGTGGCTTTGTGAGCATGGTACAAATCGCTCAACATCGGAAAGATAATTTGGATAGCAATGTGTCCTTTATGTGATGGGCTGGGAATGAACTGGATGAGAACAGTGGAGTTTGGGGATTTTGTTTATTTCAATTTTGAGTGTTTTCCTCTTGATGCAGTACTGGCAGCCACCAACAGTTCTTCAAAAAAATTATAAAGTTAAGACAGGGATGGTGGGCCAGTGTGCAAGTCAGAATCTGCACTTTCTTTTGCCAGCTGTATTATTAGCAAAAGTGTCACCCATGCCCTTTAGAAATGCTGCTTAATTGGTAGAGATTGGTTTTTTTCCAGGATAAGCTAATTCATTTCCAACTAATCAAATACCACAGGTCACACTTTCTTAAATACTAAAAGGCCTTAACACCTCAAAATTTCCTTCCAGAGTAAGAGAAAAAAACCCCAACTTTTCTTTTGTGTCAACAGGTTACTAATAGGATTGGCCTGCTTGAGGTAATATAAACCAACTTTTAAGAATTTAAGCATACTAAAATGGAGCATATTTTTTCTGTAATTCACTCTCTTAATATATATTAGCTTATATTGAAATATCTAAGGCATAAGTTTAGCATATTTCATGTAAGAGAAAAATAGGCAAAAATTCCCAAAATAAAGACAAATTCTTATATGTAGGGCAATAATTGAGATCCCTCTAATTACTTTCTCCTTCTGGATAGTAGCAGATCATGGCCACTGTCTGTGGTTGATAATGAGACTTTGTGAATGGATTCAACTAGCAAACTGGATCCTACAGTTATTTATGCACCGTTTCTTTAAGAGTCCGAAGATATGCCCAGACTGCATTCACAAACGGTTAACAACAGCAGGCATGAAATACACATGCTGAACAGTGCAAGTATTGAAGACTCTATGAGTTTACTAGCCTAAATCCTAAATCAACTAAATCCTGAGATGATACATTTTGTCCATGTTCCTTACTGTACTGAAGTTGGACTTCAAAAAAGCAGTGTAGGCAAATATAACATTATAAAACAGAAGTAATGGAAATGATTGATGGTGTACTCAGAAAAAGTGCTTCTGAGAAAACAGGATTTATTAGCTTTTCATTTTTGTGAGCATAGTCTTACTTGAATAAAGCACACACAATAATCCCTAGTATCAACTATCTCCGTATATTTTAAAAACCAGGAGCAGAAAATCCAAAGGGCACATTTACTAAGGGAAATTTAAAAAAAAAAATCTAATATAGCAACATATAAATTGATAACATGTATTCTGTGAGAAGGCTGTTAAAACTGACCTGGGATTATCCTACCAGGATTTCATGCAGTCTGTTAATGCATCATTATTATGAGTTTGCAGCAACTTTGGAGTTGCAAATCAGTTCAGTTGGTACAAGAAATACAGCTGAACTCAGCTGTATAATATCCAGTTATATCTTCATCATGAACCACCTTTGCTGTTGGGACTGTGCTGACTACATTTATGTGCATGCATGCTCTTTGCAAGAGAGAAAGGAAAAGGCCAAAAGAGGGGAGGGGCAATTTCAGCAGGCAAATAATGATTTTGTTGAGTATACCTTAGGAAATGACCAACTGAGGTACTTGCCTGATAAAGAGGGTTTCTGCGAGGTATGAGGTCAGCAGTCTCTGAGGCACATTTTTTTCTAAAGAGAAAAAAAAAGAAGAAAAAAGAAAGTAGATATTCTACTTTTGCTGATGAAATCACGCTTTGCAAGTTAAAAGTAATGCAGGTGCAAAGTCCAGATGCAAGGCTGTGAGGGAAAACAATCTAAAATTAATATGCCATACTACTGGGAAAATAAAATGTCTCCAATAATTTTTCTCCTGAGCCTGAAACCATGTGGATGGCTTGAACCAAAAAGGCAAATTAAGTGGCCTGTACAGTATTACTACTCTGAATATCTGTGTAAAACAATTCCCAACACAGTCTTCCACTGCTTTATAAGGCTAAAACATGCTGAAAGGTATAGAGTTCTAAACAAACCAGAGGGTGGAATTGAATTCATATGCAGATAGGAGCATGAGAAAGAGCCTGCCAATGCCTTCAGTTTGGATACCTGACTTTTCTGGTCAGACAGGAGCAAAAAGAAAATATTGCTGCTTAGTTATAATTATGTTTTACTGAAATGTGGTAATACTTCAGTTAAGAATGAAGAGGCTTCAGATCTCTTTTGGGAAAACTGCCCAAGAATTCCCTATTGTAGAAGCAATGCTTCCATATACAACCTCACATCTAAAATAGACAGCCAGGCAAAAAAGCATTACTGTATTTGCTTGTGTCAACAAAATACAAGCTACACCTCCTGACAACAGGCATAGCAGAGTGGGAAATGAGACATAAAGGAAGACTGGCAGAAAATCTTAAACAATGAAATATACCTGTGAAAGCACTGCTTGTTGAAGGTACCAAGCATATTGCTCAAAGCACACATTAAAACTTGGAATGGAAAGTTGTAGTTGTGCAGCTTTCTAAGACTTTTAAATTAATTCCCAAATGTGAAAGCTACCTTTAAATGAAGACAGATTCTATTTATAACTTCTACGGCAGCTTATACAAAGTGATCAGTGAGAAGGTACTTTACTGGGAAAACCTGAAAATTTTCATAGCTTCTACAATACATTTTAGTTCAAAAGAAGCTGACATAACGGGAGAACTCAGATTTTGTCCTTGCTACTAATTTATTTAATGGAGGAACTCTTGAGAAAACAAGAAAAAAGCATGACAGTTTCTACATCTGTGACCCTTCCTTTCTTGGTTGTTTATCCAACCCTCAGCTGTTATCAGCGCCCTGTGCCTACTACTCCATGTTGTTGCACATCAGGCCAGTTGTTAAGTGATAGGAAACTGCAGAACTTATCATAATGTCACACATTCTTGTTGCAAACTTCAGATGGGCTAAAATTCAACTGACTCCCATGAAAGAGTTACATGAACTCCTCAGCTGACCCCTTTGCAGCGTAATGGAGAGCTCCTCTGGCTGGGGCACAGTGAGGATGCAGGGGCACTCTGGTCACGGACAGACACCTTGTCTTTGAGATAAAATATTAATTGAATTACCTGAAGAATCACACAGAACCAATTAGACTACTGAGATCATTGAGTCCAATTTCAGACTGAAGACCACCTCGTCAACTAGACCAGGGAACCAATTGCAACACCTAGTCTTTCCTTAAACACCCCTTGGGACAGTGACTACACCACCTCCCTGGGCAGCCCATTCCAATGTCTAATCACCCTATATTCCTACTCACCACTTGCAACTAGTGATAAGCAAATAACTTACAGAATCATAGCACGTTAAGGGATTGGAATGAACCTTAAAGATCATTTAGTACCAACATCCTCCTGCCATGGGCAGGGACACCCCTTACAAGACCAGGTTGATCAAGCCTTATCCAAACTGCCTTTGAACAGTGCCAGGATTGGGGCATCCAAAACCTTCCTGGACAACCTGTTCCAGTGTCTCACCACCCTCACAGTAAAAAATTTCTTCCTGCTATTTAGCCTAAATTTTCCTTCTTTCAGTTTGAACCCATTACTCCTTGTCACCACCGTTTCTAACGAAGGGTCTCTCTGAGCTCCCTGTAGGCACCCTTCAGATAGAGTAAGACTGCCTGTTCATTAAATTTACTACAGCAAAGCTTTGTTGAAAGGAAGTTAATGTCGTTGTCTTCTCCAAAAAGAGGAAAGCGTCGTCAAGCCTGCTCCATTTGCATGCCAAGCCGCACTAGATATTAACAGGAGACTGTCTTACATGTGTAGGTGCAGGGTCATTTCCTACTCCAAAAAGAAGGAAACCTTGTAGGGGCTGCTCCTTTCAGGAGAGCGTTTGTGTGTGCAGGGTCATTTTCTACTCCAAAAAGAGAAAAAAACCTTGTAGAGGCCGCTCCATCCACAAGCCAAGCCACACTACACACCAACAGCGACAATGCCTGTGGTACAGCATCCTCACAAGCCCACGCTCCATGCCGGACACTCTCCCAACCAGCTCCTCCACGTCCACAGCCGAGGGCAAATACACACAGAGCCAGGGGAAGGGCTGCAGACCTCTCCTCCCCACACCCCTCGAGGGCCCGGCGGCGCACGAGGTGCCTCGGAGGCCTGCAGTGGAGGGGTCCGCGTCTCCCTCACCCTCCCTAGTCCCCCCGGCCGGCTGTGAGGGGCGGACAGCCCGGTCCGGCCCCGCCCGTCCCCCCGCGGTACCTCAGCTCCCGCTCGCCGCCGGGCCCGCGGCCCCGCCCCGTCCCCCCGACAGCGCGGGGTCGCGCCG